>VZRL01001706.1:818834-905553 GCA_013397895.1 Origma solitaria | reverse complement strand
AAAAAAAAAAAAAAGGAAAGGTCAGGAAATAATCAGAAGCTGTACAGCCTGTTGGGAAGATTGAAAGAATAATTAAGCTATCAGACAGATAAGCAGACAAGAGCATTAAAAATTTAAAGAAGTTATAGTGAAATTAATGCATTGCTGAGATTCCATGCAAAATCCAGCTTTGTGGAAGGGATAACAGAAAATGTCTTTGATTAGATGTAAAATAGAAAAAATCCAGACATTAAACTAAGTGAGCTTTAAGAGTTATAAATAAATATTTTGTCATTAAAACTAAGCACATCTGAAAACATACATAGTCACGTTTTAATGCATGAGATTTTAAAGGGGGATGAAGAGTTAATTAAAGATAAGTAGAAGGGAACTCCTTGACATTTTGTGGAGCCACAGAAATGGCTAAAAGAAAACCCTCAAACAGATTCACAGAAAAATAGTCCTGTCAGGGCCTGGTAGGTTACCCAGAGCATCCCTGGCCCCAGGGCAGGATCTCCATCAAAACCTGGTCCAAGAGATGTTAGTCTGACCTCCTCCCAAAACCCTCCCATGCTGGGGTCTCTTTGGGAGCTGCCAGCAATCAACCGCGCTGCTTCACCAACTCTAATGTCATAGAGTTTTTCATGAGGAACAAAACCCCCTTTCCTTTCTGTAATTTCAGCCCTAGTCCCAGCAGACATGAAGAGCAATTTGGGCTGGATACAGCTGCCAGCCCCTATGGTAGCTGTCAGCAGCGTGCTTTTCACCAGCACGCTGTCGGGAGGAGCGCTGAGCGTGGAGCACGGATGAAACACATCATCACGGGGGCACAAAGCTCTGCAGATTGGTGAAAAACACTGCAGAAGCTCCTGTTCTGCATCACCTCAGACCCAACAACTGAAGCAAATTTGATGGCATGGGAAAAAAATATCCTTTATTCTGGTCAAAATGTGAGACACTACAGTACGGGGGTAGACAGCTTTTTCCATGTGGGACATTATGCCGCGGTGAAATCTCATTTTTCAATGTCTTATCATTGATCCTTCCTCCTGTTATTTCACCATGGCAACATTTTGGTTCCATTACTGAGTATACAATTAAGACTTCAGATTTCTAATTTCAGACTGCAGATGTACTGATGGATATGAAGCACCCACGCCTGAGACGTATTATGTGTGCTACACAGGCAGATCCTCTGCAGCAGAAACGTATGCTTGCTTTTTCACCAATTACACTGCCATAGTAATGTTTGCCTCAAACCATGGATCAGCCAGAAGAGAAGTGGAAGGCAGTGAGGCAAGGAGAGGGTGGGGGTAGCAGCAGACAGGCAGCTGGGGCAGGAGGGCAGGTGTGGATAAGGGTTGGGATAAGTCAGAATGGTGAACAAGGACAGGAGAGTGGTAGTTGAAGGAGAAATTATGAGGGTTGCCTGCTGTGGATACCTCTGCGGACGGTTTGGATCAGATCTCTCTGCCCTTCAGTCTCGGAGCATGCCAGTTTATTGAGGAAGAGGAGTGGAGGGAAGGGAACCCTGCCACGAGGCCGCCAGGCGCAGCTCCATGGCAGAGCTCCATGGGGCAATTACAGAGGGAAGTAAGAGAAGATAGAAAAGGGATACAATGTGTTGCTCCCAATAACATAAAACAGGTTCCCTGATGAACATTCTAATTTCCACCAACCAATCCAGTACAAGATGCAAACTCTACATTATTTGCATATAGCCTATGAGAGTCTTTGTATTACCATAGATGTTACATATTAAACCCCTAAAAACTGGTTTTTCAGCTTCCCATTGAAATTATAAGATTTGGGAGTTTCGGGGTCCACCCAGGAGCAGCCTATTGTCTGCTCCTGAGAGGCCATTAAAACTAACAAAGGCTGATAAGCCTTGCCCTCTGGCTATTTCAGTGACTGGGGTTGGACAAGTCAAAACTTGTCCTTAGTTCAATCTCTCTCATGGTTTCTATATTTTCAGCACCTTTTGCCAGGTAATAATTTCTATGAGATTTTCCTATTTCTTCCTACCCAACAGTAGTGGGTCCTGAGAGTGCAGAGCAGAGATGGAGGAAGCCAAAAAAGTGGGACATGAGATGCATTCTGCTGGGAGCTCAGCAGGATGGAAAGGAGATGATGTGGGCAAGGTAAGAAAAGCCTCCATGCAAGTGTTAGGGAAAAGGTGGCATGTGTTAAGAAGCAAGATTAGGAGATTGGGTAGAGGAGAAACAGAGGGAGCAAAGAGTTTGGGTGGAGGGAGGCTATCAGGTAAGGGAACAGACTAGGGAGGTAAAAGTGACAGCTTTCTCCTCCCAGCTGTAAGCAGAAATTAAATGTTGCCAACATCTGAATAGCCAGAATCTGCCCAGGCATCTGCCTTTTCAACCTGAGATAATTGGAGATGATTGTGGCAGGCTTCTTCCAATATTACTACACTTATGAAATATAACTCTTCGCAATTTAAAAATCAGCCACACATCTTGAGGGACAAGCATTATCCTGAGAGTTTGTAAGATACAAGGCTGGCAATAAGACTGTTTGCAGAGAAAGCATTTCCTCTCTGCTTGAATTCTGCTTTATCTTAAAAAAAAAAAGAAGTAAAATGCAATAAAATGTATCAGAATGCATGAAACCTAATCACATAGCTTCTTATTTGTATTCAGCAACCAAATCCTTCTGAGGGAGCAGTTATTAAGGGCACAGAATCCCATAATGCTCTTTAAATATCATGAGCAGGAGCAGCAAAGCACAGAGGAAGTGAAACTGCTGTCTCATGGCTCTCTCTTGTTTTATCAAGCCAGTGCCCAGTGCACACTGCGGTTGAGGTGTTTGAGTTGTGCCTGCTGATCCTTGGTGCTCATGGGGAAGACAAACAGGCGCCAGTCAGTTCTGGGGCGAGTCTGGTTTGTCAATAGTGTGGCCACTTTCAGACACCACTTTGGAAAGCAGTTTATTTCAGTCTCACCACGGTGGGACCACTGAGTGATAGGGAAGGTTGTAAATAGAAAAAGGAAGGTGGGGGGGGGGGGGAAAGGGCAATACTGTCCTCTTTTTTCTTTTTTATGTTACCAAAACTCAGGTTCCTTTAGTCCAGACAGGAGAGAAACACAGGACCTTTGGGATCAATGATGCCCATGACTTCCTGCCTGACTTCCACTTAGGGGGAGGTTTACTCTGAGGTTCACCCTTGGCCATTTGCCACGGCCATCTATTTTACCATTGCGATGCCATTGTGTTTCTATGAGATAGCCGAGCCCCTGATCCTACACAGGCTATGACCACACTTGGCTCAGCCAGGAGCATTGAGGCTCTGTCTCTGTGCTGGGGGTGAGGAGCCAGAAGCTCTTCAACTGTGACTTGGGCCCAAGAATCTGCACAGTGCTTGGCAGGACAGGGGACCAGGACACTCCTGGGGCTGGCATGGTCACCCTGCCTTGGCCACTTTTCTCTTGAGCTGAAGCCAAAGATCCACAACGGATGTGCTCCTGCCTGTGGAGATCCCCAGGGTGGGAGGAGGCTGAGCCCCATCCTGAGGGTGCTGGTGGAGCACTGAACCCCTGTAAAGTGCAAAGGGCTCTGAGCAGTGGGGCTAAGGTTGGCGAGGGACCCACAAGGCAAGGACAGGGCACGGTCCCCACCCTGGAAAGGCTGCTTATGCCTTAAGAGACAGCAGAGGGGTCTTTGCCAGCTGCCCCTTGTGCTTCTGCTTCGTGGGAGGGTAGGATCAATGGCAGCCAGCAGCACTGGGATAATCCCAGTGCAGCGTGAGGGGGCTGGGTCATGGCTCCTCATGTGTGTTGTGGGTTAGAAGCTGACAGCTGTCTGCTTTGATAAAGCTGAATTTCATAAAGGAGACATCTTTCTCCAGGTTGCTCTGCTGTGTATGAAAGTGTCAACAGTAGCTAAGAATCTTTTGCCTTCCAGCCATAAGACATACTAGGGCGCCCATGTTTATATGCTTTTAAAAAGCTGACGTCAATGCATAAAAGAAAGCTGCAATCCATGGAAATTACTGCCCTGAATTTTGTGTCCCCTTATCCTAGTAAACTTAGAGGCATACAAGAGATTCTTGTGAGGAGAGCAGGGGAAATCCAGACAAACAAGCAAGTTCACAGACTGCCTAGATGCGAATTGCATGTTCTTTCTTCTCCTTGATTTTGTGAGAACCTGAGAAGAGGAATAGTCTATCTCCAGCTGCCCTATTTACACGACACAAGAGTGTGACCAAGAAATCAATGCACTTAGCAGAAGAGAAAGGTATCTTGTAGTAACTAGGTCATAAACACTCTATCTCTCTTTTGCCTTGAAGCCCTGCTCTTTTCTCTTTTATTTTGTGTTTCAGTACAAAAACACATTGTTCTTTCAAAAGCTCCATTGCCAAACTTCTCCCTAATGTGAGCTTTTCTTTTCTGAGCACTGGTGCATTGACTATTACAGGATGTGTATGTGGTAGGTAATGTCCATCAGAGAATGAGAGAAACAGAAAATATCAAGGTTTTGTCTTGCAATATCCCCTCCTGCAAATAATGCAAATAAAATATCATTCCCACGATTTATGTTGAACATTTAATCAAGGATCAAACAACCCTTACCCATGTTGTATTATTGATGGCTTATTGATAAGTGTGTTTTAAAGGGTTGAGCACATGCATTTTAGTGATGCAAGCTAAGACAATGTGGATGAGGAGAAAGGCAACTTGACCTGAAAAAGAGCAAGCCACCTTACAATTCTCCCAGTTTTTCTTTCTCCCAAGACATTTTGCAGCCCCAGCGCAAGGCAGTAGGTGGGTCTCAATTCTGATCACTGTGGCATTTCCCCCCGCCAACCGCACCATGATAATGCCCTGCTGCGTGACTGCCGTTACTGGAGGTATAGCATGGTCCCGTGAAATCCTCCATGGGCAGTGAGACAGGTAAACAAAAACACTCCCTTATCCTATGTTTTGATTATTCCAGTCATCTCAAGCAAGGGCAGTGGTAAATAATGTGATAATTAAATTCTCAGAAGGCAGTAAGTCAAACACTGCTGCAGAGGACTGCCACGGCCTCAAAATACAGCAGCAGTGAGATCAGAGATTAAATGGTACTTCCAGAACGTTACAAAATGAAATTTGTTTTTGCAACAGGAATGCTAATGGGTCTGAGCAAATGTAATCACAAACAAGGACAGTCAGTGCAAGGGAGACATGTTTTGCAGAAGTAATGACAAAGGAGAAGTTAAAGCTAATGGGGAGCTAACGAGATAGGAATCAGCAGCAAGGCTGAGCTGAATTGACATGCATTGCTCTTTTGCCCACATAAACTCTTGGTAATTCCAATAGTAATCCCAAATTTCTCAGGGACATGGATGGCAGAACAGCACTCTGGATGGAGTTACAGGATATGTTGTAGTTCTTAACAGCACAGCCTGACCACTGACAAAATCAGGATTTATGGGTGGGAAGGGAAGAAGAAGAGGAGGAGAAAGTCCCCGTTTCCTGAAAAGGTTCAGCACAGAGTGAGCATCCCGGCAGATGGCACATGGGTCTCTGAGAAGTCAGCAAGCCTGACGGGAGACCTGCTGGTGCTGGGGAGTATGGAGGGGATGGCTCAGCATGAAAGGGAGGAGAAAGAGTAATGATGTGCTGGTTCTGACTGTTAGTCCTGATGACATGCTGCTGTCTTGTGGCTTTTTTTTTTTTTTATTCTAAAGAGCAAAGAATAATAATTAAAAAATGCAGAACTGCTTGGCTCAAAAGGTTGTTTTTACCCATGATGAAAACTCCAAAAGGAAAAGCCTTTCTCCAGTTTTGGTGGAGAAAATGTGTTTCTCTATAAAAGTTCCTAGGTATGGATAAAAGCAGACACGTGTACACACACACACTTTTTGAGATTGGTATAGTTTATGATTAAGTGCAGGCAAGCTGTTCTTCTTATTTTCACAGTGGAGGCTATAAATGAGAGTCCTGCAGTTCAGTGAGGGAAACTGTATTTTAAAGTTTCGTGTGGGAAAGATCTGAGGTATTTTGACACCCACTTCGCTTAAAACCTTCTCTTTTTTAAAAGGGAAAAATATTTGTTGTTGCTGAATTTATCGTACCTGACAGGAGTTTGTATAAATCTGCACAAAACAATTTTTTTCCTGGTTTATGCCATTAATGGAAAAATTCCACTGAAAGAGGTGAAGTAAATTTTGTGGCTAAAAATAGGAAAGTAAATTCAGACATGGTCTATTTCAAAGAGTACTGCAATTACAAAATGTTTAAATATGGATTGTTTTGAAAAACTGTATTGTCTAGAGTAATTCTTCCAGTTGCATTTCTGATTTTTTTTTTTTTTGGAACATTTATGCCACGTGGCACATTAGCTTAATAAGAAGTATTTATGTGCCATTGCTGAAAACAAGGAAATTGTCAAAAGTGTGGCTAGATAGAAGGTAATTTCTCTGCATCCAGTGTCATTCTGATGCTGCCTAAGGTTTTCTGTCGAGACCTCCAGAACTTTATCTTGATTTCTCTACCAATTTAAGCAACAGCTGCATATCAGCATTCCGTGATCAAATGAAGCACATTATACAAACTGACAGAGGACAGATGAAATCTTCGGTCTGCAAAGATCAGGGAGAAGACCAGGACAGTGAGTCTATAGAATTCTTCGTCTTGTCTGCTATAGGAGATGGATTTCCAGGGCTGTCATTGTTTAGGCAAGACTCTTTCATCCCATCAGTGTTACAGCTCCCTTTTCCGGCTCCTGCTTATTTGGATCAGTAGACTGCTGCAGCCAAACGAAAAGATGGATTTACATCAGTTACAGAGCCCTTGGACATGTCCTACACAGCTCAGCAACCCAAAGCCTAGGAAGTTATAGACCCCTGATCTATCCCAAAACATAGCTTTGATATTCCACAGGAGTTTTTACTCCACTGACATAGGGCATTTTTCAGAGCATTAAATCTATGTGAAAAGGAAACTCTTTCATTGCAAAGCTGTCAGCACTGTCATTTCAGTTGCCTTTAATGACAGAAGTACGCAATGTCAGACCAAACCTATTTTAATTTCATAACTGCTGACTCTTAAAATTCATTATTCTCTGGCCTTTCTTTAAACTGTTTTCTCCCGTAACAATTACAGTTTGGTGAACAGTAGAAATTATCACTTTCTCAAAGCTGCAAATTACCAGTTATGTACTCCCCAACCCGGCTTTGCCTAGAACAGTTGTAGATTAAAAGAAAATCCTCATTTCTTCTATCACTGTTGGTGGACACACAAGGAAAGAAGAAAGTTTTTTTTGTCAGAGATTTCAATGTGTGGTAAATCCTTCCACATCCAGATACAAACTGTATCATAATATATTGATCTTAATTCTTGGTGGGTTTTCACACTGAAAACTGTTTTCCTTCAGGTTTTGATCTTGTTTGGTTTTGTTATTGAACGATTTTTCAGGTAGTGTTTTTTCATTAATTTTAATCAAATGCAACATTGTGGCAGGAGATGGAGAAATTCACTGAAACATCCATGTCAGTCACAACAGCTCTCTCCTCAGCCCCAAGGTGAATCTCATACCTTTGAATGTGGGCCAGGAATGAGACAGGAAGGGCAAGCTGCTCCCCAGTTCTCTGACTGCAGGTCTGTGCTGCAAAAAGTCTGCACAAAATGGGACTTCAAAATGACAATCGTATAAATTAAATCATTGTGTGTATCTTGTATTTATAGTTCCAGTGGCACTGAAAATGTTTTTAGTTACTACTACTAAGTCAAAGTAAACTGCTCAGTGAATTTGGCTGTCGGCTAAAAGTGCCAAAGAATACTCAGATAATACAGTGACTTACTACAGCTACTAAAAAGAAGATAAAACATGTAAGTGAAACTCACTGAGAGAACATTCTCTTTAAGAAATGTATGTACATTACAAATACCTTTAAAAATGTTATCTCTTCTAGTAAAATATCTGAAAGGCAGAAAGTAGCTCTGCGAGAAAACAGCAAAGTTGTTTTCTGCATAAGGCAATACTCAGTGTCTGGTAGGCTAGAGGAAGGGTTAATACACTTTATATACTGACTGAAGTGGGCATCCACTTGGAAGAGTAGCCATAGACCTCTGTCAGCAAAAATATCCAAAACTTTAGCAGTCTTCCAAGCATAGTCCACAGCAGTGGAAACAACCTGGCACAGAGCACACAGCTATATCATATTATTGTATATAATTAGTATTATATCATATTATTAACAAAACACAGCTGCTGGCTGATGTAGATCCAGCCTTTCAGGGACATCTATTTTTCTGGTGGACTTTAGTTAAGAGAACCAAAGTTGTTCTGGCTGTCACCAGAGCGACCATTTTCTTCTAGTTATTGTATGTCTGTGCCAGAAAAGTAATCCCTTAGAAACCCCAGCACTGACTTTAAAATCCTTTGGAGTGTGTCCTCTTTCCTCTCCCAATAAACAAGTCTTTGTTTCTGTGTGTTGTCACTTCCATTAAAACATGTCTGTGCATTTTCTGTCCGTGTGTGCTGCTTTGCAGAGAGACTCTGCAGCTCCCAGAGCGTGCCAGCCTAGGAAGGGAGACACTGCTACGGTTCAAGCCTTCCAGAGGGGGAGGCTACTGAATTGCTGAGGCTGAAAACTTCACAGCATCTGGCTGACAACTCCCTTGGACTGATAGGTTTCTGCAACTGCTCCTCAAGCCTTTCACACTGTTACAGTATGTATTTCATGAATTTCAATATTGCTTCCAGTACAGCTAGAACTTAATCCATCTTGAAATGGAAGCAAGTGCATGATTAATCCATTCAATGATTTCACTGCACTATAATGAAAGCTGTTCATTAGTCCAATATTTGTAGATGAGAATGCACTTGGCACAAGCAAATTAATTTACTTAAATCTTGCACAGGTAACAGTTAATTTGGGATCATAATGTGCTTTTTCTGCATTTACAAAAGATAAACAAGGCAAAAAATCCTTTAGCAAATATTGGAGTGTTCTGACTTTCTAATATATCAAGTGCATTTTTAAGCTGTTTAACCAAGAGGCACATCTTTAACTTTTCTGTGGTGTTTTCATATTGGACATTCTGTCCCATCTTAAAAGAAAGTAATTACACGCCACAGCATCCAAATTAAATAAATGAAGTTTCGAGTACCAGACCTGGGAATAGTTAATCCATTTCTCCTAGCTTGTATCCACATGCTTCCTGTGCCTGTAAAAACATACTGTCCAAGCAACTGAGAATAAAAGAAGTGATCTAACAGACACAGAAGAACTCAGAAAAACATTTCAGGATCTGAGAATTTAATTCAGTTAGTGTTTTAATGTTTACCTTATTGCAATAGCAAGAGCTACCTCATAAATACATTGTTAAAACAAAATGTCCATTTTAGACGTCGTTTTCTCCACACTCTTTTATCAGTTGACAGTGATCAATAGATAACCTTTCCACAGCAAGGCTGAGGACTACACATATTCCTGATGCCTGTTGTTAAGGCATTTCTCGTGTCACTGACTGACAGCAGCGTGGTCTTGAGCAGAAGAACAAACGAGACCACAGCACCCTAAGCTGCCCTGCAAAAGCTGGTTTTGTCCCCGTGCCCCACTGCCCCAGAGGATTATCTGTATGCTCCAGTCAGTCCAACAGGTAGGTTGCTTTTCTATCTACAGCAATTCTCAAAGCCTCTCAGGAGCAATAACTAAAATCTTCCAAGACATCCCGGATTCAGGCTTCACTACCTTTCTCCTTTCCAAGTCTGAATTTGGGGCTTGTTTTCTGACCTCCAAAGAGATTTAGGTATACACATGTCTACGTCCCCCCAGAAAATGAGACTGAGGCATCAGTGGCGCCATGGCCACTGGATACTGATACATGGCTTGTGGCAGAGGTAGTCTTTTATGCCATATTTCTTTCACATCTTGATGAACTGTTAATTATTCCTTGCAGTTCAGAGAACAGAGGTCACAAAATCATCTGGCAAAGTGTTTCTGAGAAAAGGCACATGTCACAGGGTTATGGACCGTCTCTGCTAAGGAACGGCTGAGTGGCTCCTGAGTTTCCCTTGAAGAGATCAAATTACATATTCTTGGCTGAAAATGGAATCAGAAGATTTCTTCAACCGAGGGAGACAGTACAGCATGTTTTAGTTTTCTCATTTTAATATACATTTATATATCTTTGCAGGCACAGGAGTGACAGGATGAAGAACCAAAGCAAGTAAAACTGCTATTTAACATAAAGTACAAATTTCCTTAATTGGATGCTCTGTAGATACATGGCTTTTAGGGCTTTTGGAGGAAAGACATTTGACCACAGGTGAGGCTTTTCCATGGTTTTATTAAATAAATCATGTTTTCTCTAAGTCCAGCACTGAGGCAAGTGGGCAGCATGGGATATCACTACCAGAACAGCCTGACTTTCAATTTTATTGTGACTCAACCCACCTTTTGCATAATGGCAGGGTGTAACATAGTTACAGTAGTAAGTAAATCTTTAATGGTGTCACACTATGCAAGCTCCAGCTTGGCTGATTCTTGGCTTTCATTCTGGAGTTGCCACATATTGATGAAAATGGCCACATAAAATCTCTGATCAAGCTGATTTTCACAGTAGGTTAAAATGCTTACACAAGTGAAAAACATATTGATTCTCATGCCCATCCCTTCCACTGTAACTGCTGCAGTTTAAGGGTTTGACGGACTGTGAAGCTTTCGCTTTGATTTCCTTAAGAGTCTCTAGAAAAGGCGGAACAATACACAATTTATCAGCTGTATCTGTGAGAGAAAAGGAGCCAGGGACACACCATCATGTTGGAAGATATTAACTGGTGGGGCAGATATTTAACAGGTGTTTAAATTTGGATGACAAACTTTTTATACTTAGGCCTATAATTTATTACTGTATTTGAAAGTCATCTGCCACCTGGGAGTCCATAATCTGATTTGCCTCTAGGCAGGTATTTTTCAGCCTGTTCTGTCTGAAGGGCTTTCTTGCTAGGAGAAACCCTTGTCATTTAATAGGACATGGGAAAGGTGCCAAAATGTCATATAGTCACAGATAGAACTGGAAAAAAGTTAATAGTGAAAGATGAGGTCACTTTTCCTGTGCTGTTGGTGAATGATAGAAAAGTTTTGGGCATATCTGCCTGTGTGTTAGTTCGGTTTTTTCCCTGTTACATGGAGTATTACCAGCTACTGGACCACAGGAGGGAAAACACCGGCCTGGTGACACCAAGTGACATATTGGTTATAGAAATAGAAATTATGACAAACTAACAGAGGAAATGGAGGAAAAGAACAGATAAATTGTTTTATTACTGCATTTCTCTTTCCTTTCTGGTTGCAGTCAAGTATTAGGTTGTGACAGAGTACTGGTTCATCACCAAAGTCCAACCTGGGCTGGAAGAAATTGCCAAAATTGGGAGTTGTGAAATACAACAAAAGGTAATTGACAGTACTATTCCAGAGTAAAGGCATGTTAAATTTACATCTTCAAGCTTATACTTCACCTGACTTTTGTCTGGGATACAGGGAAAGAGCATTGCACTTGACTTTGTTCAGAAGTTCTGTTTTCCTACTATAAGAACTAGGAGCATAATTTATTTACTTTTAATAAAAAATAAAAATTCTGTGAAAATATCAAAACATGATGTATTGCCTATTGGTATTTTGCAGGATCTGAACTTAGTCAATTGATTGTAATGTAAAGAATAGCTGTAAAATTTTGCCACTTTTATATACAAATGAAAAGGTTAAGAGGCTGAATCCAGCATAATCCAAGTCTCTAGCCTCTTTTAATTTCTCTTAGATTTATGTAGATTTACATGTCTCCACTAATATGGATTTTTCTTTCTTTCTTTCTTCCTTCCTTTCTTTCTTTCTTCCTTCCTTCCTTCCGCACCATTCCTTCCTTCCTTCCTCCCTCCCTCCCTCTCCCTCCCTCCCTCTCTCCCTCTCTCCCTCCCTTCCTTCCTCCTCAGTTTCCTTCCTTTCTTTCCTTTCTTTCCTTTCTTTCCTTTCTTTCATTTCTTTCCTTTCTTTCCTTTCTTTTTTTCCTTGTGACCAGCCTTCAACGTTAGACCAGGCTGCATCAATATTTTGCACAAGGCTTGTTTCTCAGGTTACAGATCAGGTATTTTTTCATAGTAAACAATAAAATTCACAAGACAGCTGTCCCTGAAGCGAACTTAAAGAGGGCAGGTTTAGGTTGGATATAAGGAGGAAATCCTTTACTGTGAGGCTGGTGAGGCACAGCCACAGGCTGCCCAGGGAAGCTGTGAAGGCCACAGCACCAGAAGTGTTCAGGGCCAGGCTGGATGGGGCCCTGAGCAAGCTGGACTGATGGGAAAGGTGTCCCTACACGTGGCAGGGGGTTGGAACTAGATGGTCTGTGAGGTCCCTTCCAATCCTAACCATTCTATGATTCTATCAAATCTCTTGCTCTCCAGTGTGTCTCCATCCAAACCCAGTTTAGGGAGTCAAATAAGCGGAAGGGATGTGGATAACAAAACAGGTTCCTAGTTGGCAAGCAGGACTGCAGTGTTCTCAATTTTCCCGTCTCCAAACTGCTCGTTAGCACTGAAGTTGGTATCCTTATGCTCCTGCATGAATGGATAAGGTATGCAGGGCTGGCAGGGCTCTGACCAAAATAGTATTCCTCGCACAGAGCAATGTGGCTGATGAAGGCTGTGTTCCCACAGCTGCAGAGGGTGTGGATGCCCTGGTGGTACAGCTGCTGCTTCTGCAGCCACTGGAACCATGGGGTGGCTTGGCTGAGCAGCTGCCAGGGGCTGTGCTGCTCCTGGAAAAGCCCAGTGGGAGAGGAAGAAGGCAGAGGTGGACTATTCCTCGTCTTCATTTCTGTTCTTCTGGGCCTGGCCGAGAAAAGCTACTGTTGAGGAAGGTTGAAGAAGAAAGACCTTGCAAAACAGAAGTATGAAAACATTCCTTTTCAAAGTATTAACATTGTATGATTTAATGACCATCCATTCTGGAAATTTTAATAAGCTTTTTCCACCAACCTTTATACTTCCTTAAGAACAGGAGAGGGAGGACAAATCAAGGAGCTTGAAACAGTCTTTGAGTGTCTCTTTTAAGGCTGCAGTTTTCCTTGCAACCAGATTCTGTAATGAACTACCAAGCAGATCATAAAAGTGTCATGTAAAAATCTTTCACATCTATTAATTTAAATCAAATTACATTTGCAAGGATGATTTTTGAATTCTGAGGGCCATGTAGTACTGTGACCAAAACTACAGTCTTTCTGTACTAGAGTCAACATTTCCCAGGAATTAAATTGAAGGCGAAAAGGGATTTTAGGCAAAAGGAAGCAAAGAAATAAATATCTTTAAAAGTTTTATCTTGCTTGTCTTTTTAGGAACAGAGGAAATAAAATTACAAAGAAACTCTGAATTTGTCAGTTACTATTAAAGTCAGAAAGCAAGGAAATATTATATGGACAGAGTATTGGAAAACTCATTGTTGATACCATTTAGTGAAATGATGAATATATGGAGTATTCTCTGAGTATATCAAAACCAATCCTTCTTTTAAATTCACAACTCTAATAATTTCCAAAAAGTATGAGGTCTCTTTAAAAGGGGTTTTAAACTGCAGGGTAGGTTTTACTTTTCCTAAAATATGTTTTTAAGCCAGATACAGAAAAATGTCTTGTTTCTTCCTTCCCCATTCTGAATTGGGGGTTGTGCTTGTTCATCGAGGCCCTGATCTGCACAGTGCTGTCCCTGTTTCTGCAAGGAGATGGTCATTGGCCAAGAAACAAAATTCTGTGGGGTGAATCAGCCTCACTCATCTGTTCAGACAGCATCTGGCTGTCCTACTACAGAGGAGAAAAGTGGCCTATCTTCCTAATTGAAAGTGCAATTCCTTTGTTTGTCAGGTTGAAGTGACAAATTTGGATTATTGTACCTCCCTTAATATTCAATATGTGTTTCAATTTTTAAAATATTTTAATTTCAAAGGACAAGTGTGAAATGAAGGAGATGATGCAGGGCCTAAATGATTCCTATGCAATATACAAGTCAATCAATTTTCAATTTTATGAAATTCTTTCAAGAATTAATAGTAATAAATAGTTAGATTTGGGCATACTTCTGGAGAGGTACTCATTACTTGGTACTTGCAGGGATAGGGAATAAAGAACAGAAGAACAATAGGAAAGGCAAATAAAAGCATTTTAATTCTTAAAATCAGATCTCTTCTTGTTGTCTCCAGGTGGATATGCAGAAATTAGTCATTAAAAAAAGTTCATTTGCCTCAAATCAAAGCTACAAACATCTCAGCCCATATAAACATATGTACCTTTCAAGTACACAAAAAAAATTCCTGGTTTCTCCAAAATCCATGGCATTAGTCCATCTTCTATCTCTGAAACTAGGAATTTGCTAATGGTATTATTCACACATTACACGGAGGCACCATTTTGATTATATACACTAATTAGTTATCTTTACTGAATATTTCATGTCAGGAAGCAGTAATTTACCTTTGTTTTGTGATACCTTTGTATCTGAACGGCATGTTTGCCACTGGGGCTTTTTTTGTACGTGTGTGATAGAGTTGATTGTGCTACTCTTTGGTTCTGGGGAAGGGAGGGTTACTAGGTGTGATTAGTGGGGAAAGGGGTTTGTCCTGCTTTGAAGGTCAAAAAGTGAGGTAAAAAGAGGAAAACGAATCATTATTTTACTGTATACTCTAATAACGGAGAGCCTGGATCTCACATTTTGCCTTGCAGAGTTCAGTGGAGGATACCTCAGTGAAATGCAGATGTTCCTAAAAGTGTATGGATTGCTTATTTTATGTGGAAAGACTGAGCTGTTCTACAAGAGTTAGGTGATGGTGAGTCTGGATACCATATGTGCAATTTATGTGATTCCCTTCTGGCTCAAGGGAAGTCCTCTACCATTTCTTGCTCATATCAGTTAATCTGACCTCATTCCATTCCCTTTATCCTTTTTTCCTTGGAAAAAGTAGTGATTTTTTAGATAACACTGAACCTTTTGTCTGTAACTTTTGCCCTAAAAAAAATCAGTAATGGCTCTACATTGCTCTTCACACAGTTAGGGTTCTGCATGCACGTGACATTTGTGACTACCTTATGTGAATGTGGTATGACAATGACAAAATTTGAATCTCATGCCAGCCTATACTAATACAAGAGCTGCTGCCTCTTTGCTCCTTTTCTGTGTCTCTGGTCACATACAAGCAGTTTGACCTGGCCAGGATGTTCAAGCATACAGTATCATGAAAAAATCTAATACAGTAGTGGGCATAACCCATTAACACTCATGAAGCTAAAAGTAGCTTCCAAGCCTTCTGCAGCACTTAATTAATCAGAAATTACTAATAGTCAGAATGTGGGAGAAGGTGAGGAAGCAGAATAGTGAAATAACTTAAATCCGCCTTTAACTGCATATTGTTTCTTTACCTTCACTCATGAGATCACTCAGTAGATTGGATAAAGGTGAAAAATTTTTGGTTGGGTTGGTTAGGTTCGTGATGAAATTCACACATGAGATACCAACTAGTGCATAGCTTATTTCTCAATGATTTGACTAACGTGGGGGCAATTTGTATACCTAGACACATTAAAAAGAGCAATTAACCTGTTTAGTTTCTGGGTTTACTGCGGCTGCTCTAGGTATTTTCTGTTCTCATGATACTTGATATAGTAGGATTTGTTTTAAAATAGTAATAATACTCTACTTATTTTAAAGTTGTTAAGCAACATTTTTCCTAACACACAATATCTGGCTGCTTTCCTGAAACCAAGTAGTGAAAAAGATATCTGCCTGGGGGCATGAGTCCTGAGCATAGTCCAGTTTTGTAAGCCTGTGAAGCCCTTGGACTCACTCAAGAGTGCTCCCTAAGGCAGGTTGTTTTCTTGTGTTAAAACAACACCACAGTGGAGTTCCTTTGTTCTGTGATACAGCTTTGCTGTCTTTCAGATGGATTCAGTTGTCTGAACATAATGGCAAGGTTTTTTTGGATAGCTGGGAGCATGGAGTTCATGTTCGTTCAGGATACAACAAACATTTTTTCTGTATAAAAAGCTCACATGTACAAGGTCTTGGGAACAGCCTCGTAGCCAACCTGGGTGCAGGGTCTGGCTGTCTATATAGAAAAGCACACCTAAGATTTTGTAAAAAATACAAGCTGTTAAAGCTTTGGCATAAGTTTTCCTACTGACTGAGACTATTATCTGATACAAGGGAGACATGTATGAGAATGGAACACAGAGAGTGATTCAGATTCTTGCAATTAGTGTCTTCAGGATTTCAGTACTACAGGATGCATTCAAGCCAATGCTCTCAATATTCAGTGATGGATATTCTCCATTTTGACACCTCCATGATCCTGTGGGGATCCCAGAATGGGTCAGGTTGGAAGGGACCACAGTGGGGTCATCTGGTCCCAGCTCCCTGCTCGAGCAGGGCCATCCCAGAGCACATGGCACAGGATTGTGTCCAGATGGTTCTGGAATATCTCCAGTGAGGGAGACTGCACACCCTCTCTGGGCAATTGATTCCTGTGCTCGGTCACCTGCACAGGGAAGAAGTTCTTCCTCATGTTCAGGAGGAACTTCCCATGCATCAGTTTCTGTCTCTGGTCCTATTATGCAGCACCACCAAGAAGAGCCTGGATCCACCTTCTTGACACCCTTCCTTCAGATACTGATATATACGGATGAAGTCCCCTCTCAGTTGTTTCTTCTCAAGGCTGAACAGGCCCAGCTCCCTCAGCCTTTCACGGTAAGAAATACTCCAGTCCTGTAATCATCCTTGTTGCCCTGCACTGGACCCGCGATATGTCTCTTCCTGAGGAGCCCAGAACTGGACACAGCACTCCAGACACACTCCCTGGGGCTGAGTGGAGGGGCAGGATCACCTCCCTGCCCTGCTGGCAGTGCTCTCCCTAATGCCCCCCAGGATCCATTGCCCTTCCTGGCCCCAGGGCACTGCTGGCTCATGGACAGCTCGGTGTCCACCAGGACCCCCAGGCCCTTCTGTGCAGAGCTGCTCCAGCAGCTCAGCCCCAGCCTGTGCTGCTGCCTGGGGCTGTTCTGGCCCAGGTGCAGGAGCTGCATTTGCCTGTGCTGAATTTCAGAGTTCCTCTGCCCCTCTCTCCAGCCTGGCAAGGCCCTTCTGAAGGGCTGCACAGCCCTGTGGGGTATCGGCCACTCCTCCCAGCTTTGTGTCATCAGTGAACTCTCTGAGGAGGCATCTGCCCCTCCCTCCAAGTCACTGATGATGGAGTTAAACAATACTGGGCTCAGTATGAACCTTGGGGGCACCACTGGTGACAGGTCTCTACTGTGCCACTCTTCATGACCTTCTGGGACCTGTCATTCAGCCTCAGTTCAGTTCTCAATCCACTTCACTGTCCACTCATCCAGTCCACACTTCCTCAGTTTGCCTATGAGGATATTGTGAGCAACAGAATGAGTTTCTGAAGTTTAGGCACTTCGAGGAGTGTGTGCATGAGAAAAATATTTTGATCTGTTTTAAACCTGTGGCTTGATGATTTATTTCAGTTCTTGTTCTGTGAGAAATATTTCATAATCATTTACTTTTCACCATTACATTCACAGAGAGATGCATACAGTTATTAGAGCCCCTTTCTCAATATAGATCTTCTCTCTTTCAGATGGAAGACTTTTGTTTTTTAGGGTTTTTTGTTTGTTGGTCTGCCTGCCATCAATTCTGACTGCTTTAGGGAAACTTTTCTTGTAGTGAAGCCACATTACAATGAGTGTGGTCTTTAGAGTGACATCCTGCCCAGGAGAGGAGTGTTATCCAGTCCTTGTGAAATGTGAACACCACTTCTGCTATGCCTGGTTATGGTTAGGAGGATGCAAACTACACACATCTCTGAAGAGGTGGGTGTCACTAGAGGCACAAGAGGATATAATTTCTAGCTTTTTCCTTCAACTCCTTTCCTCCTAACATTCTATTTTGATTTTGACCCCTGCTGCCTATCAAACTGATGTTTTCATCAAGCTGACTGTGATGATGGTTCCTTCTTTTCCCTCTGGACTTGCTAGTGATCATTTAGATTTTATATGTTTCTCAGGTACATCACATTGATCAACAAAGGATTTTACTAACCATTTTATTGCTCACCAATGAAGTCATGCTTTAATTCTTCAAAACCAGCTTTAGTTTTTATTATCCTGCCTATTTTTACAACACCAGCAAACATTTGTCAATTCACCAGCTGCCTGCAGATCTCTCAGGATGACATGCAAATCACTGATCTGACTGCATATCAGGATCGCATTGCACCTGCGACTTTGCCCACGGTAAGGCTGACCACTGCTCCTATTCTTCTTTCCCTAAACTCTAATCAGTTATTAATAAATGGCAAATGAGCTTCTGAAGAATATTTGTTTAGGAACCTTGCCAAAAGCTCTTTAAAAATACAAGGATGTATCTTGACAATATTATAACTCTTTCACAGTCACTAATTCCTCCAAAGAGATTTGGCAGGTTTGTGCAGCATAAGTTCCCTTCTCAAAGCCTTACAGGCTCTTCTACCATAGAGAACAATTTTTCCATGCTTTCTCTAACTCTTTCCTTTATTGCAGAGTCTACTGATTTGGCCAGGACAGCTGTTAGATACACTGTACAAGTACTAATAACAAGTATAGCAGTAACAGTGTTTTTCAGCCATGGATTTTGAAGCATTTCCTAAGTTGTGCAGAAAGTAATTGGCAGAGGTGGAAGCAAGGCTCCCTTTTTCTCTGTCTTGATCCAGTGCTTTGTTGTGCTGTGGCTGAAGAGGGACATTCCCATCCCTTCAGAGCTGCTGCTGTGGGTCCTGGTAGTACTTCTGGTGAAAAGACAGGAGTGCTCTGCTCTGGTACCTGCTTTGGTAGCAGTGCCTACAGCTATTTTGATCTTTTTTTAGACATTTGCAGAGGCACAGAACAGCTGAGGTGAGAAAGGTGCCCCAGAGATCATCTGGTCCAACACAGAAGGCCCACCTGGAACCAGTTTCCCAAGCAGCTTTTGAATATCTCCAAAGATGGTGACTCCATAAAGATCTTACTGCCTTTTCCTGCAAGCCACATGTCTCCCTGGTAACACAATATGCAGCACAGCTTCCCCTGCCATAAAGTCTGGGGATTGCCCAGGCATGGGTTTCCATTTGTGGCTTGCTGCTAGTTCCTGTTGTTTCCGCTATCTAACTTCAAGAGAAAACAAGCTTAATTGTTTCATGTGTTTTTCCTGAATGTCTCTTCCCACTACCAGGGGTGCTGGTGTTTCACTCACTTATCATCATAACTAATATATGAGTGATAAAGTGATACATGAGGGTGACATGAAAGTTTTATATGAATTTTAGGACAGCATGTTACCAAAAGCAGAAAGCTGCAAATAGACCTTACCAAATGAATGCCTGTAAATCTTCTACTACCATTATATTATATGCTCAGAATATGTCAAAATTCACAGTAAAACTGGAAATATTGTGCAATTTTAAAGTATTTTACCAATATTTCTCCTGCCTCATTTATTGTCTGGCTTACCTGCCAGCAGTTCAAATGTTCGAGATCCAAGAAGGAGAGAAGAAATAGTTTTTAGAATATCTTCTATGAAACAATGAAAATTGGTTTTCCACAGGCTTCAGTGATTTGGGACCTGGAAAACCTAGAAGCAGGATACTGCATATATCATTAGAAATGAAGGAAATTTCATTTATTTCTCCTACCTCTATGTTAACCAGAAGAAAAAAAATGTTATGGAAATTTCAGGTGATTGAGAGAGGACATAAGCCTTTCTGCCCTAAAATCAAGGCTGTTGAAAGTCTTTCCTATAAAAAGATCCTTCGTATACATTGTTTGGGTATGTCTTCTGATTTTGTATATTTAAAACTGAAATAATTAAGTCACTGTTTTATCTTCCAGTTGCTTCATTTTTTTTCACAGTTTTTGATCTGTGTTATTGGTACAAGGAAAGATGAATAGCTTTTGTAACTTTTTGATTGTTTTGATACCCAGAAAAATGGGTCAAAATCAAATATCCAGAACCTTTTATGAGAGAAAGAGAGAGAAGGAAGGAAGGAAGGAAGGAAAGAGAAAGAAAGAAAGAAAGAAAAAAAGAAAGAAAGAAAGAAAGAAAGAAAGAATAGATGTCTACATAAATACATGTCTATATACATGCACACACAAGTGCATCAGACTAACTGCAATTAAAAACTAAAAAAAAAGTAATTTTTGTTTCAATTTCCCCTCAGGTATGAAGTTGGATGTTCAATCCAGGTACAGAGCTAGAAAAGTCAATTCTTTGCCAGGATGGCTGCTCAGGAGCCCTCCTGGGCACAGCAGAGCTGAGACAGAAGTGCAGTGGGCCAAGGGACACATCCAACAAGAGAAGTCTCTCTCGTGCAAACCTACCATGCACCTATGAGATCAGATTCTTGCCCTCCAGACTCAGCCTGCCCTGGAAAACTGCTTGTAAAACTGAAAGTTGTGATCAAGGAGTCCTCCTGTGTCATATTTATGATGTTTCTGACATATTTCTTTTTTTGACTACTAAATCCATTGGAACACGTGCATAACTTCAGTAATTTAGAATTAATCTTTTACTTTGCTAGATCTGCATGTCCTTACCCCTGCACTATATTTTATTCATTGTTTGCCAAAGGCACCATCACTTCTGCTTCTGCTTCAGAAACTGAAGTTGGCTGTTCTTTGGTATGGACCTGAGAGATTTGGGTTTCCAACCCAGGAGCTCTTTCAAATCATTAAACAAGAAAAAATGTGGAGGTAGCTGATGGGAAGTCTGGATGACAAAATATAAGAAAGAAATGAAAGGAAAAAGAACCAAATATACCCACAAGAAGGGAGTATGCAAATTCCAGGTTTCATCAGGCAAATTTGTTAAGGAACAGATTTAGACCCCACAAAATGCAACAGAAAGACTCCAGCAGAATTCTGTGGGCTTCGGGTCAAGTTTTAAATCCTGAAACCCTTAGTATCCTTTTAGCTCCCTTGTCATATCAAAATGTACTAAAAAATCTATGAGAAGAGTGGAAAATACTTCAAAGAAAATATGCACAGAACCCCATAGGAAAAAGTGTGTTATAAATGTGAATGCTCAATTTGATTTACTCGTCTCTTTGATAGTAGAAATATCCTGTAGCTGAAAACAGCTGTGAGCATACTCAAATATGGAAAAAACACCATTAGTGGTCTCCTTGTCCTTGGGCTGCTAGTATAAAAACCATCAAGGATTTCTGCTGATCATACAGGTAGAAATTCACTATCTTTGTGCATAAAATGGAGAAAAAAAGCCATTGTGTTGGTTTGCTTTTCCTTCCCCTCAAGAGGATTTAGATTTATCAGGTCCAGTTGAGATGGTCAAGTATCCACTAGATTGGAAGGAAAAGCTGTAATATAGAGCTAAATTTCAGAGGTCAGTTCCCTCTGCCCTGGGACTTTATTAAAGGACTTGCCCCTGTAAGATCTTCTGGTTCATTTGCATTGTTTGGACATGTTCTCATGGCTATTAATAAAGGCTGTGGTGCTCCTCACTAGCTGTGCACAGGAAGGTTTAAGGCACGCAGCAGGTTACAAACAAAACACACTGTGTGGACTATGATAGAAGAGATTCTTGCACACATATAAACAAATGGAAAAACTCACCAGAAAATAAGCAAAACAATGCACTGTCATGAATAGGTATCCACCTTTCACATTTTTGTAAATTAATGCTACAAAAATGGGAGAATCTTGTGTCAAGCAGTACACTCTACCACAGGAAAGCACTTTTGAATGAAGGTATCACAGAAAGCTATCAGAGAAAACATCTCTCTTCTTTGGAAAGGCCGTTCTGTAAGAAGGGATTTAAGGCGTGTGTGCATTTAGCAAGATGAGGATGGAAGGGAATGTGCATGCTGTTTGTGGATCCATGAGGGAGAAGGGTGAATAAATTCTGTGTGGGAAATAGGATTCTGTGGATTTTATATTTTATGTGCTTGGAGATAAGCATTATTGCAAAATTTAATAGACATCAGAAGTCTATGATCAGTGATAATATATCCAGTCTGGATGAAGTTTCATGTTTATCTAAAGAGAGCTGCTATATGTGCTACTAAATAATAGTAATTTGAAAATAATTAAATTTAGGAATTTTTCTCAAAGATAACTCTACCCTCCAGTTATTCAAAACTGTTAGATAACTTTTAGTTGCTGCTAGAATACATGGAAGCATTAGTGAATCACTGCTGTAACTCTTCATTTCCCCTAAAAACATAATATATGAGTCTTATGAAAGTTATTGACTATTTTAGAGGGCAAAGTATCAATTCTCTCAGTAAGAAAGATATTCCATTTTAAATTTTTATGACTTGACCAAGATCTTTCTTCACTTCTCTAAATAAAAAGAATTATTAAGATTTCACAGCAGAGTTATGCAAGACAAAACATGTTGGAAATAGCTGACATTGTTGGGAGGGCTGATATGTGGTGAACACTGCTATCAATGCCTCTGCAACATTTCTGGGATACCAGAGGTCCTCTTGAAGAGTTTATGTGTGTAATGCAAGTAAACTGTTGAGGCTTTCAATGAAAATCTTTGAAAACCTCCATACAAAAGGCAGAAAAAGGAGGGATAAGGCAAACGTAAACAGAATAACCTTGCTGATCAGGGAGATCCTTGTCCTTGTGAATAGCCAAACGCTGTTATGACACAAAGAACTAAAAACAATTACAATAACCATGAAATAAAACAACACGAGGCACTTGAAATGGGAAAGGAGATTAAGACTGTCTGGACAGCAGCCTACATTTGTCTCCAGAAGACAAAGGTCTCAGAAGGGTCAGCAAGATCAAAATTTTCAGGCAAATGCTGAGAACTCTGGAACTAGGTTGGTGACTCTGCCACGCCGCATCACAGTCTTCCTGTACACAGAAAGCACAAAGGAATGCTTTGTTTCTGAAACAGGCCTGGCCAGAGGGACAGACACATGCACATATATATCTATATATGCATATAAACCCATATGCATAATATGTATAACATCTGTGTATATTTATTTATAGCCTGCCACAGTCTGGGTAGCCGAAGCACAGCGAGAGAAATCAAAAGGTTGTTTTCAGAATTGCTCGCTCCTTGGAAATTGGAACATGTGAAATTAGTTTGTTATCATTACCAATGTTTCTGATCCTCCCTGCAAAACCTAAACTAAACTGTTTTGAGTGATGGCTTTTGCATGGCACTTGCCAAGAACATTTGTTTTGTGAGCTCATTCCTGATGCCCAGTGGCCCCAAATTGCTCATCTCCACAGAGTGCTTGTCCTGTGGTCAGTATCGTGTGGAGAACTTGACTATCTCCTTCTTGTTACAAAATCTTCTTTTCCTCCTTTCCATAGAGGGTATATGAGGTCTTTTGGGTTTCTATCAACAGCCCATCAATACCACAGGAGACTAATAATCTCATTCAAGTAGTTTGCAGTGGAGAAGAATTTTTCTTCCTTTGATAGAGCCGGTAGCCTCAATTTTCAAAGTTGATGGTGTGACATTTTTTCCAAGTAAGCAAACTAGTTAGAATCCCTTTTTTTCCCCCCCTGGAAACTGGAAACAAGCAAGAACTTAAATAAATCTTTTAAGAAAGTTTTGGGTTTTGTTTTTTTTTTCAAATGTACCCAGCTCAGTTGTCAAGATTTGCAACATTTGGCTTGACAAAACAAGAGTCTTCACTCACCCTCAGATTTATCAGATGGAGTGTTTGCACATGAGAAATGCTCTAACCCAACCCTCCAGTGGCTACAGAGTATGAAATGGTTTATTCACTCTGTGTCTTCCAAGTATTTGTACTTCAGAGGAAAAAAAACTCTCCATGTAGGTAATTTATGAGAGGATAATTAAAACCACAGTTCTTTCCTTCTATGAAAACACTGTCAGATATCAATTCATTAAACAAAAGTTATGTGTAGATAGTTATAGCACTGAATGCAGTGATGGACACACACTGCAAACCAAATGGGATGGGATGATTCTGCAAACCCAGTATCTCGCTCTGAAAACCCTTTCAGACTTCCTAAATAAGAAGTAGAGCATTCAGTGGGGAGCGCAGCCATTTTAAAAGCAGGATTTAATGCATAACTTTCAAGCAATCATTTTTTCTTTTAACTGTATCTTAAATATTCAAAGGCATTTTCTCTGCAGAGCAGCTTTTAAAAGGATTGGTATGCCAGGCACACTTCATGTTGTCCTTATCTTTATTTAAACAAATCAGCTTGATGCTCTGAAGTATCAAACTAAAATCTTTTGAGCTGAGCAATGTCACAAAAAAGAGCTGTTTGTACATACAAATAGCATCAATTGTACCAAGCACAACAGAAGACATAGCCCACTAGTAAATACATTCAACTATGAAGTGCAAATTTTTGGCTAAGGGGCTCTACATCTAGGAATGTTTTGTCTAGAAGATTTGAGTTTATCTAACACTAACTAAAATAATAAATCCTGTAAAAAAAATCAATTTGATAATATCCTCATGTTTGAAAGGAAAAAAACCAAAAAATTTTCAATATAATTAGATCTTTGTCAGCTCTGTGATCATTAATTAATAAGTTATACATTAATATGATGATGAGCCATAGAATGACTTCTGGTGCACTTGGTGACATCTTGAAATTCCATTGAGCCAAACAGGGAATTATCTAGGCTTTTTTGGTCAAAACATTAAAGAAAAAAGATTGACTGTGTAGTGATAAACACTGTAAGTAGAAGATTGGAGAGCTTAAACTCAAATGTTAGCTGAAACATCCTCACCATTTCAATGTAAATTCAAAATAATTAATTTTCAAATAGCACTTTATGTTTTACAGGTGAAAAAAAGCACTTCCAAGACTTCTTTTGATTGTCATACCATCAATAGAGAATAGCACAACTAACAGCATCTGATAGAGAATACCTGACTTGTAGATTTTATGTTCCCCAGTGACTAAAGCACATGGATTTTGATCCAGAGCTTGGTGTTAGTGGAAAAACTCCCATTGGTTTTAATGGATTTTGTTACTACCTCATAGTAACTCCTGTCCTTCTTTTTGTTAAAACTGAATCAAAATGATGCTTGTGATTCCCAGTCAGTAGCACTGGTTGGATCACGTATTCCTATGTGTGGAGGAATGCTGGATCACATATTTTGGAGTCAGACCCACATCTAGAGAGAAGGAAAAAAAGAAGAAAGCAAGGCAAGCCAAGGTGGGTTGGCTGAACATACAGTTAAATGCTTGCCTTGGGAGAGCGATTACAGATATTAGTGTCTTGGTTTGAAAGACAGGTGTCAGCTGAGGAAGGCAGGAACCTCCCTTGGAATGGGGAATATGACTCCTTTTCCTTCAGAATTACTATAACTTTGAAATCAAGGGGCTCTCAAGCAAAAGATACGGGGAAAAGGAATAACAGTTCTTTACTAATATTTAGGACAAAGCAATGATACAGAAACAATGGTTTAAATAAACAAAGTCAGAATACAACCTGCACCCTGTTAGGGTGGTGCTAGCAGTGCAGTTAAATGGTGGCTACAGTCCCGTTGGAGTGATGGATGTAGTTTTGTTGAAGTGTTGACCTTGTGGAAAGATCTCATCAGTCTCTGGAGGTCCAGTGGTGGCTCTTGAGCTCTTCTCCTCTGGGAATCCAGTGGAAAAGGTAGTCCAGTGTTCCAAAGTCTCAGCTTATATGCAGGTAGCAATGTTCAGTTCCTCCCCTCTGAGCAGGGTATCTCACAATGGGCTGATGTAATCCTATGAGTCACTCCCGGAGCCCTTGATGGCCCATGAGCAGAGATAGCCCCCATGGTGTTATCAGGGCTGGGTCATGCTGAACACAAAGAACACTGCCCCACCTGCTCTTCACAGCTTATGGAGATGGCAATAGAATACATACTTCTGGTTACACCTGCCATGTAACCTAAGGTGTGCAGATTGGTGATACAGACATATACTATCATCATAATAAGCATCAAGGACCATATATCATACCATATAATATACCATTATACCATATATTATAAATTGTTTTTCTGTATCTGGTACCCTGCAAGACAGCTTGCATGTTAAAAGTCTTTTGCTGGCCCTGTAGCTTCAGTGAGAGTGGACTAAATATGTGAAAACATATTTGAACTTCAACTACTTGAACTTCACCACAGGTATTTTACTTATATGTGCCTTTACTGCTTTCCCATAGAGAACTGGCGAGCTGGATCTGGTAAGTGCACTTTAGACCACACAGCACGTGAACTCATCAGGGACCAAGCATCTCAAGTAGTTTTGAGCATTTAAAGGAAGAAAAATGTACATTGAGAGTCAAGCTACCAGGGTGTTACTGAAAATTATATTATGAATCATTAAACCAAATAGTATATGAGAATCTTTGATGATGGCAATGAATCCACCAAAAAAACCATTATATTACTTTAGCCTTGGATTGTCCTTCACTGGTTTTTCATCAAGCCCTGGAGCGTCTTCCTTTTTCTCCAATTGTCAAGATCAGATACAAAATGGATTCTCCCTTCATGTACCCCGGAAAGTATGGTTCATTGCTGTTGTATAAGGAGCAAATTATTACCCAATTTAAGCAAATGTCAGCAGCTATTATGCCAGAAAATTCTCCTGGAAATGCTGCATGAGCTCTTTAATGCTTTCTAGGAAAGAGAACATTATGCAAGGCACAGAACAATAAAAACATCAAAATTTGTTTTGTTTCAGATTCAAACATTAATATTGTTTACTAAATTTCAACAAGAATAGGGCCCGTGCTGTGTCATGTTATGAACAGATAATTGACAAGCAACAGCTTGAAAGAGTTTGGTAGGACTGAAAAAAAGGACTTATTTTTTCACTTCCTAATGCAGAAAAAATGGAGACACATGCAATGATCAGACCTGCATAAGAACAGTGTAAAAATGTTAAAGGAAGATTTTAAGTCTTGGCCCAGGACTGTAACCATGAGGCTGTCCTCATTCTTGGAACTGAGAAATGAAATGGCACAGAATGGACTCTTTAAAGGGGTTGTGGGGTTTTTTTTAATTTTATTTTCAATTTGGCACTGAATTCTTATTCTCCTTTCATAACAAAAATAATAATGTGCAGCTTGGCAAAAACTTAATATTTTGACATCAATAAAAGAAAAAAGACTTTCAAAATTCAAGAACGAATTTAAAATCAAGAAATATGTACAGAAGTAATTCTTTGAACAGTTTCAGGCACATTTATTCGCCTTGAAGTATGGGCATTTAAATGACTATAATTAGAAGGCTGTGTGAGAAAAAGCAGTTTAGTTTTCATACAAACCAATAAAACTTTCAGAATGCTTTCATTCATGTGTAGTGTCAGGAACACCTTAATGTGGTTAGTACGATGGAAATAGAAGATACAGTCCTGTTTCCACAGAGGCCAGCGTGTGATTTTCCCATTGACTGAAAGGCAGCAGCACTGAGCAGTAGATTATTGCAGAAGATGGAGCAAAGCAAGATGGTTCTTTACTAAAACAAAATGTTTGTTTTGTTTTGTGCCAATGCTGATGCCAATGCTGCTACTATATTGATATGAACTTAATTATAACCCCTACAGCTTGATTCAAATTTAACTTAAAAATTAAACAGCACAAAGGCAAATTCTTCCAACACTGCAGAGTCAATAGATTCATCACAGGTGGTCTTATTTTTTGGGTATCGACTACTTGAAACTATTTTTGTACTCTCTGCTATGGCCATGTTCCCCCCCGGCAAAAAGCACCAGAACCACAACAATAAAATTCAAGAACCCAGTTTCTTTGCACTACATTCTCCTCAGTGATGACTGATTTTCCTTGGGACTCTGTTTTTCTGTACTGCCCAGCATGCAGAATGAGTCAAAAAACTTCAGCATTGAAGCTGACTGCAGATCAGTGGATTTATGGACGCAAAACCTGCAGAAATCTATCAAAAAAATTTCCTTTCCTGAGGTCCCAGGCATTAAAGCCATGACATTTAGTGCAATGCTCTGAGTCAGAGTTAGCTGTCATGCCTCAAACAAGAAAAACTAATGACTTGTCTGAGAAAGTCTTTGATATATATGCATGCTCCCCTTTATAGGCCAGGTATGAGGCAAAATGAGGCAGACCTAACACCATGTAGTTTATATTCTAAACTAAACTTCACAAAAAGTTTTATTTTTCTGTTAAGGAGACAAGGCACGCATGCAGCAAGAGTTCTGTTCTAGACCATTGCTTTTGCAGTCAATGATGTGTGACGAGTTGCCATCTGCAGCCCCAGGTCTGTTGCTGTCCCATGCACTGCTGTTGCAAACTCAGTTCTCTCAACTTTTCATAAATAGCACCCCCCACATAACAGAGACCTTTGACTGTACAAAGCACATGTTAGTGATCAAGAGAGATGAACCCACAGTGGTGACTCTTCGTATTACCATGGAAATGACCTCAGGACATTCCGGTACTGAAGGTGTTTTTTATCTAGACTTCAGTGAAGCCTTTGACACCATTTCCCACAACATTCTCCTGGAGAAACTGGCTGTTCATGGCCTGGATGGGTGTGCTCTTGGCTGGGCAAAAAACTGGCTGGATGGCTGGATCCAGAGAGTGGTGGTGAAGGGACTAAAATCCAGCTGGTGGCCGATCACCAGTGATGTTCCCCAAGACTCAGTGTTGGGGAGAGTCTTGTTTGATATCTTTAACAGCAATCTGGATGAGGGGATCAAGGGCACCCTCAGCCAGCTCGCAGATAACCCCACACTGGGTGAGAGTGTCAATCTGCTGAAGGATGGAAAAGCTTTACAGAGGGATCTGGACAGGCTGAATCGATGGGCTGAGGCCAATTGTGTGAGAGGCTCAACAAGGCCAAGTGCTGGGTTCTGCACTTGGGTCACTGCAACCCCAGGGAGCAATCCAGGCTTGGGGAATAATGTCTGGAAAGCTGCCCAAAGGAAAAGGACCTGGAGTGCCAATTGACAGTGGCTGAACATGAGCCAGTGTGTGCCCAGGTAGCCAAGAAGGCCAATGGCATCTGGCCTGGATCAGCAATAGTGTGGCCAGCAGGGCCAGGGCAGGGATTTTCCCCATGTAGCTGGCGCTGGTGATGCCACACATTGAACCCCATGTTCACTTTCAGGCTTCTTACTACAAAAAGGACATTGAGGTGTTGGAGTGTGTCCAGAGAAGGGCAACAGAGCTGGTGAAGGGTCTGGATCACAAGTCTTGTGAGGAGTGGCTGAGGGAGCTGGGGGTGTTGAGCCTGGAGAAGAGGAGGCTCAGGGAAGACCTTATCACTCTCTACAGCTCCCTGAAAGGAGGCTGTTGTAGGATGGGGGTCAGTCTCTTCTCCCAAATAACAAGAGACAGGATGAGAAGAAATAGCCTGAAGTTGCACCAGAGAAAGTTTAGATTGAATATTAGGAAAAAATTTCTTCACAAAAAGGATTGTCAAGCATTGGAACAGGGTGCTCAGGGAAGTGGTTGAGTCTCCATGCCTGATGGTATTTAAAAGATAGACGTGACATGTAGATGCGACACTCATGAACATGGTTTTGTGGAAGTGCTGGGTTAATGGTTAAACTCAGTTCTCTAAGAGGTCTTTTTCAACCCAAATGATTCCATGTTTTGGCATTTTTTTAGGGCTTCTCTCTCCTTTGAGTGCTGTCTCACACATGTGCCTGAACATATCTAAAGTGCCTAGGTATTAAAACTGTCCTTCAAGGAAGTTTGTTAAAGTCAGTTTGACTTCCCTTTTACATTACCATGAAGTTTAATAAGAGGTTTCCATAGTGTTCTCTTTAATTGCCTCCAGTTTCCTCAAAACTAATGCTGCATTTGCTGCCAAGAAAAGCAGGCTCATCTTTGCCAAATGTTAATACTCTGGATTAAGAGAAGATCCCACTGTTTTCTCTACCTCTTTTGAAATGTCTGCAGTCCCCAAATCACTTCTAAAAAGAAAAAAACCCCTGCATGAAACATTTTATTTCATTATTGAAAATAGTAAAGGATAATAGTAGGGAATGGTTGGAGAAGTAAAATCTGTGTTTAAATCTCCTTTAAAGATACCGCACAGAGAAGCAGAGCATTTATGTATGTTATAATGGGGTATGGTTCAACAGCAGCAGATTCTTTTTCTACACAGCTGAAAGCATTTTCTAGCATATTTACTTTCAGACTTACTCAATGCATATCATCAGAGGGAATTAAGGACACTGTTACATAACAGCCTTAACTCAGGATCACTAACCCAGTAACCTACCTCAGTAACTCGATTGTATGTCTCATTTACAGTTACCCATTTTCACTTATTCATTAGGTGAACTTAACTCTCACTTACTTGTTATATTCACTTCTTTTCAGCGTGATTTCACTGACTTAATTTTTAATGTATGTGTTCCGACTCTGTTGGCAGCTCAAGATGGTGGTTCAGGAAGGGCCTATGCTCATCTTAAAAACATTCTCTCTCCCTAAATTCAGTATTGCAGTTCTCTTAGACAATATCTAAATGATTTTAAATCCCCTCTTTGATCTATGTGCTGTTTGTTTTATTTTATAGACTACTTGCTTTTTAATTTTTTCCCCTCAGGAGTTGTAAAGCAGTAGCTGACTCTACTTTCTGCTTGGTTTATTCTTGGTGTCATTGCACGTGGACTACATGTCAGCCAAAGAAATACTTTCAAGATACCCTAAACAGCCATAAAATAAATGTTCTGCTGTAAATGCAATTTTCAAACTCCATTTCATCTCATTAGATTTGTGCCTACATTAAATTAAAATACAGGTCAAATTAAAATCCAGAAATACTCACGTTTCCAAAATCTGTATATACAAAATAAATATGTAGGAAAACAAATGTCTCTAGGTTTCAGATACATTTAGTGAATCTCAATCAACAGCCAGACACCAGATTTTAAGCAAGCATGAGGGAAGTTGTACTATGTACAAAAATCCCAAAGATTTTGCTGAAGAAGAGGAAGTTTCTCTCAGTGAATTTGTAACACTCTCCATGACAAAGACCAAGATGCCCAGTGAGACTTTTGACTCATGTTCAGCTGTCAGCCAGACCTTTGCCTTGAGCTAACTTTTATTTGAGGAGACTGGCAAGATTTAATAAGCTGTGCACAATACTCTGCATTGTCTTCCATCAGTCCTTTCACGCGGCGCACTCTCCAAGCGCTGGCTGCCTCCAGTGACTGCCAGGATCCCAGGGAGGCTGGTATTGGCAGAAAACTCTACAATGGGACAGGAAGTTTTATTTGACTTGAAGGAGGGCTCACAGCATGGTTTCCTCCTCTTTCTGCAGCCACACTACACCTCATTACCATTTTTTCAACACTATCCTTTCTGGTTGATGGCTAAGGGGGAAAGCTGCGTTTGCAGATGACATTAGCTTGAGGATGGCTATTTTTCTTGGGAATTCAGAATGTGTTGATGGTAGAGTCCTCTCTGCTGATTTTCTTACACAAGAAATAAGGCATATTGCTCTGGTTTCTGAACAAGACAAAATTAAGCAGCTTAACTGCCAATAGCTTCAGAATGTAATCTCTGTGTTAATTTACACAAACATAATGTAGTCGACCAAGGATGAAATATCAAATCCTCATGAATGGCCATGATGCTCATGTTTAAATGGTGTACATACTTCTATAGGATCAGATGTTACTAAACATTAAGGCTTAGTTAGCTGTTTCCCCCCCTTTTTTTTTTTTTTTTTGACAAGTCACACGATCAGTATTCGGACAGGACTTTTGTCTCCTTATTTTGTTTATTGATAAGACCTTGCTTACAGTGCACTAATTTTTGCCTATTGAGGTCACACTTTTTGTGTTTATGTTCATTACAGGTCTTGGACTGTATCAGTTGCCTTTTTTTGTGACTAAATTAATCTCTCCACCTTCAGCACTGTATTGCTAGCAAAAGAATTTGAACTTTAGCTGGCTTCTGTTAGCTTGGATAACTTTGAACACAACCCTTGCAGATGATGTGAATGGGTAAGTGTGGAACATTAAATTTTTTTCAAGCAGCCTTTTGACATTGCTAAATGGGAAATGAGATTTTATTGTCCAAACTGGAATGGATAAGGTCACTCAGCCATTATTCTTTCCCGGAGTAATTTAAGGTCTTTCTTAAAGAAGGAGAAAAAAGAAGCTTGATCCAAACTATTACAAACTTGCTGCTACTAGTACCCTATTTTACTGATTCATAGAAGAGATAACCTTTCTGTTACCTCTTTCCCTAGTTAAGGATACATCTCAAGTGAAAATTTCCTACAACTTCTGGTAAAATTATTTTTGCCTGTTTTATTTATTGTAACATTAGGCCTTGGCAGGAGGGCAGGTATATGACAGGTCACATGGGCTGAGGTACATTTCAGTCATGGCAGTAGTAAAATGTCAAGAGGAAATGGGATAATAAACATCTTTGTCTGAGAAGTTGCCCAGTAAGGACCTGGTTTGGGTCTCCAGAGCTTTTACTTTTCACAACTTCCACTTGGTACTGTCAGCTGGAAGTTGCTCTTACAACCAGACCCATATCCCATCTTGAGCAGTACTTCCTCAGCACAGCCATTTGTGATATCCTAACTCACCACTTCTCCTTAGAGTCATTTCTGACATTTAAATGCATCCTTTACAGAAAGTCCAGCTGCCTGGTCTTGTTTTGATTTTTTGTTTTGTTTTGGTTTTTTTTTTTGTTTCCTTAAGTGGCCACAATAATGGGAAGAATAGAGATTGTTTTGCTATCCACCTGGTTCAGAGCAAAAATGGAAGTGTTGATTTAGCAAGTGTACTCCCACATGGTTGGGGTCTGGGCTTTTTTCTCTGTAAACCACAAAAAAATCCCTTGAGAATGACTGAGGTATTTTTGAGAATAATCCCTTGCATTGTATGGCCAGGGTGACCAGAGGCCAGAAGAGCTCAGGGGAGGCCACTCTCCATTGGAATTTGATCCCTTCATTGTTCTGTCAAAGCTGGAGTGTTTTGACCTCCAGGGCACATTACAAATCTCTGTTACTCATTCAGACTCCAACTCTGAAGCATTCACGATGGAAAGAGTAGTGGACTCTGTGTGTTTCCAATGAAATTATTCATCCCTCTTTAATTTTTCATACATGTGCATAAAGCATATCACATGAAAGCATTCATACCCTGGAAATACTATACAAATAAATTCTGAAGATGCAAAAGTTGAAAATGGGTTTGATTTTATTCCCATTTGCACAATTCAGTGCAACACAGCTGGGTACACAGTTTAAAAACACTTAATTAGCATATAGGGTGGCATTGCTAATTTTTGCTGCAAGGGATGTTTTCCCACTATTCTTTCTGTATTGAGAGGCTCTCTGTGATTACATGGTAGACTGGGAAAGCATAGCTCCACAGGCACTGTGCAAAAGACCTGTCTGAAGGTTTTATGCTCCTTTTGTTTGTTATGCCTTAAAAAAATGGGTTACTCGTGCAGCTGTTCACACTTTGGTAACAAATCAAGGGGCAAACTGCAGCTCCTCATACAGTGAATAGAGAGGGCAGATTTTTGCCCATGAAAGGTGGAGCTGCCAGTGCAGCGTCAATAAACACCATCAGCTGCTTCATGGCACTGGGGGCAGGGGGAGAACGGATGTTGTGCTGTGGAGGGTCAGCAGTTAGAAGTGAGGTGGTGTCAGAATGTCCTGTAACCGTAACACAAGGTGCTAAATAAAAGTGGATTCTTTTTTCTTTTCTTTTCTTTTCTTTTCTTTTCTTTTCTTTTCTTTTCTTTTCTTTTCTTTTCTTTTCTTTTCTTTTCTTTTCTTTTTTTTTTTCTTTTCTTTTCTTTTCTTTTCTTTTCTTTTCTTTTCTTTTCTTTTCTTTTCTTTTCCTTTCTTGTGTAATCCTATCTACAACATCCAGTTTACTAGGTATTTAATCAGGTCAGAAAGTATTTCTGACAGGCTTAAGTCTTGATGACATTGAAGTTTCCAGTCTGCAATTTTGAGTCTGTTTCAGCACTTTCCTCCCTTGCACTTTTTTCTTCCCCTGCCTCCTTGTTTTTCATAAGCAGACACAAATGCACACAAACACACACACAGATGAAGAGCTAGGAGCTCTGTGAATTCAAAGGTTTTTTCTCTAAGGATTCTTATGTTTGTTGTTATTCAATTAGAAAAGCATCTGTATTAAAATTCGTGCTAGTTTGTTCCATTTTGTGCTAGTAAAGGTGCTAATGAAACCTACACTGAATGCTGAAAGGAAAAATTCATTCTGTTGTACTGTAGCAAGTAGTTAAAGGCCACCTGTGGGCTTACAACAGCTGGAGTGAGTAAAACACTATTAAAATTAATGATTTATATAATTCATGAAAGCAAACTGTGTGACATCTGACAGATTTACCTGGTTATAGGCCAGCTCTGCAGTATTTCTTGTTACTGACCTTAGTCCACAATGTCCCACTGAAGATGACAGAGACAATTCTTAGATGAAGGTATTGCTGAAGCAGGCAAAACCCAGCCTGTGCCTGTACTGACAAAATCAAATTTTTAGGGACATGGTATGCTGAGGCTGTTCACGCTTTTTGCAGATTCATGGAATAATTTAAATTTAATAAATGAAGCAGTTAATAGTTACTGCACTGACTTTGCAGTCAGTGGATCACTTCAGCAAACACATTTTGTAACAGTAGGAGTTCATAGAAGGCATTATCAGGGAAACCAACCAGCAAGCAGTTTGAATAGTCTGATCTTGAGGTAACAAAAGCATGAATAACCATTTCAGACTCTGGATCAGATACAACTGGCTGCAGAATGGTGATATTCTTTAAGCGTGCCCAACAGGATTTGGATTGAACCCAGAAAATAAACCAAAACCCTAGGCAAATTACTATCAAAATACAGACAACATCAAAGGCAAGAGCAAGGAAATAAAAAGATTGAAATAAATGTTTTGGTGCAAGGATAATTCATATTCATTTTATCAACCTTTGCACATGAGAAGATTTTTTAGTTTCTAGGAGTGTACATTTTACAGCCATATCAATAGAACAATCCACATTTTCCTCTTCCACTGAGCTTTCCTTCTGTCACTTGAACAATTAGATGTTTCACTGTTACTGAGTACACATTTTCTTTTGGCTTTTGTGTTTGTTTGGGGTTTTTTTGTTTCCTTTCCCTCAAAAGCCCTCTTGACATTAGGAGAAAGGAGAGAAAGAGATGTTCTCCTTCTCCTCCCATGTAAGTTAGAAAGCAACCCGAAGAGTAGAAAGATAAAATTTCTTTTGGCTGTTACCAAGACAGAAAAGATAAGTGACTTCATTAAAAATGTTTGTCTAGAGAGAAATACAGATGGTTAAAAGAGAGTTGCCTGTTAGTCAAAGTTCTCCCAAAAGACACTTGGTGCAATGTCCCTTAAAGTCAATCACATCATATGATCCTAATAACAAGCAAATACAATCAAAACAGATCAGCCCAAAATTTGAAGGCCCAGCTCTTTCATACACCCCTGGAAAATTTCCACTGACACAGAGCCCCACAAGGGTGCCTAGAGCTGAGATTCATCCAAAGATGATGAGAAATCCCTCTATGCTGAAACCAGGGTGGGCAAAAACAGAATTAAGTTTGACAGAACAAATGACCACAGTAGCTACAAAGTCAGAAACAGGAAATAGGATCATAAGTAGATGAAAAAATCAATTTAAGAAGCATGAGATACACGTGGATACTGAAATTAAAGTGTGTAATCACTGTTAAGCCCACTTTTATGCTCTGATGAAATCTAAGGCTGTGACCAGATGGATTTTTCATATTCACTAATTATTAGCTGCAACTTTGAAAGAAAACAGTTCAAACAATTACAGGCTAGATGACTAGGGACTGCAGGTCTGCAGAAAGAAGTTACAGGTTTTGAGCAGCCACTTTTGTGTACCATCCCAGGTGTTTCTCCTGCCCTCTCATCAGCAGGCAGGTAGCACCATTAGGGTATTTTGTGGGAAAGGTTTAATCTTGGTGCACAGAACTCCAGACCAAGGCCTAGGGATGGTGTGGTGCTTCTCTGCATCAGCTGCTGAGGAACTCATAGGGAGACTGAAACATGTTAAGCTGTTGGGATCCTATTCCTCCCTCTTCTCACACTATCTGGGCCCTGTCCTCTGATTTTATTGTAAAAGCTCTTGAAGACGTGACCCACCTTCCTTTATGTCTCTGTTCCTTTCCTGCCCCACAAGTGAGACTCAGATAGTCACGACATCCTTTAACTGCCACTGTGAAACAAATAATTCCTAAGATAAACACACTTTCAGTCTGAGCAGTGCATTTTTCTGAATGCAGCTCAGGTATGTATTAAGAGGTTCTCACGTGCCAGACTCCACTTTTCATACACGTCCACACCAAAGAACCTGATAAAGGGCTCTGTACAAAAGTGATGAATAATTTCTCATTAAGTTAGGGGAAGTGCAGTATCAGTTATAACTGGGAAAATCCACATGCAGATATCTCCAGTTTCTACCTATTATAAAAGATGCCAACTTCAAAGATTTTGTTACAAAACCACCTATTTTATATTTCCACTTAAATACACACTGGGGGTTTTGCTAAATGCTGACTGTCAGAACAAAGGGTCAAAGCTTAGTGCACATGCATAAATTTGTTACTCTAATACCTTTTATTTATTTTGGTATGCAGCTACATTCTTCTGTTTGTCTCACATCTGCCACTCAACAAAACTGAAAAATAAGTGTCAAATCAAGACAGGGAATCCCCTTTCTTCACACTGCTGCCAGTATACCCTAATTTAACTTCTTTCTCTAGAGAAGAAATAGGAAAAGTCTTTTATTGATTTTCTGTTGAATTATTTTGAACAAAGGAAATAGGTTGACTTCATTAGCATATGTTTACTGATATCAGAGCAAACTTCTGGAAACTGTCATCCATGTCATCCCTGAAGTCCATTTCCTAAATGAATTTTAGCTTTGGATGCTTCTGAATAAATAGAGATTAAACCTCTTCCATTTTTTCCCATGGTAGGCAATAGGCAGAATGCAGGAGAAGACAAACTCCTTATCCTGTTAAGGCTCTAAGCCCCCCAAAAGTAAAACAAGGTCTTGGAACCCACTGTCTAACAAGAAGTCCCATGGCTTGTCAATTCGGGAAGCACTTCATGCTAAATCAGATTAGCTAAATCTCCACAGTGAACTGTGCTATGTAACTTTCTGTGACTTGCCAACAAAACACATTTCTGTGACTAAACACTGATTTGACAGGAAGTTAGACAAAACCACCCCAACAACTATCTTTGGCATTCCAAACAAAATGGGAGCATTTAGAGAAAAAGTGAAAAAAACCCCACAAACCCCCCACAATTTTTCATAGCTCCAACGAGATGCAGAACTGCACCATAAGTGACCTGATGCAATGTAGCTTTTGTGTTTTACAGAGTGAAGTTGAGCACAAGGAGTGGAGCTCAGGGGGACACCACCCCGACCACCAACATCCATCAGTGCCCATCCTGCAGCCCTGTATGTGCTGTGGACAGCCAGGCCTTACATTTCCTGGGCAGCACTTCCAGAACACTCTGCTCCTTGGAAATTACAGTACAAATAGGTTTTTACAACTTTTGTGGTTATCCCCACTGGCAACTAAGCCACTGGGGTTAACTCACACTCACCCGCTCCAGTGAGGTGGGGAGAGGATCAGAGGTGTAAAACTGAGAAAACTCGTGGGCTGAGATAGAGTTTAACAGGTAAAACAAAAGCTGCTCGCACAAGCAAACCAAAGCAGGAAAGTCATTCAGCCCTTGCCATCAGCAGGCAGGGGTGGCCATTCCCAGGAAAGCTGGGCTCCATCCTGTGGAACAGCTGCTTGTGGAGGCAAGAGCCACAACTCCCAATGTCCCCCTCCCTTCTTCTCCCAGCTCATGCGCTGAACATGACATTTTACGGTGTGGGATAGCCCTGGGGTCAGCTGGGGTCAGCTGTCCCAGCTGTGTCCCATCCTGACACCTTGTGCACCCCCAGCCTGCTCACTGTGGGGTGGGGTGAGAAGCAGAAAGGCCTTGAGGCTGTGTAAGCACTGCTTCGCAATCGCTAAAATATTTGGGTGTTATAGCACTCTTTCCATCACAAATCCAAAACATAGTCCCTTACCAGCTACTATGAAGAAAATTAAGTCTACCCCAGCCCAAACCAGCTTGCCAGTGTAAATGTTCCTTTACCCTGTTTTGCTGATGTCAAAGAAAAAATATATCATGTTAGGTTTTCTTCTTAGCAAATACCTAGGTATCTCCTAAACATTTTTATATCTACCTATGCATCCAGTCTGTGTCCACAGAATATGCCCTTCTGGCTGTGTAACGGTGTGAGCCTGAACCCTAAATATTCCCATGGGGCTAGCTCAGGTGTCTCCACATGACATGACATTCCGCAATTTAACATTGCCCTGACTTCCCATCCTTCACCACAAAGCACTGTCAGGCATCAAGAGCTGGGCCAAAGGCAAGCTGAGAAAGTTCACATGAAAAATAGTCTCCTGGGACCCATCCTTCCCCAGGCTCATCTGTGCCACTGACATGAAATTCAAAACTATGGGTGTGAAGTATACGAAAAAGAAAAGATATCTTGTTGTTTATAAAACTACTGATTAAAGGATTTCCTTCTCTTAATTAGAAAATAAATAAATATTTGAAGTGAACAGATGCAAACAAGAACCCTCAAACTAATTCTCTTTGGCTAATCAATTCCACACAGAAAACAAATTCATGCAAATCTAAGTCTTCACATGAACACATCTTTTCAGTGACATGTTCATGAGGTCATTTGTTTCAGATTAATAAATCAGGCAGCAGCATACTCACCAACATTAACCTCTTTAATCAGCTGTTCATTTGCTTCATGGAGGGAAGTTGGCCTCCTCATGATTACAATTTTCTGGTTAAGAATATGCTGAAGCTGTTGAACACAGGATACAAATGGGTTTCAAGAAGGGCTGGTGTTTATCCTGCCCAGTGGAGCATGCTGGAAGGCTTTCCTCATCCCCTGAATATTGTGCTTTTGTCTGGTAAGTCTGTGTCAACAAAGCACGGGCAAAGTAATTTCTAACACACAAACATTTGGAAAATATGTGATCAAGGACCAGCAAAGAAATCTCAGAATGAGATCATGTGTTTCTTTGCACTGAAAGTAATGAAGGTAAAATTAATATATCTTTATTGATATATTAAAGAAATTGAAATTTCTTATCTTATTTGTGTAATGACATTCACTGATCTAGTAGACTGAATTATACAGATATTTTATGAGTTCAACACATCCTTGAGATTTTAGATTTTGTGTGGCGAAATATTAAAAAAATTAGTAAGAAAAGAGGGTGACAGTCTGAAGTTCAACTTTCCCCACTGAAATCAGTGGTGAGGTTGCTATTGGTTTCAATGCATCAGCCTCAGAATTCTGCTGGTGCTCAGAAAGCATGAACAATCTGTAAGATGTTCTTATTCAGCCAAGGCCATCATATGACCAAGAGTTTCATTTTTATGGGCGAGACCTCATCCTATGGTTAATATTCTCACAATTTCGTGGGCTTCAGTGTGTGTGCTGACTTTATCCTGGACACATCCCAAGCTGAAAGGTGTTTGCCGCAGCCCAGCCTGCCCTTCACACAATGGTGTCCCAGGGAAGTGAGACTGCCCAGGTGTGTGGAGAGGGCACCGTGGCACTGAAACCCAGCAATTCAAACATGACCTACCCCTGGTTTTTTTGGCTGGTAGAGAAAATCTGTTTGCAAGTCAAAAGCTGCTTTTTAAACCAGCTCCAGTGTGTGGGAGCCAATCCTCAAAGCATGGTGTCTATTTTGGTCTGGTTTCGTTGTGTGGGGTCTTTAAATTTAAACTCTGAGAAGTTTATCATAAGTTGAACTCTTCATTTTCAGAGCTGCTACAGACTGAATCATAAAAAAAGCCCTTGGAGGGAGAGTTTATAATTTTACTGGGTAGTTTTAAGCTCAGCTTTTAATTCAGTATGCAAACAAGCCTGATTAAAGATGATATCCAAAGAGGAAAAACCGTAAGTTATTTTCATTGACTTGGATTTTGAAGCTCAAACGCTTTTCACAGTGAGCCATGAAGAACTGGAACTGTATGAATAGCTACAAAGCAAAATACATGTTCTCATGTGGTCCTGATCCCAATTACCTGGTCTGTATTGCCAGATAAATGGTAGGTATTTGGTGCATACTCATTCCTTTGGGGCTTTTGAGAAGGTGAGAAAGTATCACTTTAAAAACCTATTTCAACATCTAATGTCTTATACTTGCCTTACACTGGTTTCACTATTCAGTTACTATGAGATTAAAAATAAAAATCCAGATCGTTTCTGTGATGCACTGGATTAATAACTGGAGAACTCGTTTACGAGAAGGAGCAAAAGATGGAGAAGTCCAATGGTTTATTGTTCATGTGCACGCAAAAGCTGAAAATGAGAAAACCGCAGTATAAACCTTGTAAATGGACACTTTATTAAAATTGCAAGAAAAGAAAAGAAAAGAGAAGAAAAGAAAAGAGAAAAGAAAAGAGAAAAGAAAAGAAAAGAAAAGAAAAGAAAAGAAAAGAAAAGAAAAGAAAAGAAAAGAAAAGAAAAGAAAAGAAAAGAAAAGAAAGACATAATGTTGCCTCTAAGTGTTAAAATCTGATTTACAAGTGAATGAGGGTGATGGCAATTCTTCATAAAAGGGATTCAGGTATTCTTCATAATTATATTACTGTAATAACTGGAGACTGCACTAAGGCTTTAGTCTTTCATTGGTCTAAACAGTTGAAAAACAAGTAAGCAGAAAATATTCTGTGCTCCAGAGGGTGTGTTTGTGCTATTTTGGGCTGTAAACAGAGATGGAACAGATGATAATACAAAATGGAAAAGGGAGAATGAAAAGGGGGAAATGGGGGTTAAATACATAAAAATGAACATATGGCTAAAATTGATTGCAGAAATAGTTTCAGCTACCCTCACACTGAATTTTTTAATCTTTCATTTCCTGGTTCATGAAGGAAAAGGAAATAATGAGAATGCAATAAATAATGCACACTTGTACGTCAGCCTGAGAGTACAGAATAGTGCTTTTGCTAATTTGTAATTTAACAATTTTCTGTGGAATGAACAATGAAATTCTCTTAGTCAGGAGTCTGGCTCTGAGTCATTGTGAGAGATGCAAGCTCACTAGTGAGTCTTCTTTCCAGTTTTTAGGAAAGTCCTTCTGTTCCCAGTCATAAGATGCTCTAATACTCAGCAATCAAGAACACTGATGAGCTTTCACAGAAGTAAATTCCTGGTTATTTCTTGGGTTTTGTTGGCAGATTTGTACATCTAGAAAAGTTCTGAATGGTAGGCTGCATTTAAACTGTCCATTTAATGACAGTTTTTAATGAATAAATGGAAAAAGTGAATCTAAATGGCAGCATTAATAAGAGGGAAGACTGCTATGCAAACAAGTTTTAGTTAAAATGTTTACATTTCTTTTAAAATGGATTAAAACTTCAGAATGATTTTTAATATTTAATTTTCTATGTCTTGTCTCATTGAAATAACTGGACTGTAAGTAGACTTTTTTACAATTTACTTTTAATCTCTCTTTGTCCAGTGTGAGAGAAAGTAAGAAAAAATTAGTGTAAGAGAATTTCATCACAATTTAATAGGAAAACAGTACATATGAATTTCTGTGCCAAGGCTTCTAAGACAGGAAAATGTGGGGGGGATAATAAAAGTGATCAGCTGAGAGCATGCCCCTGAGTGCTCTGTGCATCAAGTCTTCAGCTGATGGAAGTCACCACAAATACACTGATTTCTTTTGTATCGTACCTGCAGAGAATCTGGCTCTTTGGTTTTACTAAAGTAATCTAGCAATGTAATAAAAATTAGTTAGTATTGACAGGCTTTTAAATGACAATATTTAAAGCAAAAGCACATGGGGTTACCAAAAAGAGTAATTTTCAATGTCTTGGTGCTACCAGAGAAAACTGTGTAATTGCAAATGCACAGGTCTTTTGTAATATATCACACAGCCTATGGGGGAGCATCTTCCTGGGCTACTGCACCTCACCCTGGCATCATTTTCTCATTCCACAGAAGACTCTTCCCTGAATCCCAAGATTTCCATTTCTAGAGGGTTTCTCTCCTTTTATCTGTGAAAACATTACCTATGATTTGTAAGCTGCTGTCCAGTTTCCAAAAAATCCACACTCTAATATATGTGCAGAGTTTCACAGTGGCAGTGACAACTTTGTCCTGATGATCTTGGGCTCCAAAAGGGCACTTATATCCCTTGTGAGATAGACTGAGATCTGAGCCATGCTTTCCTGCCTCTTGGCCTCATCAAAGGATCCTTGGCCCTAGGACTCTTTAGGCCCTAAAAATCTTCCATTTTTCCTCTGGTGTTAACTATATACAGCTTCCTACAATTCCCACCACGTCACATATATTTTCTCTTCCAAGGAATGCCCTGGAAGGAAAAATTCTGCTTTCCCTTCCCAGAAAAATTCCCTTTCCCTTCCCTCACGGGAGGCTGAGCTGTCTGCAATGGCCCTGACCCAGCCATTCAAACCCAGGGACGGAGATGGCTGCTCACCACCTGCCTGCCTGGGCTCCATCCCTGGCAGCTCGGGTTTCAGCCCTTTGTTCCCTCCACAGGGAAAATGCCTCCCTGGAAAGAAGAGGGCATTGAGGGTTAATGTTTGAGGAATGCAGGGCTGGGATTAATGCTTGTGGCAATTAGTTACTCAGAGGAGCTGCCGGTGCACACCAATTTTCCTGAGGCTTGACACAACGGGGAATTTTGCTTACCTGAAAATTCTCTTTTAACCTGAGAAGGACTCCACACTTCAGTAAAGTTAGACACATGCGTAAAAACGTGAATGTTCTAACCCTAAAGCAGTAAAATCAACTGTATTTACAAAACCCGGCTTTGAAATACAACCCTGAGATGTAACAGAAACAAACGAAGTAGAGAACAACTTCACTTTGAGCCCGGGAGAAGTCAAAATCCCTAATCCCTCACTCCCAACCTAACTGCCACACCACGGTGGCTCCCTCCTGACGTGCGCAATCTGCTGAAAGTGAACCTGCAACGCATGCAAAGAGCATTTCTGCAATACACACACGGAACTTACCCACTATCTGCCTCCTTCATGCAAAAGTAAACTGTATTTAAGGGCATTATACATGCTTGCTATGCAATTACATTAATCAGAGAGAGCTGCTTCCCTGCGTTCCCCTGCTGTTGCCATGGCAGCATCCCCATGTTTGCAAAGTGCAGGGCACCCGCTCTTAATTATACTCACAAAGCAGCTACATTTCAAAGGAATACAATAAATACAAAGTTGAAGTGAGGGTGCTGCACAGAAGTGATATGAACAAATATACTTTTATCACGTCTCCATCTCACGCACACTTCACACCCATTATCAGAGCATTTTGCCTAATTCCCCGGTTGCTTTTGTGCATTTACGGGAAACTCCAGATTTTTGTCTGCCAGAAAATGCAGTCTGTGTTGCAGGCCCCAGAATTATCTGTTTCTAACCTGGGAGATTGTTATGAAACCAAAGCAATTGAGAGAGATCTTTTCATTTGTACCGATCAAAATGTGGCAACAGGGAATGTCTCCTCACTCTGCACTGACCCATGTAAAATGCCATGGCTGCCCTCCACTCCCACTGGTGTCCAAATCACCCACCCAAGGGATGCCCAAGGAGCTGCCCCTGCTGCAGTCACCTGTCTCAGTGCTGCCGTGTCGGTTTTGGTGACAGCGAAGGTGACATAATCAGTCTGAGGTGCCAACGTGACACTGAACGAGCAGAACATATTTGGATGCATGAACCACCAGCTTGGTGCAGCACACACCACCAGCACAGTCTTTGCTTCCTTGTGGATGAATAACATGGAAATTGCAGCTGATATAAATTTACATTTTGGGAAATTTACATTTTTACCCCTATAAAGAAACAAGGGATTCCCTCATTCTGAAATTAATGCTCTCCCTGAAGTTGAACAGAGCTTATACAGATGCTGGATTGCAGATATGAATTATGTATTTTCTGGGGGTGGAATGTCATGCAATTTTAGTGTTATTCAAGCCACAAGGATCCATCAGGGGAGAGGTAATTAGAATATTTCAGAGACCCAGATTTACATTTCTTAAAGCGTGTGAGCAAAATGAAATTGGCTGCCTCCAATTTACATGTCTGCAATCACACCATGAAAAACCTGACAGACCTCAGCTTTTGGATCTGAAACCTCTGGGGGGAAACCAGGTGTTCTGGCAAAATGATGGTGTTGCTTTGGTGTCACTTGTGCACAGCTAATCCTGAAATAAATGTGCGCTGAGGTGTAGGGGGCACTGTGTTACTGCATGTATATGAGCAGGTGTGGTAAAAACCATTGGATCTGACTTACAAGGCAGAATCCCTATTTTCCAGCTTATTTATTTCTATTCTTAGGGTTTTTTTTTCAATTGTATTTATTTTTCACCTTGTGCATGGGAAATTGTGGTGTTCTCACCTGGGCGTATGCACTCAGCTGCAGAAAAGTGAAGGAATTCTGCCTCCTTAATCAACTGTGCTCTGACTTAATTACCTGGGTAAGCAATGTGGCCTGGCTAAGCAGCATGGCCTGGACATGGCTGACATATACAGACATGTGGGCAGTAATGATTCTTTGATTTTGAAAAGGAAAGCAATCTTACAATTTGTCCTGTGAGCTGTAGCCAGGTGCTGTGTATTTTCTGACTATTTGTTCTGTCCAGGTGGCCGCCACAGCTCCCTTAAAACTGCAGTGACTTCTGGATGCACTTTCAGTCTCGTTTGACTCTGCCCTGCTGATGTGGGTGGCAGAAGCCTTTGGGCTCCCTGGGCTGGAGCAAGGTTGTCCTACCCACAAAGTGCTGCAAGGCAGGAGTTAGTTGTTTCTTGTACCACATGCTGATTCTCAACACCGGACTCAACAGATGCATTTCCTTTGCTTACTCTGCCAGCAGAATAAAAATAATTCCAGAGCGGTTTGGACCACCTTGTGCAGGCTCACATTTCCAGACCTTTTGGTCTGCAAGAGTTTCCCCACAGGTTTGAGGAACGTCTTGCTGAAAGCACAAATGATGTGATTGGGACGATTTATCTCTGTAAATATTCAATAATACATACACAGATATATGTATATACATATAGATGTACATGTACATGTGAAGCCTGTCCCTCTACTGCCCTTATGTGGAGCACAGATGTTACATAATGCTTCCATCCGGGAACAGAGAAGCAGGGATATGACTAAGCAACAGAGCGTGACTTATGAATAACAAATTGTGCATATTCCCAAAGATATTTCTCTAGCTGATCTCCAAGGAAAGAAATCTCCAAAATTAATACATTTGAGAAAACTCCCGTCTTCCAGAGGACTATGAGGAGATAGTGGAGGACAAAGAGCAAACAGAAAAGTAGGCAGAATTTATTCCATAAATTTGCATTGCTCCTTGTAGATAACTTGTCTCTGACAATGACTTCATGCATTGATTCAGATGATTAATATGTGGGTCAAGAGTTTTCACCCACTGCACAGCAATGAGAGCAGTGGGACTGAGCTCCAGCTTGCAGCTGAAGGCAGAAAGCAAACCCCTCGCAGGCACCAGAGGGCATTTGGAGGCAGATTAAAAATCAGTAGGGTGAGATCTAGGGAGTTCTGTCTCCTGATTCTGCTTGACCAGAAACCTGCACGCAGACACCTGCAGCTTTGTCACCCTCTTGCTTTGCCTCTCTGGGTTCTCAGTGCCTCCTGTAAGAACCAGCATCTGAAGATATCAGTTTGCACAGCAAGAGCCCTGTAAAGTGGCAGCATCAGCCAGGCAAGCATTTCTGAAGTCTTTGAGCCAGTTCCTTGGCTGGAAGAAATCGGCAGAGCTCCATTCCCACCAATAAAGCTGTGCCAGATGACGCCTGCTGGGACTCTCGGACTCAGATTTCTCAGAGAAAAAAAATCTAATTGACGATAAAATAAGAGAGGAGGAGGGAAAGCTTTTAAATGCCTGAAAGATGATTTGGAGACAGAAAATGAAGGGCCAGGGGCAAAGAAACAAGGGCACATTTGAAATGATTCAGTAAGCTAATGGGGAAAAAGATGAAAGAAATATCACAGATAATGAGAGAAGGGTGATTATTTTCCATCTCCTCTCTGAATCCACATTTTGTCAAAGCAATCATGATTTTCCCATGGAGACAATATGACCGTCTGATCCAAGGAGCTTTGGCTTAGGTAAGACAGCTGCTTGCAATAACATCCCCTCAGCCCTGGAATCCTTGCTTGTCTTAGTGCTGATCAGGTGATTATATGAGGCCATGCATTGTCTGCTGAATTTCTAAAACACTCCCCTTGGAGCAGGTGTACCTGCACAGGCACTGCAGGACAAAAGGCACTGCTGAGCTCCAGCCCTCCCTTGCTGGTCAAACAAAGCTGAGTTAGTAAAAAGCCCTCTGCAGTTTATTGCAAAGGAGAGGACCCAGGGAAGGATGCCATGAAAGGTTGGCTCCAGAGTACGGCACCTTTTTGGACTGAGCTCCTAAAGTCAAGTTCTTTCAAAAGCACAGTGAGGCCAAGCCTTTCTGCTGACCTTTTCAGATGCTCACCAGTGGTGTAGCTCTTTATTTCCACTCAGATCCACTGTCTCATCTATACTGGCTCTCTGTGCTATTCCCCTTGCTCTTTTCCCAAAAAACCACAGTGTGATCTCATTTATTAGCCTTGTTAACTAAGCCTTGTTCTGTATATTCTCTCCATCCCTTTTGCTATCTTCTTCTATTAACCACAAGGTTTGTTTCAGTCTGTGCATTTCACAGTTTGCCATGACATTATTTCTCCTCACGCTTGGCAGCACCCCCTGATGTGGATGGGGTCTTGCTTCCTGGGGAGAGAGATTTGGATTCCTGAGTGACAGAATGCTCAGCACAGTTCAAGGCTCCATCCAGTCCAACGTGATGCTGATCTGGACAGTGAGGGCAGTGTCACTGCTGCTGATTTTGTGGCTGAGTGCAATCTGGGCTGGGCAGGATGTGGCCAAACCAGTTGCCTGTCTGTAAAGGATGTTAATAAGTTTCATGATGTGGATACAACTTTGATCTTCATCTTAAATCTGAATGCAAAAAACCTAATAAACTACTCCCAGGAAATTAAGTCAACACCTGCAGTTTTCCCAAGACCAGTTCAACTGTGAACCAAGGCTAAAGTACTTGAAGTCCACCATTGAGGGGGGAGGGATGCATGTTTGGGCAGGCTACTGAAACCTTTCATTCTGAAAATGCTACTACCTGATTTGGAAGGACTTCAAATATCTGAAAGATGAGCTCTATGTATATTTAGCATCCAATTATAAAAATAACTGAAATGAGTGCACGCTATAAATCTTTCCTCGATGATATTTGTGTCAGAACTGGTGATAAGATAGCAGCATAGATATGACAATTTGAACAACTCTCCTTTTTTATGTCTCATTTCATACCTTAGACCATCTCTCCAAGCTCCCCTACAGCTGTCAGCTCTGTTGAGATTTATTCACCAGTAATCAAGATTCCAGGCATTCCTGGGAACATTTAGACTGACATGTTCCCCTCTTCCCACTAAACCTCATCTATGCCCATGTCTTCTCTTTCCAGCTCCATTTCACTGCATTCACTCCTTTCTTTAGGCAGGGCAATGACTCTGCTTTCCTTCCAACATACTTCCCTGAACATGGCCACTCTGAGATTCATCAGTGGTGAAAAAGTGTCATAATATAGGTAACAGTGTTTGGGGTTTTTCATTGGGATTGCTTTATTTTATAGAATCATAGAACAGTTTGGGTTGGAAGGCACCTTTAAAGGCCATCTATCCCATGCCTCCTGCAATGAGCAGGAGCACCTTCAACTAGATCAGGTTGCCCAAAGCTCCATTCAACATGAACTTGAACACCTTGAGTGATAGGGTACCACATCCTCTCTGCGCAATATGTTCCAGTACCTTGCCATCCTTATACCAAAAATTTCTTCCTAATTTCTAATTTGAATCTGTCCTCTTTTAATTTAAAACCATATACACCTTATCCTATCACAACAGGCCTGGCTAAAAACTCTATCTCTCTCTTTCTTATAAGCCCCTTCAGGTACTGGGAGGCTGCTAGAAAGTCTCTCCAGAACCTTCTCTTTCCCAGGCTGAACAGCCACTACTCTCTTAACTCCCTGTCTGCACTCTCCTGCATGGCATAAGGAAGTGCCTCCCAGCTGGAGAGGGATTTCAAATAGTTTTTCATATTCTGAACTGAGAAATGAGAAGGAATTTCTATGCAGCCATACATGTGAGCTCTGCTAAAGAAACACAGGCTGCAACACTGCAGTTTCTTTCCTATGTGGGTTTTTTTCCTTCTTGCTTCCTTCTAACATCTTCAAACACCCCAATTAGCTGCGCACATAGCAAATGGTCCCATTTATTGCAAGCTGTTGTCAATGAGTTTTAGCACACGATGCACTTTTGGCAAGAATTGTAGCTTTCCTTCTATTGAAATATTCCGTTTGGTGGAAAAAAGGATGTATTTTCTAGATCGTGTACATTTGACTTAATGCACTGGTATATTATGACCTTTCTGTGCACAAATATTTCTTTTTTAGCCTAGGCTTTTTACTTTGAGGAGCCACTTTAATGAAGCTTCATGTGTGAATGTTTTTCTTTCATGAGAGCAAGCACTGTAACATACTGATAGTGTCAAGGCAGGTTGTACAACTGAAGAAATTTGGTTTCTTACAGTAAACAGGCACTTCTGATTCTGCTGTTTAGTTTGGTCCGAAAGTATTACCAGCCCTCCCCAGCATGATATTTACATAGAAGGAATGCAAGCTCTTGTCCAGCTCAAGTGATTTTTATGGTCCAGTGAGTAACAAGATATTAGTCACCAGAAGGTCATTTGACCTCATTTATTTTTACCTTCTTTTCTGCTAATAAGTATATTATTCTGGTTATGAACTGCCTACTTTTTATTCAGGAAAAGTCAACTTCCTGGAAAAATCTGCCAAATGCAAGTCACTTCCAGCTTGTTACCTTGGAAGTTAAGACAAATTAATGGTGTATTGACTCAGACATAAGTTTTCAAAACAGCAGCCACTCCAAAGCCATTCTTCTGACTTTTCAGCAGGCACAGAATATGGAAGCAAGGACTTTGTACACATTGGACACAGGAAACACTTGAACTTCTACATCCTTAGTCGCCTGCTGTGGGATCTCCAGGCTGTTTATAGGAATCACCTCGCATCTTTTCCAGCTGAGCAACAAAGAAGCCCATCTGGCCCAGACAGCACTGGCTGTTTGTAGGAACTGCACAATGGTTTTGCAGTACGAACAAAGTATAAAGACAGACAGGTTACAAATTCCTTGGAGATAGCACAGGGGAAGAAGACCTTTCCACTTATGAGACAGTGTCAAACAGGCTACTTGCATAACCCACACTTCTCCCAGGACCTCTGCTGGAGCAAGGATGTGGAAGCAGCATCCTGCCACGTTAGCAGATGGACATGAGTAAGGCAGCCAAGAGAGCAGAAAAAAATGGATGCTAACAGGGAAATCACATAAAGGGAGTTCATCCCAACTGAAGGGTGTAGACAGCTGTTAACAAGTTCGTAGAATGCAGTGGAGAGACATAATTATAATATGACTGCACACAAGCAAGGAACTGGGATTAAGACCTCAGCAGCAGCAAAGCAGGTTTTTACAGCATGAATCACCAGCAGACATCTACTGTTGTTTGTGAAAGCAGGTTCATTACCCTGTGCAGGCAGTGCTGTGTCTTGTCATGAGATGAGGCTGCGATGAGATAGCTCACCACGCAAGCTGGCACATTATCCTTGCTGAGAGCACGTGCAGCTCTGTGCTGCTACTCAGCATGAGCACAGCCATCAAAATCCTCTTCTAAACCAGCAGGAAAATGCCTGAAATTTCTCATCTCCAAAAGCTCAGCTCTGCAGACTCTGCAGTACAACAGAATATTGTTGGGGGCTTCTAACTATGCACTGTAAGTAAAATGGTAGAATTAGTCTGTTTGCCAACAGGTAGTGCCCAGTCTGCCTATTTCCCAGTCAGCCCCAATCTAAGGATAATATAAGCTGCTCTCCTGCTGCAGTAATAGCACATTGTAATAAAATTGTAAGTTTTGCTACTGAAACACACCTTTGTATGGTTTTATGTGTTTATTAGGAGCTGTGAGATTTAATTAGATACAGGGCAAGCATTTTATCTTGTCAGCTCTGCTGACAGGTCTGAGATTCATTGAGCACAGATGTTCTTCATGAAAGATCTCTCTCTGTCCTAGCTGTTAATCCAGCCACTTCTTCTCTGTTTGTTTGGGTTCAGTTGTTTTGGTTTTTTTTTTTTTAAATATGTGTATGTTTATTCACATATGGGGATTTTGCAGCAGTGAATGTTAGGACAGTTTTTGGTGCAGGTTATAGAAACACAGAATCACAGAATTTAGGTCAAAATGGATCTTAGAGATCTTACAGTTCCAATCCCCAAGTAGATGATCTTTAAAGTCCCTTCCAAACCCAACAATTCCATGATTCTATGAATCAACACCCAGTATATTCTGAAGCCTTTTTGTGTATCTCTAAGAGAATACCTGTCAAATGCAGCTAATGATGGAGACAGAAACTCTTATTTGAATTCTTTCTAACATGGTTAGAGATTATGCATGTAAAGGCAACAAAAGATTTCTGTCAAGGTGCAGATTGACTTGGAGAATGGAATTTTTAAATTTTTGCTTATGTCTTTGATTAAGTCCATGGGTGGGTTAAGTCCCATCAGGACTTGTGCTGCAATACTGCCCTTAGGCTGAAAGCAGGAATCCCTCTTCACCCTCCATGGAGCAGAGCAGGGTAAGTGCATCCAGAGGGATTGCTACTGAGGTATTGGCACCTAAAATAGGGTTCTGAAGACGCTGGAGACACCAGAGCTCCTAAGATTACATACTTCAGTGCCTACATCCTTTATGGGTGGATCCGGCCCTCCTGTAACTGGCTGTTTGCTTTCTGCTATGAATTCATTAATGTTTCATGTGTGTTTCAGTCCTCACCTGGAATGACCACTGACAAAACAAGGCAATAATTCTCTCTGTCAAGCCTCTTGCTGCTGAGCCCACCAAGAAAGGGTGGCAGCTGGGATTTCTGTCGTTTGTGCTGAGTTAGAAAGAGAGCTGCACTTGTCAGCTGACACGTAAAGCTGTTTTTGCTTGTGGTGAACCTGAGAGATCTTAAAGAGATGACTAATTCATGAAAGTTCCTATTGTCCACTACCCCAGCCTCTTAGACACTTAGTCACCTCACAACTATGCAATTAGTTACTTTTGCTTCCAAAATCATCTCAGTCACACTTCTAAGCAGTGCTATCGCTTATTAAATGATGCAAACCCCTCATCCTTAATGGGTCATAGCCTGGAAAAAAACAGCCTTACTGATAACGGTACACTGAGACCTTCCTTTAGGTTTTGTTGGGAGTGTTGCTCTTTGGAGAGCCCAGCCTGCCTCACTGAAGACCCAGAGGGTTTAGGGCTTCCTCACCAGGGCTGGGACTGCAGAGAAGCCCTGGGAATGTGCTGCTGGTGCATGGGTGTAGCAGTCCCCAGACTGGTGGTAAGTATTGTGATGTTAGACACCGGGAAAGGCGAGGGCAAACAAACAAGAAGAAATTCAAAGAGAACATCAAACCACTGTAAGCAACCTGAATTATGCAGGAGTCATAGAGTGAGCACCAAGAGAATTGGATAGGAAAATTACTGAAAAATGTATAGCAACATCTGTCTTATGTCTGTATCAGACTCGAAGCAGAGCTGGGAAACCTGTTTTGATGACATGCCAGGCGAAACAAAACCATTCCCTATCCCTCAAAGAAAATGAACGCAGAAAAATGCTGCTCACTCTTTCTCCTATTCTGCCACATTAACCCTTTCAGACTTGCCAATCCACTTGTGCAGGTCTTAGAGATTCAGAGGAGGCAACAGCAGCCACACCAGCAGTGCTAATTCAGCTCAGCTGGGAGCTGAGACAGCCAGGCTGTAGTTACCAAGGAGCTGCAGCCTGGTGCTGAAAAGGGAAAGTTGCTCTTCTGTCACTCTGGAATATTTCTGACCCAGGGTGAGCACCAAAGGCCCTGCTGAAACAGTGGTTAGGGAACCGGGGAATAGATGGGATATGCTGTCAGTGCCAGAAACTATGTGGCCGAAGGGTTGCTGCCACCCCATCTCCAGGGTCATCAGAGCTCAGTTAGAAAATGTCCCTGTTCGGTTCAGTTGTTGCAGCTCCAGGCACTGAATTTGCTCTGGGAGAGCAGAGAGGTGGTGCCTGCTCTGCCTCTCAATTTTTTCCCATAAAATTCATGAAGGAAAGGCTGTAGCAGTGCCTCCTCCTCAGCTGATTCTGCTTTTCTCTTTAGCAACCAGCCCCTCACAAAGCTGAAGCGTGAACTTTAGCCCTCTGGAAGAAGATATGTCAGGCCCTCAAAGGACACCTGTGGGGCACTTGGGCATCTCACAGGCACCTCTGCACTGTGCTCGTCTGCAAAGATGCCAGCAAGCAAAACACTGTCAGGATCACATTACTGGAGGAGAGATAACAAAGGAAATTATTAAAGCTAACAGTCTAGTTGTCCAGGACAGTGTCATTACCATCGACCAATTATGATATCTAAAAGATAATTTATAAAGGACTGGATTGGACATCTTCTGAGCATTTTGACAAAAACATAAGAAGATTTGGTGTCTTTTTTTTTCCCCTTAAATTTTTGTGCTTTTTTAAAATAAATTTTATAAATCTCATTCCATTTTTCTGCCTGAAGTACATTAGTTTCTATGGAAACATGGTAGTCATTTATGTGCATGGTGTTTTCTGACATCCATATGGGGAGTATAAGGACAAGTTATGTCACCATTGTGAAATGCAGGCATTTATGTGATGCTTATCATGGTTCCATGTGCAAGAGAGAGGATACCTTAAGTTGTTATATAATAGATGCAGAAGTCCATATACAGGGAGGCAGCAATGAGCTGAGCTGTAGAATTTAACACACACACTCAATACAATTATATTCAGATGAAAGAAGAACGTGGGATTCACTTAATATTTTTATTTTGCATATTTGGTGCAACCATGCCTCTCTTCACTTGCTGTGTGTAGAGCAACACTGAAACTCAGTGAATTAATTACCACAGAGAGCCTAATGATGTAACTCATCCTTCCTGTGACAACATTCAGACCTACTGAAGAAAAGATAAAGGAAACAATCATGCTGTTTCTTCTTTCAGGAAAGTGAGAAAATTATATTGTGACACAATGTGTAAATAACAGAATCATTGGCTCTGTAAGTATTTCATTCAGGAACATAAAACAAGCTTCCAGCAAATGATACTTGTTTCTTATGTTTTAAACACGCTTTTATGAATCTACATTTCATATCTTCTGAAGGGTTAGTGAAACCCTCCCTATTTGAAGCATGTTCAAAAAGCCATGCTATGTCAGTCTAGGATACTTAGAGAATAAAATTATTACTGTACCTTGGGCACACTACAGAGCTCGAATGCACCCACACAAATCCTTTTGCTGTGCTGTGAGAACTGCACTTTAGGAAGTAGCACTCTGCTCACTGACATTACCACAATGTTGCTTCTTATGCATCTTTTACTTTTGATTCTTAATATTCAAAACTGTAATGTGACAATTTGTTATCATTTTTACAATTAATTTCCTCTATCATGACATGGAAATAATCTTCCTCAAACAAACCTCTGCAATGGGAATATTAACCTTTGATGTACAAATCAGGTGGTGTTACATGTACTACCACAATACTAACAACCAGCAAAAAGCTGTAGTAATACGACAGGTAGGATGAATTAAATCTAGCAAGCAACTGAAGCCAGTATTTATTTACTAAGAAGATATAGCAATACAGGCAATGTCATCACTTATTATGGACAACACAAAGAAAAATACACTTTTTCAGACTCCTCCAGTTGATGTGTGAGATTCTGTCCACTCCTTCTTTTCCAAAAATATGTAGATTTCAAATGGTTTTGATGACTCCTGCCTCACAGGAAGAGCTGTATTTCCTCTAAGAACACCATCAGGAGAGACGCAAGTATCCACGTTTCTCTGTCAGACCACCTTCAAGTGCTCTTCTAGTGGATTCAGTAAGGGTTGCCAACTCTGTCAGTAGCTTGAGATGGGCAGAGACAATGGTCCTGGTGGTGCATGGCAGGACAGCTCAGTGGCTCCTACAGCATTGTCCTCTCCCCAGCAGAGCCAAGTGGAGCACAGGTCCGCACTAAGGGCATAAGAGCAGGGTTGGGCTCACACCTGCGAGTGCCACAGGAACTGAATGGACATTTTGCCATTTATAACACCTTGTTGTCAGTCTGAAAACAGCCCAGTGTGGCCTGTGATAGACACAAACCCAGGAGCTGCTGGGAAGAGCAGTACTGCAAATTCCTGCAAAATCACTGGCCAAAGCAGGCTGCCCTGACTTTGCCCTGAATCTACCACAAAGTCCAGTCCTCAGTGACATGTCAGACTTAACACTGCTTTTCTATTAGCTGTTTCTGCTTCCCTGGGGTTTGCCATCAAGTGAAGGCTGCTGGGGCTCTGACTTGCCATGTCTGCAGGGAAGATTTTGATGAAGAAGCCATTTTATTTCATTTACTGTATCTATATTGCCTGAGAATTCATCTACAGTGGAGTGATTCCACTCTAAATTAATTTGAGGTCGAGAATCTATTTTTGAAGGGAAATGCTAAAATACCTGTCCTGACGCAGAGAAATCAGGTCTTGAAGTATGTGACTGGCAGTACTATGGGACAAAGATTTTGCTGAATGCAGGATTTATTTTGGTAATGTTTGGTACACTAAGTCCTGTATCACAGCTTCAGCCTCACCTTTTTTTGTGTTTTTCTTTCTCTTGTCCTTCTAAGGATAGCTCTCTGATTTAGCAAGAATGTCATGTGGGTCAACAAGGAAACAACCTGGTAAGAGCAGAATGAGAAACATGAAGGGAAACACTGAATATTTGTCACCAGTGCTGGCTCTGGAGTGGTTCCAGATGTCAGTGCTGTGTTGGTGGTGGAGACAGCAAATCCACTGGCCACCACTCTGAGTTACTCCTTTAGGATTGTCTTCCATTTCCAGCCTAGTAAGTTGATAGCCTAAAAAATTTTCTAGGAAGAAGTGTGGGTTTCTCAACACGTTTTCTGAACCAATTTCATAAAATGCTGCAGGTAGCATGATTTGGTGCTCCCTAATATCCCCTACAATATCCCTAACATACACAGGAGGAGCACAGAATGGATCTGTGTGTGTGACATAGTGGGTTGTCCCCCAAGATGCAGTTAATGCTCAGGATTGCTGCTACTGGAAATGAACTGTGTTTCTGGCACATCCAAGGAAAGCTGATCCTATTCAGCTTACGTTTATTCATCTCTCTGTAAACTGGTCCTTTTCACTTTATTGTCCTTTAAAGGCAGTGATGAATTTCTCCTCTCTTAGACCTTTCTTCTGTCACTGCTATAACATATGAAAGTGGTTCATGCAAAATCAATAGTGAATTCCCTGGCGGGCTTCGGGGAGTCTCCTGCGTGTAATAAAGTCAAATCTCTGCCCAAGAGAGCTACTCTGGTGATTTTGTTCTGTTTTATCCTGAGAGAAGGGAAAGGATATGAGGACTAAATGGGAGTTTTTTGTTAGTTAGCACCACAGCTGGGGTGGTGGACAACCTCTTAACATCGGGCTCAGCTCCCAGCACTGAGGCACTGCTCCAGCAGCAAATGTTCTTCCACAAGGCTGAGGCCTTTCCCACATTACCTCTCCTGTCCTCTCACCCCTGCCATCCCCAGGGGCAGAGCTGTCATCACAAATTTTGGTGCAGCTGGGGTTTGATACATTCGTTAACTGATTTGAAAACTGAAGCTAAGGCATCTTCCTGTTGCTGGCCAAGACTGGACCCAGGTTGGGGGCTCACAGCAGCCACAGGAGAGCGGCCAGCCAGGCTCCCAGCTTGAGGCAGCCCGTGGGGCAGCTTTAGCTCCAGGAAACTACTCCGTGCCAACATGGGGCAGACAAATGCCATGGCCAAATGCTTGTTAAGATTACCAGCAAAGAGGAGATTCAAGAAGGCACTTTATTTTAAAATTGTTCAACCTCATCACCCACTCACTGTACAGAGCCAGAGAGAAACCCATGGTGTTGCACCTGTTGTCCAAACGAGGGCCTGGTGTCCTTGGCAGAATCTTTGAAAAAACCTTTGGTCTACAAGGACATTTCTTTCTGACCAGCATCACCTGAAATTTGTCTGGGCTCAGCTTCAGCCAATCGTTCTTTTTCCATTTTTATAGATTTAGCTACATCAGATGATATCTCTACATCTCTGTATTTCTGTATCTCTGTACCTCTATGTCTCTAAGTCTATATATTCATATAATCACCTGATTTTTTAAGACTATACACACACAAACACACACACACACACACATATCATCCCCATCATCTCTAAGTGCTACCGCATGTTGTCATTTCCTAAGGGGTTCCTGTAGTTTTTGATGAGAAGACAGCATACCATGAATATTTTTAGGACTTTAACTCTGAGTATGGCAGTTTTTAATGGGCTTTTTTGCCTCAAAGGATCTGTACCAGAGGGCCAAGCTCAAATGTTTTTCTCTGAGCCTTACAGGGGTGCTAGGAGTGATGTCAGACAGGGTCTGTGTGGCAGAGGATAACAGTGAATCAGGGATTTTTCTTTCTCACTCCTTTTCCATTATGTTAATATTTAACAATAATTCATCAATGACCTTGCACAGACTGCTATTTTTTGGAAAGGTTATTGTTTTAAAATATCCGTTAAGAGCAGGGAACAATCATCAACAAAAAGGGAACAGTGGTACTTCAGAGAAGACAAGGGCCATCCCCATCACACAGACAGCAGCAGTGAAAGGTTGTGTCCCAACCATCACAATCCCATTTTTCTCCCAAACGTGTGAAGTTTGCAGGTCTATATCGTGAAAGATGTCCAAACTTCTGTGAAAGCATAGCATAAATGAGAAACCCCCTGCCCTACCTCGGCCTCTCACAACAGAGCTTCCCCAAGAAGAGCCCATGATGCAGAAGAGGAAAAGAAGGTAAGAACAATCCAGCACCCAGGAGTCTCCAGCTGCAAATAACATTGTGTACTGATTCAGCCAAATAACTTTAACAGGATTACAACTATGGGATGGGGTACCTCACTAAAATGTAAGATAGAATTCTGGTGATAGAAATAGTGTTTATGCAGTTATTTTTTGCTTTCAAAATGCAGCACTCCATTATTTTTCTGTGTTGGACAATTCTATTTTAATTTAAAATTACGGAAAATATTATAAAATAATCATTTTCTAGTCCTTTGTGGTATATGGACTAGAACAATTCTCAGCATGAACTTGAACAATTTTCTCAAGGAATTTGGAAAATCAAAGCAACCGGACTTTACCACCTCACACTATAGGAATATGCTTGGGTTTTAGCAAGGGTATGCCTTCAGTTGACTTCATTTTCAACTATTTTTATCTTCAACTAATTTTATTTTCTCTCTTGTGTTACAAGCAAAGCATATAAGAATAGAAGCTTCAGTATACATGACTAGAATTTCTTCTAGTCACAGAAGATGTAAAAACCTAGCATGTCTAATAGAGAGTCAATGGCCAATATTCAAAGATGCCCAACACCTACAGCTCACCTGAGGAGGAAATAGCATTGAAACCAGTATTTTTATCAAAACTGCCTCAACATTTCTCCAATGCCATTTGACAACACTTCAAACCAAAACGACAGCTTTCAAGATTACTCTATACACCTTAGTCTCTCTATAGGACTTAGATCCTTTTGCTATCTCCACCACGAGCCTCTTAGAAGAAAAGGGATGGTTTTCCCACTGTGTTTTGCAATGTTTTGTGACATCCACTGACTCTTTCACATATCCATGTCTATGGTGACACTGAATTATTCAAATACCTGCTTATGGTTTGGTTGGTTAGAAAGCAATTTATTACAGAGAACAGATCTATCCATACAGTCCTGCCTATGTTTGTTATCCTCCTCAAGGTCCTCAGTAGGTGCAACTTTTCCTTTCCCTGCTCTGAGAACACAAGTCAGGTGGTGAGGGCTACACTTGTTGGCTTCGCACCAGCCTGTGCAGCCGCTGGGGACCTCCTCCTGCCCCACTTTCTGCAGGGAAAATCATTTGGTTCACTGCTGCCTTTTGATCTCCACCTTGGAAAAACAACTTGTCATGGAAGTGAGTGCAAGGCATGGATTTTGCAAAGCTCTAACCTCAGCTATTACATCTTGAGCACTTTTAGAGATGTTCCTTACCAAGATGTGCTCCTTGCTTGCACAGTGACCTTATGTCCTCCTATGCTAAATCTGAGTAACACCAAAATAAGCATCCGCATATCCACAGCGTACTCATTAATATACTGTAGATCTATTTCAGATTATAAATTACATGTACTGTGCTAGGAGATGAATTTCAAATATGGAGCATGCACACAGTCCCTAGCCCTATAAACTGATTTTTACCATGGCCTAGGAAGTATCCTAATAAGACAACAGTGAAAGTTAAAGAAAGAAGGTCAACATCATAAAAAGGATATATTAATAGTGGAATGCAAATGCTGTGCACCACGATCTATATGAAATATTGATGACATTCTAGAATAGCTCCATTTAATATAGTGCGGTTCAGATAAACACAGTGGGCCAGGTACTCAAGGTATTTAAAACACAGAAAAGCTCTCAAGAGCCTGTTCTAATGCCTGTACACATCAGAACTGAGCAAGGCACTCCAGGCAGGCAGCTGAGACCCGGGACTGAGGGGGATACGGGGCATCGCTGTGAAAGTGTATGAATGTGTAGCTAAAGCAGAACATCTTACTCCATGCACAGTTCCTCCAAAACCCAGCTCTTTTTCCAGGCCACCCAGCCTGTACTTGTGCTTGGGATAAATGAACAGAGCCATATAAGAATGCATTCCTGCAAAGAGACTTTAAGTAGGGAAATCCTTCCCGTGACTACCCTAGAACTTTGCCCTCTGCCCTCGCTCCGATCTCTCCAGGTTCCCCCCTGCAGGCTGCTGTGGCTGTGCCTGTGGCCTGGCTGGAAAGGGAGCCCTCCCTGGATAGCACAGACTTCCAGGGGCAACTCAGTGCAGTCACCTGTGCATTGCAGCAGCATGAGGCAGGAGGCAGAAAACCTACACCCTGCTAGGGAAACTTGGTTAGGTTAAAGCAATTACACTGAAACTGGGCCAGAGAAATTAGCCTAATTGCACTTACCATGAATCACATGGCATTTCAAATACCTGTCTATTTAAAATGCCTTGAGATTTGTGCTAATCAGAGCTAGCAAGAAATCCAATGTTACATTTGTACTGATACCTGAATTATTACTGTTGTTCCTGATTACTCAGAGTTACATAGCACGTGATGATCACCACTTCTATTACATAAACGCATGACCAGTTGTTCCAAGGGCCAGCAGTCACCGAACACTTATCACCTCTCTGTCTCTGGTGGCAGAGGACAGGGCATCTGGGCCACTCACAAGGCTGTGGAGAGGATTTGCCTGGTGATGCCTCGGCACCTTCTGGCTGCAGAGCACCTTAAAGACTTAACCCATGAGATGGTATCCACCTCATCCAACACGGGCTGGCTGTGTTGGCCAGGTACCCAGCCCAAATCTATCTCTCTGCAGTCAATAAAGAAGGAGAGACATTGGGATGGAAATTTATTTCATTTGTCTTAAATGTTATTTCCAGACAACGAGTCATTTCCCAAAGGATTGTTTCTTTCTTCACTGACCACAGGAGGAGCCTAAGGGGCCATCCGTCCACATTCTGTGCCTTCAGAAGTATGAAAAAAACCTGCAAGCAAACACAGAAGGGTCTGTTGCTGAAGAAAATAATTAGATTTTTTCAAATTCAGCTGACATCTTATAAACTTGATTCACACATGGAGTCAGAGCCTATATATAGCCCATAGCTTTTGGATCCTTTGCTGGAATACAGTAAGATTGCAAGAGAAGGGAACTGAAAGAGAACATTTTGTAATGGTAAAATGTTAGTATTAGACACTATTAGACACTGTAGAAATGTTGGTATAGCCTGGCAGCATAATTTTCTATATGCTATGTAATCACAGGAGTGGATCTTTTTGTAATTTACACCTGCTGAGAGATACAAATGTACCTGTGTGGAATTGGTGATGATTGCAGTTTTGTTCATATCCTTTGGTTTCCTGGTACCTTGAAAACATTACACTAATAATATGCCCCATTAGATGCATACCACATTCTGCAATAAAGTAAATCATACTCATTTTATTTACACAGAATCACAAGGATATACTATTTTTGTCTGAATAAATAAATAACAAATGCATGCGCAGCACAGTTTTGATGACTGGGACCCTAAAGAGGTGTGTTACTGACTGTAACGCTTCAATTGCGCTTTTCTTTGTTTTCCATGTTAAGTGTTTCAAAAAGGACATGCTAATAAGAGGCTGTACCTCCTCCAGAGTCTCCCTGAGCAAGCTGTGACACACACATTTGCACAGAACTGCACATGTACATCTGAAGATTCAAATGTGCTCCCTTTGCCCAGACTAGAAAATGAACTACTGAAAAATGTGTCCTGTTAATCTTTTGCAAATCACCACTAATCTTCTTCCCACTGTTTTTGAATACTCTCTCCTTTGGATTCCTCTGTTGTTAACTATTTGATCAAGAAAATGTAATTCTGTCTGGTCATCACAGCTACCTCTTTATATTTCAAAGAAATGTCTGCATATTTTTCAGGAAAATTATTTTCCACTATTTCACACAGAGCTTTATTTTTCTTTAAAGAGTGGGTGAATAGAATGTTCTGTACCAGCATGTAAAAGCCATAGACTGCAAAGGTTTCCTTGCTGTTCTAGCAAAGAATAAAAATGTTTATTAAGGAGTTTGTTTTCCACATCTTCCTGAGATAAGAATACAGATTGTCAAACTGTTCTTTCAAAGTAAGTACATAAAAATATAGTCTTAATCTTTCCTTCTTTCTAAAAATAATGCATGTATAATACAAAATAGTACAAGTATATGAATAATACAAAAATAATACATGGTCACGTCTAAAAATTCTAGGGCATTAAACTTAACAGTGCTATTCCTTTTTCTTTAAGAACAGATTTCCCAGAGAAGTGGTGGATGTCCCACCCCTGGAAGTGTTCAAGGCCAGGTTGGGTGTGGTTTTGAGTAACCTGGTCTAGTGGAAGGTGTCCCTGCCCGTGGCTGGGCAGCTGGAACTGGATGCTCTTTAAGGTCCCTTCCAGCCCAAACCATTCTCTGATTCTGTGAATTCTGAATTGCTTCTTGGATTAAACAAAAAAACCATACTCTAAGATGAAGGGTCAGTGTGTTACACAATGGAAGAGTATCAGAATGTAAAGAATGCAGTCTATTCTAAAGAAACAGAGACAGCAATCCGGCAGTACCACTATGTGTGCTCAAAGTCCTGTATCTGAATATTTCTTGTGCCTTACAACAAGTGCAGGTGTAAATGTTTTTCCAGACTGGGGCCATAACCTCTGGTTATTCCCATTGCAAGAGATTTGCTACCGCTCCCTGTCCTGTGCTTCCACACAAGATTTTGTGCCAGGTGTTGCACATTCATCTCTTTCAAGTTCTGAAGATGAGAGGTTAACCAAAATTAAATTGTTCAAATTAAGTCAGTTAGGAATGAGAGAAAATTGTTATTTGAAGCTGACAGACAGTGCAGCTGCAATTTGGGAATGAAATGCAAGTCTAAATAGGAGCAGCGAGGGGAGAACACAGGTGTGTTGCATGTTACCTAGCAATGAAAGCCCTCTGTGATATGAGAATTGAGAGTTGATTTGGAAAGGGTAAAACTATCTAGACAGGCATGTACTGAACAGTAGCATAAAATTCGTAACTTTTCATCACAAATAATCCTGAGGTTCTTTGCACATTTAACTGATGAAAATTAGACATCGCAGAATTGGAATCCCTCCATAACAGAACAGTTTAATACAAGTCTATGCCAATAGCATTACATATTTGGAAAGATGGAAGCTTGGGGTGAAATCCAGCTTCTACTGAAAACAGGTCTTTCAGCATTGCTTTCCTCTGGGCCCAAATCACCCCTAGGATTCGATGTTACATTTGAAGGACCATAGCCAGAGCTGGGCAGCAGCCCCCAGATGTGCAGCAGGAAGAGCAGCAGGGAATGGGGAGCAGACCCAGCAGGAGAGCCCATCCTGGGCAGGACTGTCCTAAAAGAGCTTCTCCTGTCCCTTTGGGAGGTGCACAGTGAGGGTACCCCGAGCGTGCTGCACACAGAGCAGCAGCCTCTGTTTCCGAGGTTTCTGCTTCCTCCGATTGCCTCCTCCCAGGAAACACACTAAAGGAAATTGCATGTGGAGGCTCTGGAGAAGGGACCACATCAGGTGAACGAAATGGAAACGCTGGATTACGTTATCCCCAAATTTGCCAGCAGGAAGGCAATTCTGGGTTCTCAGGGCGTCTGGGGAGGGACAGCTACTGACTGTCTTTGGAGATTTCACTGCCATGAGTGGAATGGTTCATTAATCATACCACAGAGTCTTTTTTAGCAAATCTGTGACATGTAAAGTGCTGCTGAAAAGGTCATGCTGTTTAATGTAGGATAAATAAAAGTGATCTTATTTTAGTAAGAGTCAGTCAATATTTCAGTGTTTTTAAGGCAAAGACTGTGTCAAATGCCAGCATCTTTAGTAAACAGGTTTGTTTATTGTTTTCTATAGCCCACTGAGAGTAGAATGTGACCTTGCTTGAAGGAAAAGTCCCAATACTATGTCAAAATATTATTAAAGTCTTTCTCCAATTTACCAGGTTTTCCTATTCCAATTGACTGAGTAAATAAAAAACAAAGTGAAGAAATCAATAAGAGCAAACTTGATGATATGAAGTCTAAAACAGAGGAAAAATACTCAAAGTGTAGCAGCAGCAATCTAGCTTGGCCATAGGGTAAATATAGATTTATTTAAAAAGATCCATTATTATATATATATATATAATGATATTATGCACTCAGTTGAAATACACATAACAGGTAACCAAGAAGACGTAATTAATTTAAAACATTATCAATTAATTCCTTATTCTGTTTCAAAACTCTATCTGTATTAGTGAATACTTAAGGTGGAATATGCAAGGCACATGTGATACAATTTTTTTAATAAAGTATTAAAACACTTCTTTCAGAGTGCCCAGCTTAATTATGAGACCAGTCAGGTCAATATACCAGCTACAAATTGCTTCTGATAGTAAGATGGCAAAGTGAACACCTCCAGAAAACCAGAACAGATGTTCTCTGGGATAAACAATCTGGGTCATTTCTGTAATTGCACATTTGCAAAAGAATCAAATTACTTTGTAGAATAAAATATTTTTCGGACTGTATTCTTTGTTAGTCATTAAACAAACTGACCTGAGTGGCTCTGATGATGGATTTTTTTGGCCTTCCTCCTCTACAATACTCACTTCAATGACCTCCTTAATCATTCAGTTAACCTGTAAAAGAGGAAAAGGGCAAGCAAAGCCTATGTGGTTTGTCTCTATGCAGCATGAATAATAAGAATTATTTTTAAGAAACCAAGAAGAATAATGGTCACCACAACAGGTTAGAAAATGCTCACCTAAAGGTTTTATGAGAGCTGATTTCTCTTAAAATACACCAAAGTAAATAATGTATGTGGAAAATTAAGCTGTGTAACAAGCAAAGGAACATCAAAGAAAAGCCCAGGCTCTAATACTTTGACTATTTTTTCTTTCCACAAACATACAAATAACACCAGTAACCACAAATTTCACAGATCTGCTGTGCATAGATCAGTTTACATTTTGTCCGCATGGGTAAACCTCACCATAATATGGACAGGCAAGGTAGCAGTGTGCCTTGTAGCAACAGCAGCAACTTAACTTTCCCTGAAAGTATCTGTGAGAGTCTGAAATCTGATGGGTGGGGCAGGGGATGGTGGAAACAGAATGAAAAGGAGACAGATAAAGAGAAAATATACAGCTGTGGGAGATATGGCCAACATCTAAACCTAATGAGGCTTGATATATGCAAGAGTTTCCTCTTGTAATGTCAATCTAAGAAAATATTTCCCACATCTTAAAATTTAGGGCCATTCCTACAGTAACATTATTTAATTGCTAAAAGGGTGTTCTGCTGCCTTCTACCAAAAATGTGTTATGCGCTTTGCCCTCATGAGACATACACAGATATTCATTCTCTTATTGAAATGCTTTCTCTCATGTTTACTCAGTATGGCATTAAAAATACATTCAAATGTTGCTGGTGTTTAGTTTAAGATAGTTTTCAAAAAGGTCAGTATTCAAAAAGTGGCAAGAATATGCATTGTTTCACCTGGAAATACTGGAAAATGTGGGTACTCTAATATCTGGCCATTTCTGAAAAGTAAATTTTCTGAAATGGACACAAATACAAAAACTTTATGGAGTTTGCTTTGTAGAAGTTATAACAACTTAAGTGTTCAAAGAAATTAAATATTTTAAATACTATATCATATTTAAGCAAAATTTCAACATTAACAAAAATGTACAGTCAATCACTGTACAAAGCTCTTTCTTATTTTTTCTTTTTCTCACACTTCTTGTCCTCGGTGTCACTGGATTAAGTGAAAAAATTAAAATAGGAGGAGGGGAAGACTTCTCCTTACTTCCCACTGGAAAAGAAGTTAACATCTCACCAGAAAAGAAGTTATCTGCTATTTTAGTTTTTTAGTATATTTTCCTTGTTAGTGATATAAAAATAATATATTTGATGATTTTAAATGTTGCTTTTATTTATTCAAAGGATCCTACTTTTCTCTTCCATTTTCATCTGGGGTGGTGAGGTGGGGAGAATAAGAGAACATAAACATTTACCAAAATTTAAACATAAAATGTCCAGCATTATAAAAGTATCCTCCTGATGTTTTCTAGAAGCAGTATTTCCCCACAGAACGCTGGTCCTGCAATCTTTTTGAAATATCCTTATTGAGGAGGTCAGACCTCCCAGCTTACACTGTAAACAATTTTAACTTTCACACGGAGCGCTCACTGAACTGCCACGCTTTGTGATTGCACCCACCAAAGCCTCCAGGTCTCTGGGATGAGATTGGGGTGCAAGCTCAGCCCTTGAGAGCAGCCCTGCCCAGCCAGGGGTTCCCACCACTGTAGTTACTCCTAAGCAAACTCTGGGCGAGGCAGGGCCACCATGTCCCTGTGTCTGCCCCTGCAGCACTGTCGTGTCCCTGTGTCCCTGTGTCTGCCCCTGCAGGGCCACCGTGTCCCTGTGTCTGCCCCTGCAGGGCCACTGTGTCCCTGAGTCTGCCCCTGCAGCACTGTTGTGTCCCTGTGTCCCTGTGTCTGTACCTGCAGAGCCACCGTGTCCCTGTGTCTGCCCCTGCAGGGCCACTGTGTCCCTGTGTCTGTCCCTTCAGGGCAATCGTGTCCCTGTGTCTTTACCTGCAGGGCCACCGTGTCCCTGTGTCTGCCCCTACAGCACCATCATGTCCCTGTGTCCCTGTGTCTGCACCTGCAGGGCCACCGTGTCCCTGTGTCTGTCCCTTCAGGGCCACCATGTCCCTGTGTCTGCCCCTGCAGCACTGTCGTGTCCCTGTGTCCCTGTGTCTGCCCCTGCAGGGCCACCGTGTCCCTGTGTCTGCCCCTGCAGGGCCACTGTGTCCCTGAGTCTGCCCCTGCAGCACTGTTGTGTCCCTGTGTCCCTGTGTCTGCCCCTGCAGGGCCACTGTGTCCCTGTGTCTGTCCCTTCAGGGCAATCGTGTCCCTGTGTCTTTACCTGCAGGGCCACCGTGTCCCTGTGTCTGCCCCTACAGCACCATCATGTCCCTGTGTCCCTGTGTCTGCACCTGCAGGGCCACCGTGTCCCTGTGTCTGTCCCTTCAGGGCCACCATGTCCCTGTGTCTGCCCCTGCAGGGCCACCATGTCCCTGTGTCTGCCCCTGCAGAGCCACAGTGTCCCTGTGTCTGTACCTGCAGGGTCCCTGTGTCCCTGTCTCTGTACCTGCAGAGCTACAGTGTCCCTGTGTCCCTGTGTCTGTACCTGCAGAGCCCCCAGGGCCAGGGTTGGAGCTGGGGCTCAAACCTGCTCAGGTTCAACCAGCACAGGGCTCCTGCCACAAGGGACATCCGTGCCACCCTGAACTGGTCAGACCCAAAAGCTCTGAAGGCAGATATAGCTGAGGCCCTGGGATTGAAGGGATTTATGGTGGGAATTTAATCTTGCCCCCACCAGGGTCTCATCTCCAAGCCAGCGCTGGAGTAGTTATGCTGGAAAGCTCTTCCTCTTCTCCTGCCCAAGCCCAAACATCAATTAATAGAGCCCACCCCCACTAACCTAATGAACTCTGCATGCTCTGGGTGAGCATCCTCAGCAGAGAAAGAAATGGACTGGCCCCCCCCTCCTTAAATAAGATTTTTGATAATATAAAAGGCCTCTGTTAGACATACATTAAAAAACATGAAGAACTGCCTCCACCACAAACACAAATCACTGTGAAGTATTTTATGAGCTCAGTCAATTTTAGATCAGTGTAAAAATAAAGCTTTATTCTTGGTGAGCGGAGCAGCATAAATAACCAAAGTAATTCTTCAGGGAGAAGTCTGAAGATGCAAGCAAAAGAAACCTGAGTGAAGAAGAGCCACACAAAAACAGAGTTTGTCTTTTTAGCATCACCTGTATCTACAGTATCTAGAATACAGAAATAAATATAGCTGTGGTGCACCAGACAAAAAGACATTTTAAAGAAGCTTTCTGCATGGGATATTTAAAGTATTAGTGAACAGATACTAGAGGGGATACTTCAGTCTTAACTCCTATTCTTAAAGGAATTATGTCCTTCCAACAAATATCCTCAACACTTTTCCATGAATTTGATACAAACATCGCTCCCCTCCTGACATTTATGAGGACATTGGAGAACTTTCTCCTTGCTCCTGTAGTGCTAAAAACTTTTCTTTCCAAGATGTGCTGGAAATTAATTTCTTCCATAGATTTCATTTTCCTGCACTTCATTCAGTATATCCTGCTTCAACAGCAGGACTCAGACTGTGTTCCCACACAGACCTGCAGCACAGCATCTCTGTGGGCAGTGTCTGGCCATAATTTTTGTGCTGGTTTTGCCATGCCTCAGCACTGAAGCCTGTCCAGCTTGCTCTGTCTGACCTGCCCTCAGCTTCACTTTAACTTGCTTTAGCTGTAACTGCAGTTTTCCTTCTGAGCAGGTGCCTGTGGCTGTTTTGGTTTGTTTTGCTTATTGCTGAATGGTACTGCTGTGGCTTTGTGACTGCTCAGGAGCGATGCAGTAGGAGAAATTCCACCTTGGTGAGACAGCAGTGGCTCTGGGATGTGCAGATGTGGGGTGCAGAGCAGGGGAGTACCAGCACTGGGTGACAGGAGATGGGGCACAGGTTTGGCTCTGGAGACCCCAGAGCTATAAACAACTCACCCCTGGCAGATAAAAAAATGCAGACCTGAGGCTCGACAGAACTGCTTCTAGGGCAGCAAAGAGACAGTATCTAGTATATGTATAAATCTCTGTCCTTAGCAAATTCAGATTTGGTGTGGAGCACAGATCATTCAAGAAAGGGCAAAGATGCAAAAGCATGTGAGCTAACATGCAAAAATGAACCCAAATAGATCCTAGCATGAGGAAAAAGAAATTACCAACATGAACATCAAATCCTTCCTGGTGAAGGATTACAGATGCCAACAACTGTCCATAACCCTGCCAGCTCCAACTCCTGAGCAAAACCCACAGACCTGGAGGAGCTGGGGAAGAGGGAGCATTACACCAGGAGAAGCGGTAGAATCTAAGGAATCGCAGTTTTAACTGTATTATTATTACTACTACATTTGCAACTTTTTCTGCATAGACATAGTTTGTTTTTGGGTTTTTTTTTCTGTAATAGTTGTACCTAGAGTAGTAATGACTTTTGGATTAGACTTCTAAGGTTTCAATTATATAACAATAAATTTCTGTCTTTATATGTAAGTCATTTCTAGTTTGCCCATAAAACAAGATATTGAGCATAACAATCACTAGATCTAAGTCATAAAAATATTACTTTTTAGAAGTACTGAAATAGAATCTCTTCCTCAGTGGTTTAATATGACAGACTAAACACACTCAAAACTTTTAACTTAACACAGCATCAACTGAAGATTCATTGGCATTTGAAAAAACGAAAGGATGTCACAAGGTCGAATTTTCAGGTGGTGTAAGCTGGTTTTGTTTTCTGGTTGTGTGGGAAAAGCAGGGCCCTGATTTCAGGCTCTCTTTCTGGGGCACATGGTTTCCTTGAAAACCTGAGGTTTGGCACCGTAGTAGCAGTTACTCTGAGGGTAAAATCTTGCTCCATCTGAAGTCAGTGGGAATTCTGCCACACACTCATTCATACTTGAGGTTTCACCCAAAGGAATTTCACCCAAAAGCAAACTCCTCACCCAAAGAAGTTCAGTAGGAAGGAGATCAGAATGGATCACAGCCAACTGCTCAAGCCTGAGTCCACTGTTGGGACATCACTACCTTGCCTTGTGTGCTGCTGGAAGTGAAAACATGGACACATCCCATGAAAATATTATGGCAGCACACAGTAATCTGGAGCTGTTATCTGTGGGATTTTCCAGCTGTGGTTCAGAGACATGGGTGCATTAGATCAGCTGATGCTTGTTATATATATAAAAGAGAAAAACCCCATCCACACAAAAACTCAACCCAAACAACAAAACCCCCAACCCACAAAAACAAACAAGCAAAAAACCAACAAGAGGAACATATCATCACCTGTTATTAAAAAAAAATGCAACATTATTAGAGTTATGACTAACTGGAATGCCTGGAAGAGAGGTACCACAACAGAGAAAAATCAATTTGGTATGTATGCATACCTATACATCTTATTAATTTCCCTCAGATTCCGTGAGTAACTTTTAATTAAGTGTCAGGTTAAAATGCGCATACGTGAGTACACATATATGAGGACACTTCATAATGTTGACCATAAACATAATATTTTGGTTCCCATACGAAATATAACAGGAAGGTTGCTGGCCTATTTCAGTCAAGTTACATCATGTAAAGATGTAAGTCTGTAAACCAAGACTGAAGGGAGTATGGGTGACCTCTCCAAACTGTGTACACTTCATAGAGCCAAGGAAAGTCCTCGTATTGTCCTCCAGATAACTGGTGGTTTTAGATGCCCAAAGTAAGTGGCTCCATGCAGCGCTCTTCTGACTTCTGCTCAAGCACACACGTGCCAGCATTGCTTTTGTTGCTGTGTCACATCAGCCTCTGGGTTTGTGCATGTAGAGTATGGGCTTCATTTATTCAGGCTTAGATTTTCTGAGAAATTAAATGTCTGGGTCTGAGTTATTCACTATTGGATCATTTTACAGTCTGTTGAGAGACACAGTTATTTCCAGAGGGCAATTCCTCTTTCTCTAAGATAGATCTTTAAAGCAAATCATCCCCTAGAAATGCCTCCTTCTCTTAACTGGGCTTTGAAGGTGACCAGCTCAGACTGAGATGTCTAAAGTTTGCTTACTTAAGGTTAAACAAGATGCATCCCTTGCTCTTGGAGGGACACAGTGTTTATCAGTTCTTGCCTGTACCTAATTGGGGGCCATAAAACAATATCATGTGCTATGCACAACTCCAAAAATTGCTGACTGCTCTCAACTGGAACATTTTGTATATTGTGTCTATTAAGTTTTAAATTTTATAGACCAATTGATGAAGTCAGATAATGACCTCAGAAATTAAAACTTTTTTTTCCACAGAGGACTCATAGTCTGATTTTTTCATTACAGACTTCCAATTTTTGGTGATTTTTTTCAATTTTTAAAAACATTTTTTGTGATAATTATAAGAAATTAAATTCTAAACAAGGTATATATTCTCAATTCTAAACAAGGTATTATTAGAACCATTTCACACATTATGTTAAAAGACCACTTCAGCATCTGAGCCATTCAGTGGAAAACAGATTCCTATGATCAATTAGAATTTTAAAACATAATTTTAATTATATTTTAATTGCCTTTTTGTTTTTAAATTAACATATGAATGCTTTCATACTGTAAACCCCCCCTAATTAACTGTACTAAAGTAAGCATAGAAGAGACTCAAACCTTTGAAAGTGGTTGTTCTAATAACATTTTATTAGCAGAACATTCATTTTTGACAAATTTACTATGAAGTCTGTTGCAACAGACACAGGATGATGTCCATCACTAAGCTAAATGCTGTAAAATCATCTTTAAATGCAACAGGAAGCTTAACATAGTGAGAAAACATAATCTCTGATTGGGAAGCTCATTTTATGAAGTATTTCAGGACAGGGGAACTGAGCTCTGGAGTAACCTCAGGACTAAAGCTTCCCTGCCAGATGGAAAAACTCAGGGATGACACATTTGCTCCTGAGGGGACGGATGCTGGCCCCTTTGACAGCCCATCCACTCCACACCAACTGCATCAGCCTTGGAGGAGATTACGGCTCCCATCCTCCCTGCAGAGGAAAGGCAGCAGGGAATGGGGGAAAAATCTCCAGGCTGAGCTTGTGCAGAAGGGGCAGGCAGCAGACTGACAGGGGGGGGCTGCTGCGGCTCCCCAGGTGGAGCAGGGATCCCAGCAGGCTCATGCACACAGATCTCTCACAGAATCATGGAAGGGTTGGGCTGGAAGAGACCTTGAAGATCATCTCGTTCCAACCCCCGCCATGGGCAGGGACACCTTCCACTAGAGCAGGTTGCTCACAAACACACACATATAAACACAGACAGTCACGGATCTCATTTTAAATTCTGCTTTTGCATTTCCCAAAAGTGCATTTTGTTTCTTTCCTTGCTGTTGCTGCCCTTCAAAACCAATGTAATGAGCAGTAGCCCTCAGGCTTCAGCGTGACAAAATGGAGACACTGCAAATCCAAGTGCCATCTGCACCTTTGGGCGGCACAGTTCCTCTTGGTATCCAGTCATGTCTACAGAATGACGTGACAGTAGCAGGAAGTCAAGCATTTCAAAAGGTACAATACCTGGTACCAAATCCAAAGTTTATATCTGGAAGCGTACACAGGCATTTGTGAGTTTCATTAGCTCAAAGCATCTCTGGGCTGGTCCCTGTGCTGCAAACTCACTGTCAGTTCTGTCCCTGGAGCCTGCCTTCTGGTGTACTTTTGTCCAGACAGAATCCGTTTTTTCCCTGTTCAAAGATCCAACTCCCATAAGAGTCAATGCACAGTAAACTGGGGCAATTGATAAACTCACTTCAGCTGTGACAGAAACACGACTGTAGATGTTCCTTCAAGCAGAAGAAACGAAACCAGAAGTTGGTCTGTAATTTCAAAAAGAAGAGAGAGAGAGAGAGGAATAGAGAGCATGGCATTTGGTGTACAGGAGTACATTTAATGCATTCCTGATGTTAGATTTAGTCCAAAGAAAATAGACAATGTATATAGTGTGTTGGACCCACCCTCAATACTCCACTGACAGATGCTGCATGGGGCAGAGGCAGCCAAATCTGCCCCTCAGTGCTGTCCTGGAGGGTGCCCTGGATACTCAGAAGTGTGCACACTTCTTGTTTAGGGGAAACCTAAGAGGTTCATGCCAAATGAGACTGGAACTGGACTCACGGGGATGATTAGAGGACAGAACCTGGAAATTATCTGGGGAGTTGTTACTTGAGAGGATAAATGTACCTGATGGAGCCACTACTCTCTGGGGGGAAAAAAAAAAAGCTTATTCATCAACAAACAAAAGCTCTTTTCTGTTGGAGAGCTAGTCCTAGTACAGTATGTATTTCTTTGCTTCTTTTTTTTTAACTTTTAAAGTAGATGTACTTAATCTTGTGTATGTATTAAGCAACTATTACAGCAATTCCAGTACAATTGCAGTTAGCAATGGGTTCCATATTAGTTAACACACAGGGAATGGTATTTGTAAAAAGCACAGTTTAGGCTTCCTGAACTAACTGAAAAATCATGGACCAAGCCTATTATGAAGGCATGCAGGAAAGTTAATTAAATAAAGGTGGAATGTAAGTATGCCTAACCTGCAGGTTGATAAACGCCATATGGGTACTCTTACAGAGGAATAAAATTGCTTTCATTTTCTGTAGCTTAATTCTGTTTAAATTGCTGCAAACTCCAGCCTCTTTATTCTGAGTGAAAACACATGTCCCAGGAGTTTAACATGCTTGAACTTACGCCTGTTAACTTCACCACTTGATTATCCATAACTTTCCCAAGTCTCCCCACCCAAACTTGCTGTTAAAACAAGTTATTGTTCCTACTTACACAAAGTGTGTAAGCAGGCATAGCAACATGCTCCACACCAGCTGCACTTTAGCCATGTGGGGCCCTTCTAATGGGTGCTTTCCCCTACGTTTGCAAGTGTTTTAAGAAGTTAAAATCCCACAGTGAGACAGAAAGGGAGCTAATTGAAAGTCCTCAAAGAAATCTGGCTGCTTTCTGTGCACTTTTCCTGATTTTGTTCCAAGGGTGCTGGACCCACTTCTTTCTCTTATGTGAAAAAGATGCAAGAATGGCAATGCACATCCAAGAAGACCATGGCAGACTGAAGTGGCTGTCAAGCCTTAGTAAGAATGCTGCTTTACGGTCCCCACCTCTACCAAATTCCTCAGGAAGACAAGCTACAAGTTGTTCTTTTGCGCCTTACCTACAAAATGTCCTTCACCATTCAGAGGATAAGTATTTCTTGATACACTGCTTCTGATTTAACTTTAATGTTTAGCATTGCATCTTACCATTTAAAAATATGGGAAATCGTAAAAAGGAAAAACAAAGAAAGAAAACCAGAACAGCAATAAACACAAGCTGAGGTATCAGCCTATTGCCCAAACTGTCTGGCATGTGTTTGATGTACAGGATGATGAGAAAATTCTCATAACAACTATTTCATTTGTGCACTCCTAAATAGGGCAAGAATATTCAGAAGATGTGCATCACCACTAAATAATTAACTCATTGCAGGTCTTGTTCTATGGAGCATGAAGGCAATACTGCCTTGATCTATTTTGGAGCAGGCTGACATCAGGCGTGGCTCCCCACCTGTGGCAGGAGTGCCTCTGGCAGCACACAAACCACTCCCAAGGCCACAGCCCGGCCACCTCCCTCTTCCTATATGGATGCTAATTGGAATTGCCCAGAAACAGCCTGTTCACAGGCCACGAGCAGCAGCTGTTTATGCAGGCATCCACGCTGTGGCTCAGGCCATCGCTGCCGCCTGCCCTGAATGCTGACCCTGCTCGCACACACCTGGGCTGGGAGACATGAAGGCAGCTGGAAGGTGGGCATGAAGCTGATGTCCCAGTGTGAGAGTGTGTGGTTGGAGGAGATGTGAACAGCAGGGGTAGGGACAATATTCAGTGTCACCACCAGCGATGCCAATCTGTTTGGGATATGAGCAGCCCAACTGTACAGCAATGATTTCAGTGTCTGTGAGTGACTGCTGCTTAGAAAATAATGTAGAAGTGAATGATAAAATCTATACTTCTATATGACTCTGGTTGATAGACAGCTCCTTATTTTCATTGTTTTTAAGGGAAGTTTTACATCTTCCATATAACCTAGAGGGGAAAAAATCCAAACCTACCTCTTTGGATGAAAATGTCTAAATTCCATGGATACTGTTGCTATATACATCTTCATAACTCTGTAACTGGACTCTAGGTTCCCTATGAAAATAGATCTTGGATGAGAAAATCTGATTTTTTTGGACGCTCTAGAATTATATTGAGAAAATTTTAGGATATTAGAATTACATCAAGAATTATAGAATATATGAATTATGTCAATAAAATCCCAGAGTGACTTACCTTTTGCTAAATGATCACGTAAATTTTAATACTAAACCTTGCATCTCATAGTAAGTTTAGATTATTTAATATGAGCATATGAAACATCTTAAACTCTGCCAAGATTTTGTGGGTGACCTCAAATTCAACTTCTAAGGAGGAGCAAGTATGCAGGGAACTTATGCAAGAAAGGAAGCACACACTTTTGGAACACTCTATAACCAAGAGCCTATGAGAAAAAGCAAAAACATGAAAAAGAGGAGGCAGCTGAGACAAAGCATCAAGAGCTAAAAATATTTAGCATGATACTAAATATTTTTAAAAAGAGAGTTCAGAAGTGTTGCCTATCTTACTCTGGTATTTTTAGATTTCTTTACACTTCTGATGATTTGGAAAACTTAAGAAACTTAAGATTATTTTAAAACACACTTACTAGCTGCTTGATGCATACTCACTGCATACTGTAACTGATATATTGGCTGAATGCATACACTTAATTTGTGAGGAAACCAGAATTTTAGGTGGACCCCAAAGTACTCAGGAGTGCTGTGGGACAGTATTTTGGGAACATCCCTGGGAGTTATGGGCTTTATTTCTGAAATATCCAAAAGGGAAAAAGAGCCTTGAGGTTGTGAGGCTGGGAGCCAGGACTCTTGGAGCCATAGGTTGTTTAGCCTTTGTGTGCCCTATTTTCGACCTCCACAAGATGAGGAATATAATATTTCAGATGAATATTAAACATTTCCTTGTTTTAATACCCATGCTGCTTGAGACCCCTGACTGAGAAATACCATATAAATATGAAAGCGGTGACAAGTGGTTTTGTCAAGTATCAGGACAAATAGAGTGGAAAAGCTTTTAAAAGGCTAATCCCAAGTATGCACACGTGAGTGCTTGAAGGAAAAGAAAATCTCAGCTTGCTCAAGACATCCATGCACTTCTTGAGAGCTGGTGTGAATTAATGGAATTGCCTACATGAATACCATAAAGCAATATAGACTGGAAACAGTTAAATGAGTCTGCCTACTCCATTCTGTGGCAGAAACATAAACTACATGCTGTTTGTATTCAAATGTCATGTTAAAAGATTAGGTGCATAAATTTGGGTATGTAGTTACGAAAAAACACTTCTGGAGTACAGAAACATTAATTTACTGGTCAATCCTTCCCCAACATAGCATTTAAAAAAATTAAGTTTCCTTTAGTACCAAATTCCTATTGAATATATGGTTGACAAATGCTGATTTTATGCAATTTTTAACTCTTGTTTATTACAAGTGACTTGAATTGAGTGCAAAAGTACACAATCCTGTCTTACAGTCTGACACAGTTTTCTCTGATGCTTTGAGATCCTCTAAGTAGTAGACTACAAATTATAACACACTTGACTTTTCACATATAAAGGATAGCTTGAGATATTTTTAAGCTTTATTCAAACTGTGAGCAGTGCACATGCTGGATTAATATCAGTGGAAAACTAACTTTCAAAACACTCCAGTGTTTTCTCACTGCAAGTGTTCTGTTTCTTTTCTCTGAAAACAAAATAGGAGAATAATATGCAGCCTTGTGGTTATATGACTGTATTTGCACAGGTTTTGATATGCGTTTTTCTGTTGCAGTTGTTACTTTAGAAAGAGCTAATGTGACTGACAGAGCAGAACAATTTATCCCAGAACTATATATCCTTTTGTGGGCAGAAAGGCCATGATGACAGAGTAACAAAATTGAAATATGATACAACTTTCTAAAACATGAAAAAACCCCATTGCTCTTCTCTTTGACAAGCTTGTCACAAAGGTGAGACTAACACAAACCTCCAGATACTCGATATTAATAGGCAGTGATGAACAACAAGGTTCCTGCTCTCTCCTCACATGCCAGGGTGTTCAGGGGAAAGCAGCACCACCAAAGTCGATACACTGAATTATTTTCCATTCACTTGATACTCACTTACTTGGTGCTTTGAAGTTAATAGAGTTATTCTGGAGCTAATTGGGTTTAACTCAGAAGAAAATTGGACCCACTAGAATGAGCGCTAGTACAAAAGGCTTTGGAAGCAGGCCTGCATTGCTGGCCAGAGATTAACAGTGCAGCAGAACAGGATCTCTCAGAAAACAAGAAAGACAGGAGGGTGATGCAGAGGAAACTTGCCTACTCGTGAACTGGCAGCTGTGTCACATTCTGTGGTGGGGAGGCACTCAGCCCCAAACTCCACTGGTTCCAATTGATTTTCTTCTCGGTTCTTCACCACAGAAGTGATGTGTACGATGTAGGATGAACAAAAGAGAACATCGTGGTTAGCACAGGTCTGAAAAGATGTGGGATAAAGGTTACAGAGATCAGAATTAGTTAATCATATGCAATGCCTTGAAATTATACATGCAACTGTGCTGAAAAAAATAGATCCAGAAAATACATTTTATCGCACGCTGTTTGCAAACCTCTCCCCAAGTTAAAAGATATCAATTCTAGCTTCTCACCATAACATTGGATCAGTTGGTCAAAATAGTTTCTATGAACTCAAACCAAGAGTGATGCCACCAGCTATACCTTAAATTTCTTCCATGGTTACTGTGTGCATTTGCATAGTACTTGCATTTACAGTACACTATGCAAGACCACATAAAGTGCCCCAAATAAAATTAATTTCTAAGACTTTTATATCCTTCAAATAAATGCATATTAACCAGCAAGGTTTTATTTTTCCCATACTGACTCATTTCCTTCTTCAGTAAATGATCACTGTGCAACCCATTGACTTTCTCCGTGACTATTGGCAGCTATAAGAACGAATTCTTGCACTAACAATAAGACAGGTGCCATGGAAATTGGGATATATTCACGTTGCTTTATTCATTTGTGAAGAACTTAATCTGTAATTACAGGAGATGGTGATGGCAATTTTCTGTAGAGTGCAGGAGGACGTGTCAGATGTAAAACCTGCTCAGCATTTTCCCCTGTTGGGCTGTTACTTTCTCTCTCCTGGCCTGAAAGGAAAAAATGGGCAATTGGTAACTTTTCAAATACACCACACTGAGTTCACGTAAGATTCATTCTAGCATTGCCAGCAGGGAGTACCTTTCCTTTTAATATGAACTATGAACTAAGCACATACTTTTGGTTGTGCATGCTCTTGGCTTGGCAAATAACTGATGCTGGCTGCCAAAACTCTCACGAAAACAAAGACAGCTCATGGTCATTCAGGCCATAATGGCCATTCAAGCCATCCTAAAATTATCTCTGAAGGCTGTAGGAGCAGTTGCACTTCTTTCTCTCCAGACCTTGCCTGTGAAATTACACAAGGAGCTTTTCTCTTCTGTTTGACACCTGAGTGTAACTGCTACCCTGCTACAGCTGCAGGCTGGGCCCAAGTACCTGCAAATATAAACCAAGAGGGTTTGGTGGGCAAACAAGGACTACGAAGGGTTTTTTTCCTCCCAGTGTCACCAGATGGCACAGCATGTCACCCATGCCAAATAATCAGATCTGGTCAGGTGGCCATGGAGGTTGAGTGAACATGGTCCCAAAATGTTGACTTCACATAAGGGCTTCAGGGACCATTTTTAGCTATGCAATCGCCACGGGCTTTTCTATTGCTATTGGTTTTCCATTAGAAAAGACTGATAGAAAAATAGTTTTCTTCTGGGAATGGTAGGAGACCCAGTCCACGGCTGCCATATGTTGACTTGGTTCTGAACATTGCTGACTTCTAGAGCGGACAGATGTAATTCAGTCAACTGAGAAATAACCTCAGCTCTGGAGAGAAAAATGTAAAACTCAGGCTGGTTCAAGAGACAGCAGCTGACCTGCAAAGTGAACAAAAGTGGGCAAATAAATCATGGTGATGTCTTCAGACTCTGACCTGACCTTCATCAGTCCCAACAGACTCATTCCAGATTATTTGCAAGATGAATTATTTTTAAAAAGCCATATGGCCACATTTGCACAGTAGAAATTCACATCAGCACAAGGCATTATGCAAACTGATGCTAGCCCTGTGCACAGATGCAGGGCAGGTCTTAAACTGGATGCGGTTCCATTTTGGGTATGCAATCATACATGCCGCAAATGGTTAGTGTGAGCCTCTGCTACATATCTGCTGCTGAAAAACTGCTTGAACAAATCTGGATATGCTCGTGCCGTGTTCTCAGTGTTGTTCAACATCACAAGAGGAGTTTCCTCTGGGATTCACTCCTTCCAGAGACCAAAAGTCACATGGATACCAATGCTCTCTGGCTAAAATGCAGCAGTCCTCTCTGTCATTGCTTTCCCACTATAATAACTTTAACAATAGTAATTAAACTAGATGAATTATGTGCCTTTTCTTCCTGCCCATGTTGAGCAAGAAGAGAACCAAAGATCGATATTAATTAGGTTATATGGTAGACCCATTTAATTCTCTAAAATGCTCAAAATACTATGGAGAGGAGCACAATGGAAATGCCTTGAAAGATGAGATTAGATGGGTGTGATACCTGGGTGTCACTGGGATTAATAGAGTTTTTTAAATTGGCATGGTTAGAGGAATCTGAAATGAGACCATGGTGTGCATTCTCTCTGAGCAATTATTCAAACTGCGATTGAGAGGTCTGCCAAAGTTTTCAGTCTGTGACTCCTATGTCCTGACTTTCCACTCATCCTTTGACAATTGCAAAAACAAAAGCTTCAGGAGATCTCAGGGCTGGGGCAGCACCATGATTAATATCAGGCTGTCTGGGTAGGGGGATGGCCAACTTTCTGTTGGGTCTTTGAGGCTGTGATGATAGAGGGAGCTAAGAAATGAGAGAAAATGGCTTCATCTGTGGTGTGATTTTGAGGATTTCTCCTCATTCTACTACTTTTTCAAGCACTGGTGTGGAGGAATAGGTTGTGGGAAAGTGAGCTGTTCTGATACTTCCAGTTGATTCTAACTAAACTGTTTTCAGACAGAGCTTAGATTACCTCCCCAGGTCACCTCCAGAGCACCCCACGGTTCTCCTTCGGGATTTATGACACCTCCAGGACATCACTGATCTTTGGTTGCCAAAGTACAGGGATTGGGAGACCAGCTGGAGACTGTCCAGCCTCCTGTCCAGCCCAGGCTTCTCCTACTTGATGCTGCTCTCAAGACAGAGTAGAGAAGAGCATGAACCTGGACATGGAAAGCAGTGCCAGAGCCTGTGGTATGAATGTAGGCTCGTGCTTAATTCCCTAGGAGGAAACCTATCAAGGTCTTGGAATATTTCCGGGATGAGAATGCTTATGGGGTACCAAATTGCCCAAATTTTACCCAGCAGTGCTAACACCTCCCAGGGAAGTCCCAGGCTCGGTTGGTGTGGTAACAGGGCCAGGAACCATCCAAAGCACCAGGCTTCAGGCAGTCACTGCTTTTGGAGGCAAAGGCGATTTAATGCTATGGACATAAGCCACTCTCCAGTAGCTGAGACCAGCGCTAGAGAATGAGTCAGGCACGTTTAATTCAGTAGAGTTCAATTCATTAGCTCTAGTACAACAAGGAACAAGAAAAATAACAATGAAAAGCTTTCGCTGAGCACTTGGGCATGTTTTGGGAGGAGCTTGCTTTCTTCTCTGATTAATTAGAGTTATTTTAACTCCTTATTCTTGGCTGAATTCCTACTGAGTCAGTTTAGGTACTTCCAATCCACCCTGTCCAATCTACCTGCCGTTTAAAACTAGCTTCCTTCTAGAATCTGTCTGTGCTCTGGACCTCTTAGCATTAACGACAATATATTCACATTTTCTCATTTATTTCCTCCCAATTTTAATACTCAGCCATATCTTCTGACTTCACTCTCTCTCACTCTTTTTAACCCTCCCTACCCTTAATTCCAGCTGTACCTACAGATTGATCCATGCTTTCACTGATCCATGCTTTCATTTCCTCTTAGGCGTCTTGTTTTTCCCAATTTCTTGTGATTATTGTATTGCTTCCTGTATTGTATTCCCTGCCACTCCTTTCACAATGCCACCTTTTCATCTTGACCCATCATTCCTTTCTACACTGTTATTTTTCCTTAATTATTACAGTTCTTTAATACTAGAAAAGTTTACAAAAATATTCCTCATCCTTCCCTTTGATAACAACAATAGTCCTTTACCTTGTCATTGTTTCGTATGCTTTAACCAGGTCTGGCTGTAAACAGCAGTACAAAAAGAACAATAAGGAGGTGATGGTATGGCAAAGTCCAAACCATGGCACTGATGCGATATATGAACACTCTGTGTATTTAAGTACATCTAACACACGCTCTGGTAAACATTGATCCACAGTAATTACTTTGATTTGGCCATTAGACTCCCAATATCCCCTCTGATTTCAATGTGACACCATATGGATGAACCTTTAGGTCTATGTATAGTCCAACTACACCTCCAGGAAGAATATGGAGTCTGGGAAGGACAACTCACAGTAGAGGACTTTAGGTCATAAATTTCTCTATCTCTAAACATGAAGATGCATGTACTAAATCTCAAATAACTTCTAATCATAGCCTTTTCAGGGCACATCAGGGCATATTTAATTGCAACATCAATAAGCTGCTGAACGCCAGGAATATTTGAAAATATGTGTCTTTTTTTCCATTTCCTGTAAAATACTTTTGAAAGCAGTAAATGCTTTTTGAAATTCTGGACAATTTCCATATAAATAGTTTTCAGAGAAGGTTGTTAGGTGTGAGAAACAAAACAGACCTGTCAAGTTTCCCTGGTCAATAGGAGCCAAATTATTCCTGTCCTGTTCATCCACAAAAGCTGGCTAATACTAAGTCTTTTGGCACTGGAAGATTTATACTCTCTTTAATTTATTCAGAATAAATACTGTCCAGGCAGGATGAAGCCCGCACAGCACGAACAAAGAACATGCTATATTTAAGAGGTCATGTCTGACTATGAACATATGGTAACGATTCTTGAAGTCAGAAATAAAATATAATACTTGTAATATGGCATGTAATACTTTCTGTACTCCACCAAATTACCAGGGAGGCAGATTGTGCTTTTCTGAGTATACTGACAAATGTCCCTCCTCATTATGATTTTGTCCTTTTTGTATTACCATATCATTATCCTTTTTCTTCTGTAATCCAGTGTGCAAGTTAGATGACTGCATTCTTTGGCAACATTAAATATTTTCAGGATTGCTTAGAAAATTATCAGACATTTATTATTCTTCAGACAATATGAATTCATCAGTAGAAATATATACCTCAAGGGGAGCACCCATTGCATTTAGCCAAACCAGCCAACCATTTCAAAGGCAATAAAATAGCATTTATAACCAGGAATAACTGTGACATTTCCTTCTAATGAGATTTCCAAGCTGAATCTTTTGGCAGCCATTTTACATTTGTGATGCTAACAGTGAGTAGGAACTTGATGTAAATAATTAGTTGCTTTATAATCTTTTTCTATATAATTTTAGTGCAGAAACACACTTCCCTTGGGTTTCTTATTGCTTGGGGCAGGTCATTTGTGTGGCAGTAGTAGAGATGAAACCTTAGCTGAGCTGATGAACAAAGAGCCTCCTTGAGCTCGTGCCTGAAAGACACAAAATGAGAAGGTCCACATCACACAAACTATGGGTATTTATTTTCACATAGAAACAGAAAACAGCTCTTTTGAGATGGCAGCTCCTCACACACCTCCAACTCAGTGGCGAATGCTCCTGAAAATCCCTCTGCATCTGCAGGGACACGTCCATTGCCCCTCTGCCTCTGGCTGGCACCTTCCTCATGGCAGCATCGCTCTTTCTCATCCTTCCCATTGCTGTGAAGCAGCACCAGCTGGGAGGAACCATGAGATGCAGAAAGACAACAGCTTTCCACATTTCCAGGGATTCCTCTTCTTTTCAGCGACAAGAGGAACCAGCCACTTGAGTCCATATGGAAGAAAATGAGAAATGGACACAGTTTGGGCCAGAGAAAACACGATCAGAGGAAAGATAATTTCCAGCACCAAAGCAAAGGTTGGGAGAATTTCTTTGGCAGGCATCAATGCAGGAGAACATGCCAGATGGCTGGGGTGGGCCCTCCTGGTAGTCAAAACCTATTAAACCTTTTCACGTCCCCCCAAACCTGGGAAAGGAGATCTCAGCAGGCAATTACTTGAGTCCACTGCTTGAGAGAGAAAGTGTGGTTTCTTTTTTTATTTTAAATGAAGAAACCTAATTAAAATGATAGGAATTTCCTGGGGAAATTCTCAGCCTTTTCATTTTTAAGAACCTTTGTATTACAAAAGGTGTTTGAAGTCCTTGAATTTTTACCCTTTAGCCACCTTTAATCTAATTTCTAATCTCTTAATAGCCTTGAGTTCTGAATACTTTAAATTATTAAACATCTTTGGGGGATTATGATTCCTATTTCTGATTATACAAAATAACATCAATTGCACAACAACATCCCCCACCCCCCTCCATTTATGTTAAATTAAAGTATCAGGGATGTATGGCAGGATATTTGGGCAGGATATTTGATATTGACTTTATGGGCATGATATTTGCATTTGAAATACTTTAAAAGACTTGTGCTTTCAAGCAGGCTGAAGAAGATGAGTGGTACGAAATGAGGGAAGGGCAAGATCCCAATGTAGGCCCTAAATCGCTGGAGGCTCATTGTCTTTTTGTCATATTTGCTGTATGGGCAGAGGCTGCCCATGGCCACGGAGCGAGCAGTGGCCAGTTGCCTGGGGGTGGTGGGCCATGCAGACCACCAGGAGAGCCACCTGCTTTTCTTAGCTGGGATGGGCGCCTTCCCACCTCCCCACGCTCCAGTGCCAGAGACAAGAGCTCAGATTTAGACCCCAGGCTAAGTCAGCTTGGGTCTTCAACTGCGTCTAAACCCCTTTGCTCTTCTAAACTTCCTTGTCTGCCCTGCGTCTACCCTTCTCAGAGGTTCACTGCCTTACTGCGCCTCTGATCATGAACCTTCCTCATCCTCCTTCGCATGCCCATGGCCCCCTGGCACCAAGGCTTTTTGTTATTTCCCTCCCCTAAATATCTTTCCGCCTTGCCCCTGGAAGGCACATCGGTCCTTGCCCGGCTGAGGCACCAGTTCAGACACCACTCTGAAGGCAAAAAGGCTCTGGGGAGCAGAGGACAGACAGCAGCCCTGCCCCTAAGGAGAGCAGCAACTTGCTCTACACCTTACTGCAAGCTGTGGAATAAAATACTCTCTAGTCATGCAGATATGGCATCCAAAGCAGTTATTTGCAGCATGAGCTAAAATGGAAAAGCTCGATTCTTATCAAATAAAGCCTCATTTGTAAAAATCAGGAATTTATTTGCCATCAAAAGACAAACAAGCTTTATTAATGTGAAGAAAGTATTAGCTTTTTTCATTTTGCTTGCTTTTACTACTTTTTGTTGAGTTTTTTTACTCCAACTGTTTTTATTAGACCTCAGCTTTAGTTCCTGTTAATTTGCCTCCACTTGTTTTCATCTCCCACCTAAGAAACAGCTTTAATATCCAGCACCAGATACAACATCTTTTGAGAGATAAATTCCTTTCCCTAACTTCAGGGCAAGATTTCAAATTGTCGTTTCTGAGCATATTGCGTGTTTTCTAGACACCCTAGCAAAAAATCCATGTGGGTTCTGAGCAACCCACAGTTGTGCTTGTAACTCCTCACTGATACCCACTGCAGAACCTGGCTTTATATACAGAAAACAAATGCCTGTTCAGTGTACTATTGTTAGAACCTGGATCTAGCTGCCACCATTATTCAGGACACGCAGTGCTCTATTTCTGTTGTCCTATTGATTAAATATGCACAAAAAGTACATTATTAGACAGACTTGAACTATTTACTGGTATTATTTTCAATCTGTATTGCTGTAGCAGCTATGATTGCCAGTTGAACTCTATAGGGAGGTTTTTTTTTGATAATGCACCATGTCAGAAAAACAATATCTTCTGTGAGCTTGCAGTCTGAGGTGCTGATCCAGGAGGTGTGTGTGCTCAGACTTATCTGCTGAAGGTGTCCATCCATATCCATGGCTGCTCAGAGAATAGATATCTAAGCATATATGTAGTCTTATACTTCTGGGTTCAGACTTGTAGTTCAATTTTAAACTTATTCCTGTTCTTTTTACTTTTCTTTCAATATTGAATTTTACTGTGCACTTACTTTTACATTTACTACCTAATAAATGGAAGCTTTCCTGACAAGAACATGTATATTTAGATGTATTTTTAAACACAGTAATTTTTAATGCATTATACAGATCAGAATAATTCTAAAAGATGAGTTAAGACATAATTCTGTAGTTCAGTGTTTCTGCAGGAGACTGTCCCGTGTGCTTTACGTAAAAGGCCTGACTCATGCAAGTATGATGGCAAGAGGAAGGCCACTAAGCTGAAAGATGAAAACAGCCAAAAAACTTTGGTTAAGGCATTTTGGCTGAAACACTTTAGTTTAAGAAGGTCAGCATAAAAAGTAATTCAGCTCTCCTTCTGACTTCTTACCCTAGAAAGAGAGAAAAATAATAAAATCAGGCAGCAATAAATTTAGAGCAAATTAAAAAATTACTTTTATGTAGCACATGTCCTGACTATAGAATTCATTGTTGTAATAGGTCACCAAGTTAAATACCATGGATGGATAACTTTATCATCATTCACGAGCCAAGCCCTCCCCACTATAGTCAAGCCAACAATCTCCAGTGAAACCAAAATAAAATCTAAGGCAAACAGTGGGATTTACCCCAGTATTTACAATATGGCTATGGTCTGTGAGAAGAACAATAAAGGTAATTAGATTCCATGCTCAGCACTTCATCTGTTTACTGAAGTGGAAGAGTAAACTCCCTTTTACCACTCCATAATTTGATAAAACCTCCATAAAGGGGCTTTAAAAGTAATAGATACTGACCATGGGGACAGTACTGGGTCACAGATGTTTTACTGAAAAACTTGCTTTAGCTACAAATTATGCTGGCAAGCTATACCAATCCCAGGGCATGCATAATTATGAACTATAGGACTTCATACATATGTACTGAGAACCTACTTCCCCTGTCCTCACCTACGAAGAACTTTTCAGCACAATGAGAATTACACAATGGTGTTTTAAATTACATGCCAGGCTTCAGGCTGATCTTGCATATTTATGCTTCTAAACCTTTCAAACTAGTGGTTTCTAATTAAAATTATGACATGCTCTTTCAACAACATTAACTGAGTATACAAGGATCCCGCATACCTTTCAAACCTTTCACGAAGTAAAAACTCAGCCTTAGTTTGCAAGTGAGGTTTATTGTTTCTGTGGCTTTAAGCAACACAACCTCTTCAGAAGCAGACGGCCTCCTCAGTGTGCTGGCAGGAATGTGACACAGGAGACAGGAGTCTAGAGCCAAATTCGAGGAAAATTACAGTGTGTAAGCCCCAGTTTTCAGTAAAAAGAAGATTCTTCTCAAAGATAAATAAGTACAACCTTTAAAGAGAAAGTCAAGTCTACCTAACACTGGTGGGGAGACTCTTCCTGGGTCTCCAGGGAGAGGTGTTACCATCCCTGTGGGTGCTTGGCTGGCCCTCATCACTGCTACTTCAGCCTCACATACCCAAGTGGGGAAGCTTCTGGCACTGACCATACCATGTAAAGGAATTGATTCCTTTGTTACCCCTTTAGGACTGAGGAAATCCTCTTTTTCCTCACATACAGCTATAAAATGTCAGTATCAGCAGCTGGCATTCAGAAGCCAACACCATCAGACGGAACATCTCGGTGGTCATTGCCTCAGCCTTGGCAGGAGAAGCAGGGTGAATGCAAATGCAGGCAAAGCTGTACACTGGCCAACTTACCAGCAGGAAAATAACCTTTAGCACTGTCCTCTGCCTGGAGCTCCAGAGGGAGATGCCACCTCCTCAGAGCAGAGGAAGGGTGCCTAGAAAGGATGCCACAGCCATCCTACGAGGAATCGTTCTGCACTTGGGAGGGGCTCCTACCAACAGACCCTGTGGCAAAGGGCCCATGGGGATTGCCTTCTTGGGGTCACTTCCAGGGTGATGCAGCCTGGGGAGGCAGAGTGAGGAGAAAATGAACAGCTCCAGCAGTGATGGGCCGCTGTAGGGATGGTGGATTTTCACACCAGCAGCCTGCATACGTTCGTGGTGCAACCCACAGGACGGGGAAGGCAGAGGAGCACCTGCGGTGCGCTCTGCATGCTGAGGTCGCCAAAGTCCCACCCCATTCTGCTGGTTGACTTCGCTCCCGTTTGCCCCATTACCGCACCCTCGGCGTGAGGCGGGCAAACAACAAGGTGCAGCTCCTCTCCCTCCCCTCCCCGGGCCGCCCGCAGAGCCCGGGCAAATGCCACCACCCCATCGGTGCTGCTGGCACGGCTCCCTCGGGGCGCCCGGCGACACCGTCCATCATCGCCGTTTAACAGTCGGGCTTCACTCTCTCGAAAAAAAAAAAACCCAGAAAAAAAAAAATCGCTTTTCCCGCCCACGCAGCGATGCTTAATTCAGGGAAAATAAAGCCCAACAAACCCACACCCCGAGCGGCAGCTCGGTGCCGCTGGCTGCGCTCCCCCGCAGGCTCCCCCGCTGCCCGGCCCGTCGGGAGCAGGTGCTCGGCGCTGCCACCGCCCCAGACCCCCTCCCGCCGGCAGCGGCACCTTGCGAGTCGTCCCGCCCCCCCCCGCTCCCCCCGCCCCGGGCGGCCGTCGGGTGTCGCTTCCCATTTCACTTGGAGATATTTTCGGGTGGCAGGAGCCGCCTCGTCATTTCCGCCAGGAGAAAAAGACACCGGCGCGGCAGCCGCGGCCGCGGAGAGCCGCGGGAGCCGCCGGGCACCGGAGCGGGCAGAGCCGATCCCGTGCCCCGCTCGCCGCCGCCC
>VZRL01001706.1:578396-817982 GCA_013397895.1 Origma solitaria | reverse complement strand
AAGGAGGGGGTCGGGGGCTCCCTGGCGGCGGGGCCGGGGGTCTGTCCGCGCCCTCGGGGCTGCCGGGGCTCCCCCCGCTGCCGGGCCGGGCCGGGGGCTCCGCGCGTCGGGGGCTCGCCGTCCCCATCCCCATCCCCGGGGGCGACACTTCAGATCCGTGACTGAAGGGAGCACGAGCAGTCCTCTGGGCTGAGTGTGGTGGTTCTGCTGCTCCGCTTCTCCCGCTCCCTCACCTGTCCTCCCCTCAAATAAACTCTAACGAGAATAAAATTTGGACCTTTTGGAAACGCTTTTCTTTTACTCGGTGCGCACGCCATTCTGACATGCTTTAATGCTGTAATGTAAAAAGATATTTTGTTGTGGGGTTTTGTGTGTGTGTGTGTGCGGGGGGGTGGGTTTCTTACTACCTTTTAGTTAGGCTGCAGCTGTGTTTTGAATAAATCACCATCTAGTATTATATATCTTTTTATAAAGATAGAATGACCGGATGGGTACAAGTTCTGAACAACTGCTACATTGTGGGAGTTCTTTATAACATGCTGTGTGCTACTAATATGACAGTTTCATCATCCTTAAAATTTCAGGCATATAGCATATGTTTTCAGTTATTCAATCCTGGCATTTATAGCTGTTGAGTTATAATTGCGTTTAGTAACATACATAGTTTTGCAGTTTCGGAAGCATTCTCACTCCATAGAATAATAATAAAAAAGAATAATGTAATACTTAGTATCTTAAGAAATTAGTAAATATTAGTAAAAACCTTGAAGGAGCTACAGATGATCAGTATTAAAAGCAAACCCTTTTCAACTTCAAAATGTTTTTTACAGCTATTTAATTTCCAACTTTTTTACCTGTTAAAAAAAAAAAGATTGTGAAGGACTTTCTTGTAATCAATGTCTGTGATACCTTCCCCATAAATTGGGGCATGCATAAAAAATAATGAATTTGCAGATAATGCATTTTTAAAACACTTTAAAAATGTGATACATCAAATACTTTTCATAAATGACAGGTGAAGTGCATTGCATACTCTTCCTTTGTGTTACATTATTATAAAATCAGTAATTTTAAAAGAGCAGGCTAAATGGTAGAATTAAAAATTGTGCATCTGGATAAGGGTTTGTAGTTAGAAACCTGTGACTAACACTCAGAGCTGTAGATCTTTTAAAAAGAATCATGTAAACTTTACCCCAAAAAAAAGCAGTTATTGCAGTCATGCCCACCTTCTGGATTATGAAGCTTGCTTTTTAGTGCTTAACCTGTTTTTTTTTTGGTGAATGCTCGATTGTTTATTTGGAGGACTTTCATTTTTATTGAGCAAATGCATACATGTTGCTTCATGCTTCCATTTCTTCATTTTGTATTCTGTGTAGCATGTGAACCTTCACTCAGGTGGTGCAAGGAGATAAAGCACCTGCCTGTGACTAGCACTCTTGGAGGAAAACCACCTTGGTAGCCACTCTAGTTTCAGAAGTTGAGCCTGGAAACAAGTATGACCAGTAGCTGTGGGCAGGTCTGCTCCTGCCTGATGGGTCACACCTTGCTGAGTTTGGAGGAAGGATGGCAGTGGATAAGGGCAAGTGGTCTTTGCTGCAACAACTTTGTTTTCCTGACTTACAATCTGTAGTGTTGCCAACGTTGGTATTGAAATCCATATGAAAAAATGTTCTTCTACTGCTTTAAGTGCATTGTCTCTAGCAATTTACATTTCTGAAAGTCCCCAAAATAGCTTATTTGTGTTTTAAGATGTTTTTTTGATGAGTAAAACATGAGTGTGTCTGTCATGAGAACTTTTGGAGGAGTGCAGTAGTGGTCTTTGCATTAGCGGCAGTCAGGTCTGGTTTGCATAAATTACATTAAACTTCAAGATGTGGGCATATTTTGCTGACTTACTGGGGTTATTTCACAGAATTATAAATATTGAACTTGGTTTTAACCTCTTCCTTGAAGTAAGTGCCCTGTTATGTCATCTAGCCTGCTCAGAGCAGCTCTGTAAAGAGCATTCTTCCAAATAGATTTCGATGTTCAAAGCAAAATCGTTCCTGAAAAAGGAAAATCCTACCGTTCACCATTGTTTACAGTTATCTGAAAGTAAGGGGAAATGAAACACTTTAGATTTTATTGCTCTCAGTGTTTTTGTGATGGTCTTGTTGGTATGACCTGAACTTTTGCAATAAAAGGCCTCATCTGGAATTCTTTATTTAGGCAAAAGAGCCATTACCTCAGTGGCATTTTTTTTCAGGGTAGTGATAAAGGATCGGGCCTTAAGTTACAAGATGTGAGAAATGAACATGGGGAAAGCATTTCCACTCAAAGGGTTAGATAAAAGTGCCAGGCTCTGGGCTGGATGTCTGTATAGGAAACAGGCTCAAGACTGAGTATTTGTGGAAGAAATGCAGTTTCTCCAGTATCTTGTCAGTTTTTAATTCCTTGACATACACAGTTGATCGGTGGATGCCTTTAATGGCCTAACTCTGAAGCCGCTGAGATACAGAGTTGTACATGGAATTGGTTATACAAATAAGCAACTATATAAATTTTAACTGTAAAAATATGTACAATAAGAAGTTGTGGACCAAAGTATCAGTTAAAACTTTACAAATGAAAGGGACAAAGTGAGCAGAGCTTGTGTCTGCATATGAGTATTCTATGGTTTAAAATGAACCCACAGACAGAAGGTTAACTGTCACAGAGCTGGAAAAAGAGTAGATGGATTAGCTCATCTCTCCCACAGGATGGCATATTGTACATGGAGGATAAAATGAGTATTTGATTCAACTCATGTATTATTGTGCTTTTTGTATATTTAGCACTAATTTTAAAGGTCCTGTATGGATCAGTGAGCTGAAAGTGTGTTAGTCACCTCCTCTGCCTCCCCTCTGGAGGACACATGTGGATTCCACTGCCATGTCTCAAGACGTTGACACGTCACGTAGGTGAGCGTCGTCGAACATCATGGCTTTCACTCACTCAGGAGGGGAGCGTGCCAGATGTGTTTTAAATTTCTGAGGCTCTGAGAAGACTCAAAGACACTCAATTACTTACCAAACATCAGTATATTTTTAACTGAGTCTTCTGATTTAACTTCTTTGTCCTGAGATTATTGATAATTGCTGTATTTTGATAACGGCTTGCTGCTTTAAAGAATATTCTAATTTTAACTCAGTAGCAATCTCTCAATGGCAGAGTCTGTTCCAAAAGGCAATACACCTGAAAAAAAATTGATATTACTTTATCTAACAAAGCTTAAATATTTATTTCTTGCTTGCTGAATGACAGCTCATAGAGCTTATACTAAGCTCATACAGCTTAAACTGTTGTAATGGTAGTCGTACTCAAGAAGCTGACATCTAAGGCATGGGGTTGCCCTTAAAGGCTTCTAATGCTAAGGAGTGGGGCTTTTTAATCCTATAAAGTCTACCAGGGTTTAGAAGGATGTAAATATTTAGAGGGACTGGGGGGAAGAGAAGGAGAAATGTGAATGTGCTAGCAAAGTGAAAGCAGAGTGCAAAAGTTCCGCATCTGGATGACTGAATTTTGCATGGGCTTGAGACCTGAGTTTCTGTCTGCTCTTTGTGTGCTGAAGCTCATGTCCATTTTCAGTGGCGTGTGTTTGCAGAGTCATCATGGGCTGCCAACAGCTGTTCTCCACTTGGTGTAGTGGGAATTATGGGTTATTCATCAAGAAAATGCAAGAGTTTGTGGGAATGCTCTGAAACTAAGTACTCCCAACACTTGATGATGATTTTTGAAAAAAAAAAATCACCATGGGGATCCTTCTATTCCTTTTTGTGCATGTGCAGAGCCCTAGGACTGCTGTGGCGCACCCAGGCTCTGCCGCAGTTCCTGAACCAGTAGTTAGCAACAGGGAAGCTCATCAGTGAAGTCACAAATTCTCTCGCAGTGCTGGGATCTAGCAAGTGGGTTTAGGCCTTAAAAACAGTAAGGGTGAATCCTGTGTTCAGGGTCACTATCAGACCTACCTCATTTTTGGCCTTGGCTTTCTCTAAAGAAGGTTGACATGGACTGAGTTTAGGGGAGAGCTTTTTCTGGACTGTAGGATGAACTACAGTGCTACAAAGGCATGTGAGCACCTACTTTATGGTAAAGAGAAGGTGTGCTTCCATGAATGTATGTGCTTCTTCTAGGGCTCTCAGTTTTGTCCATCTTTTTTAGTTTTTGTCCAGCGGTCAAGTTAAAGGTTCTTTCTTATGCTACTTCCTTTCATATTGATTTTGGCAGGCCCTTAAAAATTGTGACTATTACAAATAATATGGAGAAGGCTGAGTTGTCTCAGGGAAACAAATGCTGGATGAGAGTATGAAAAACACTTGGATTCTGAAAGTTTGATTCCTTGTCAAGTGTGTGTAGGTGACTGATGAGCTTCAGAATAGTCATCCACTTAATACTCATTGCTAAGTGCCATATGTGGAATAGATCAGATATTTTACAATTTATCAGCATTAAATCACTATTTTCTTTCTCCAAAGTAAAGCAAACTGAAATTTTACAGTATCGGAGGGTACTCCATTAGCTTTGAAGTGATGCTGTTAAATGGATTTATGACTTTTACTGTAATGCCTAGCGAAAAAAGCTATAGAAAAATATGAAAAAGTGCCATAGTTGGAGTTTCATTTTGATGAACACACAATCTAATTTATAGATAGTTACTCTATTAATAAGAAAGTAGCCAGAATTTTACTCAGACAAATTGGGGGACTTTTTGGAGAGGGGAGTTTATACAAAGATAGGCAGTCAAGAGTCAAACTGCACTATTCCAAACTTTAGTTTTAAGGACTCCAGCTTTAAAACTGTATTGAAACCAGTGCTGGAAGATCTCTCTCTCTCTAGTTTGTTTATTTTCCCTGTGGATCTCTCACTTCTTGCTTGCCCTTCTGACATTAGGACTTTTAGCGGTATCAATGGCCACCACATCAATCACAGTGATGTGTTTTAGAGCATCTTTGTTTGTGATTAAAAAACCTCTCCTGCCACTGTTTATCAGCAGAAAATGAAACTGCAATTGCAACTGGGATGTGTCAAAGCCTAACAGCCGGGTGTTGCCATAGCAAAGGCGATGTTACATAAGCAGCCACTCTGCAAATAATTCATGCAGCCAAATTTTAAGGATAACATGAGAATTCATTTCTAAATTTATGATCTTTTTAGGAGGGAGCTTTCCTAGATGAGGTCATCTCAGTCACTACTGAAATTGATGTACTTAGTTGTGAAGCTCTTTTAGCACTGCCCATTTACACCTTTATTTTGTTTGAACATATTGTTCTGTTTCTGAAACATCTGTTAGTTTAAAGATGGCCTCACAATATGTTTTCTCAAGTGGTTTTTTGCAACAGTTCAGTAAAGCTCTGTATTTTGATCTTATTCAAATTTATTTGCACAATGCAGTATTAAACCAAGCAATTTACAAATGCCTATTCTGGTTAATGGGTGTCAAGAATTTTGCAAGGCAGCAATATAAACCAGATCACTTTTCAGATGAGAGGATTGAAATATATATACAGATGTATTTTTAGAATCTTTGCAAGGAGTTGTCTTTAAGCACTCCAACAATAATAACCCAGGCAGTTTTATCTTCTAAACCCCAAATTGGCAAATGGTCTAGCCATTCAGTCTGATCCGCAGAAGTGTAGATAACCATTTAATCTCAGTAAAGTTACTGTAGCTTTTAATTGTACTGTATTTCCCAGAGTCAAGTAGTAATATTTATTACCATTTTGGAGAGGAATAGGGAGAAACTGTTTCCTGAGAAATTTCTCACTGTATAGGCTTGTATTCAAAGGTATGCAACAAGGAAGAAAGAGCTTATTCTTCAAGGCTTCCATTCTGTGTAACTGCTCATTTCTTTTTTCCAAGAAGTTACAATATCCTCATTAAATCATAACTGTATTGAGGATCACCTCTAGCAAGCACTTACCTTCAGCAGGATAACACTTTCAGGTTTTTAGATTCAAATAAAGCAAAACTGTGCTGCTTTCATACTTACTGCTTAAATAATTTACTTATTGAATACTTTAAACCTTCAGTTTAGAAGCTGAATAGTTACCAAGACAAATGCTGAAGGATGAGAGTTCCCAAATACCTTGTTAAAAAATCCTCTGGAAACACTGTGTTGGGGAATTCTGAAATGCCACATTTTCTTCATTGATCTCTTCCAGCTTTCCAAATGCATCTGCTCTCTCTAAAAAGATGAAGTAAGGAGATGGAGATGAAGAAAAATTTTGGGAGCCCAGTATTAGGCTCATATTGTAAGAAATCTGCTGCCACGTGAACCTACTTGCAGCACTGCCAATTTCTTGTTGTGAGACAGACCTAGCAGGGCAGTTCCTCTTAAATTTAAAATAGCTCACTGTCCAAGAGTGAGCATCTGCTGCTCCATGTAATGTTCCCTTCCTCCAGCTGAAGGATGAAGACACAGATCCATGGCACTGGGGCACCCAAGATCTGGAACGCTAAATGCACATCCACTCGTATGTAGATTTTTACTCTCCCTGTGTATGGGGTTCAGCAGATATGTGGGAGACAAAATTAATTTTTCCTTGAGGCTTCCAATGCAGGCATTTTTCTTTTGCAAAGGGAGTTCAGCACTATCTATAGCAAGTCATTTGGTAGTACTGGAGGCTTAAAAATCTACCCCATTTTGTGCTACTTATCTGCCAAATAATATTATCTTGAAGAAAATAGCCGTGGATGTGATCTTGTAGGATGCTTGGCATTTCCAGTTTATCCTTTCAGTAGAAATTTAGGGCACTCGGTACCTCCTCAGATGAAGTGGCTAGAACAGTAATTTCAAAGTGTTTGGCCTTACGTGATTAACATCTGCTACAGTACCATATGGTGGGAATTTCCAAGTAAACTATTAATTAATAAAGGAGTGCACCCAAGTAAGCCTTAATTAAACTATATTCAGCTGAAGTGTATTATTTTAATATAGTCAGATGCAAAGTGCTTTACTTTTGTATTGATACCTTTTTCTGTTGTGTGAAGAGGGAAAAATGTTGATGAGAATTAATTGAGCCTTTAAACTGAAGATTCAAGTAGCTTTTAGAATAAATGGTTTAGGACTCACATCAGCATCAAGCATCCATTGATTTAAGTGGAACAGTGTCTGTATTTGGGATTGTTGTGTTGTGCTTTGTGAATGCTGTGGTGACTCCTGTGCTAGGATTTTGCTGGTGTGGGGTGTGGGTGGTCAGACGGTGTCCACCAGAGCTGCATGAGCCATTTTCACAGAGCTTCGGATGTTGCTGGTGGGGCAATGCCTGTGCCATTTGGTACAGTACCACTGGCAGAATGAAACTTTCCTGTGAGAGCTGGCCGAAATAGTCTGGAGGAGTGTCGGGGTGGCAGCTGAGGTTGTCCTGAGTGTGGGTAATGCTGGGACCCCTCCTTGGCCGCTTGTATTTGGAACAGTGAGCATACCCATATCTAGAGCTGAGCAGCTGGCTGGCTCACCTCTAAAGGTCCCTTTCCTCCCACAGGGAATGATTGTCGCTGTAAAGAAGTTTATAACACTACTGGTTGTGTTAAAGTATAGAATTTATTTTTAGTTTGGCCAGATCCACCAGTTACCAGTAGCTACAGCTATAAATGACCTATTTTTAAATAGGTATTTTTTTCCCTGGCTTCTCCTCCTTCTTTCTCTCCTTTCTCTCCTGATAATCTTCACATCAATAAGAAGGTGAAGAATACCTTCCTCTTCATACTGAGGCCAGGTAAATATAGGTGGGAGGTGCCAGTGTTGTCTGAGTAATTCACTAGATGGCATTCTTCCCTCTGAGTCAACACTGAAACCCTTCATGAGAATGAGAACTTAGTCATTTTAGTGAGATGCCAACCTGAAATCTTGACCAGGTGTGGTTGCTGAAGGCTCTCTGGCATTCTTCTTAGTAGTGGGAGAGTTAGCTCTAGCACGCTAATTAAATTCCACATTAATAATTAAAATCTTTGTAACTGGATTCGTCTCACTGGTATCCATTACTGACATGCACCTGCCTTACTTTCTTTAGTTGCTCTGTAGTTTTGTTGGTTGCATTCATATAGTTGATAGTTTGATTCACAAGGTGCAGTGCTGTTCTTGTCCTGGTTTTGTTTCAGATTTTTCTGTTTCCAGAAGTATTTGTAGAGGGATCTGTTGAACACAAAGTAGAAGTTGCTCTCTAAAAAATCAACTTAGGATGTGTACAGTCAACTGTTGTGAATCTGCACTTGTCCTGCATTGTGTACACCTTCTAAATACCAAATAAGTAACAATTTTCTTCTTGCTTCGTCTGAGTGAAGTGTGACTGGAGACTTATTGAGAGATATCCAAAAAGTACCTTGAGTGTTCAGCATCGGCTGACTTCTGGATGTCTTGTCGTGTTGCTTTGTCGTCATACGGATTGAACCATGTACCCTTTGTCTCCAGTTCTCTTCAGAGGTCAAGAATGGCTCTTTTTTGTAGACTTTATTTTGTTAGAGCTAATATGAAAAGAACCCAAACCAAACCACTTCTACTTGTTTCCAAAACTTTTTGTAAATGCAGGGTGACAAAAAGCTCCTTACTGCTTTTCAAGAGGTGTTAATTATTTCAAATTTCGTAGTCGTCAAATATTTTCAAATAAAAGTATATGCTAGTTCAACCTAGAATGTGGAGGCTTAATGTTTCTTAAATTTCTTTTCATGTTTTTTGATATAGTGTTGAGTATTGTGCCCGACAAGTTCTCTTGAGAATACCAGCAGCCTGTAATTTCACGGTTGGGTACTGGACTTCAAAAGCAGATGTAGTTTTTGTTACTTCAGTCATTATTTCATATTGTGTTTTAACCTGTTTGGCTCTTAGCTGCTTTTTGCAGTCTGTGGTCAAAAGCCTATTTCTGGAGCCCTGATAACTGAGTCCAAGAGCACAGTGTAGTGTGAATAATTTGTCATGTTCTGCATGTGGATTTGACAAACAGGTTCAGCCTGGAAGTGCAATCATTGCACATAAAAAAAAATCCATATAAGTGTCAGTCTGAGCATTTGAAGGACAGGGGACAGATTAACATTTGAAAAAGACAGGTCTATGACAGGACTCCTCGAGAGCAAGTAAACTCAGTTTTTAAAAGGACTTGATAGTTCATAGCCTTCAAAGGACTTTTAAATATGAAAGCTTTAGCAAACTTCATTACTGACAGAGCATTTGAATGCCTAATGAGGTATGATGAAGCTACTGTTTGCAGCTATAGAAAGTATAACGATGTATATATAATCATGATCCTTCTGTATTTCCTGCGATTACCATGTTTTCTTGTTGGTTTGTTAGGATTTTTTTAGATGTGTTTTTTGTCATTGTTGTTTGGGTTTTATTTTTTTATAATTTGGTTTTGGTGTTCCCGATAACTACCTTGGCTTGAATAAGACAGCTGAAGAGTCACGGCAGTGAAGGAGTGGTGACGATCTTACAGAGTCACAGAGTTGTTGGGCTTGGAGCTCTGGAGATAATCCTGTCCATGCCCCTGCCAAGGCAGGGCCACCTGGAGCAGGTGACGCAGAAATGTGTCCAGGTGGGTTTTGGATGTCTCCAGAGAGGGAGACTCCACAACCTGGGCAACCTGTTCCAGGGCTCTGCCACCCTCAATGTAAAGCAGTTTTTCCTCATGTTGAGGTGGAACTTCCCGTGTTTTAGTTTATGGGTATTGCTTCTTGTCCTGTTGCTGGGCACCATTGAAAACAGTCTGACACCATCTTCTTGGCACCCATCTCCCTCATGGAAATGTCAGTATTGGAAACTGATTTTAACAATTTACCAGTCCAAGGTCTTGGGAAAAGCCAAAACAAGACAAAAACCACTTTTCTATGAAAATACACCCTATGTACTAGGTAGTATTCGCCAGATGAACAAAAGGTTAAATTTGTTGCAGAGGTCTAAAGGTAGTTTCTTTACAGTTACTAAAGTTTTACAAATTTAGTTTACAAGGAGCTCACCGACGTTTTCGTTGGCCTGTTTTGGACAGTTAAAACCCTTTCCTGTTATTTATTTGAGCATCATCAGCTTCTCTCTTGCATCTTATCTATTGTTGCTCAGCTCACTGTGAGCTGTGCTGAACTATCCAATTACAAGCTGGAGGTAACTAATGCTAATGAGCTATGAATGAGTAAACCTGAACAGAATGGGCAATTACTGCTGGCCTCTGGTGGCTGCCTCTGTTACCAGACTGTAAGGGATTGTAGGATTTCATGGGTCTGCCTGACACCCTTGCCTTCCAGAGCAGGGTACAGTGATGTCCTGTGCATGGCTGCCTGGGCACCCGAGTGCTGTGACTGTGGGACAGAGGCTTGAGTCTGCAGAACAGCGTGTCCTGAATGTTTTTCACCTCTGCAGCTGTGAGCACGTTCCTCTTTAGAGGCATGAGTGCTCTGTGTAATAGAATAACTGAAAATAGAACGTCATTATGTAACAGGTCCCTTCAAAACCTCAAAAATTAATTAAAGTTTGTTTTCTAGTTCAAAAGAAGGTAAAGCTGAATACAAACTTTGCTGCCCAGTCCCGTATTAAAAATATATTTAAAAGAGCTTTACTTTACAAAACATTTGTTTTTCAGTTGACAATACATTGTCGGCTGTGGTGGGAATGGTGACATTTTAGCTTTAAAGAGAAAATGAACGTGCTCATGACTCTCCATGTGCATGTGTATGAAGTCAGGCAGGATTAAATAAGATCTAGCAATTGTAATATTGTCATTTCATTAGATTTTCTCACTTTGTGTTCATCAGTATGGTGTAGGTAACTGACTTGTATTTATTGATAGATCTTTCTAAATCAAACTTCAAGAAAGAATTACAATGAGACCTCTGAAGGCAAAGATTGATGTGAGTTGGGGTTTAGTCTCAATCAATGGTAAAATTGTTTATAAAATTGCAAGTGTATCTAATTTTCTTTTGATAGAATCCTTGAAAGTGTTATAGCAGGTCACAAAGTTGTAACTCAAAGTTTTTGAGTTCAAAGTATCTCAGTAATGTCAAATGTTAGGACTGTACTCACTAGAAGGAATGTGGCTTCCAGATTACTGTAATTCAGAAATGGGCAAATAGATAGAAGTAAATTTTTGGTGGCATGATTTGGTATTTAAATCTCAAGAGATAATTTTTTAAGTTTTTGTTTGTTTGTTCTGTGGTATTTTTGTTTGATGCTCACTATTTTAGGGTTGGGTTTTTTGTTTTGTCAGTCTGGAACCACTCAAAATAATAAATAGTTTAATGGTTCTCATCAGTGTTGAGAAGAATAAATCCTTGTAGCTTCTGTAGAAGAGCAAACCCTTCTTGAGTGGAATCAAGCATGCTAAGAACAATTGACTTGAACTTTTGATGAGTTCTTAAATGTGCTTCTTTTAAAGTTATTGTCATATGACAGATGGGGGTTAAGCTAGCTAGGAGTTCAGAGAGGTCGGGTATGGTCAGCTGTAAAGAATTGTCTGCCTGATTGGTTTTTTTGGGGTTTTTTTTACCCTTTTTCCCCCCTTCCCTTAATGACTTTTTGCTGTGACATATGTGACTTAATATTTAAGTTTGCTCTGTGCACTCTAATCCAATTGCTTTGTTTAGTCAAGTGAATGTTTTTTGTTCTGTTCTGAATTTTAGCTATTGGTTTTTGTATTAAATGTGCATATTTAATTAGGATATGTTATTAAAGATTAGATTCTCACAATAGGATGTGTGCCAGCTCATGAAATGAAGTCATGCTTGTCAGGAGATAGTAAATAATAAGCTTAGTAAGGTTTAAAAGATGTGTCTTGCAAAACATTAGCCCCTGTAATGAGTACAAAGTGGCAACAGCACATAAATATCAATTGTTTTTCTCCAGTGGATCGGTTTGAATATGAGTTTTCTTAATTTGAATTAAATTTTCTTTTACCAGTTTAATGAAACAACCAAGAAGGGATGTTTGTCTTTTCAGAAACTAGTTTCCCATCCCTGAACAATGGCTTGTTTTGAACTGAAGGGGAACAATCCAGCATTCATGTAATATCTTGTAATCTCTGTTCACAAAACCACTTTAAAAAATAAGAAACTGCTGTCCAGTGAATCCCCACTTAGCTGCAAGGAGGACTCTTGGATTCCCAGCTTTGCTTTCAGCATTGCCTATATTTTGTTCTTCATTTTATCCAGAATCTTTTAATATTCCTGGGAGCAAGGGCTGGGAGCTTAAGGTTCCCTGTGCTCTTCAGTGCCTCGAGCATCCTGGCTGGTGTGAGTGTGCATGGGCTGGAGTGCCCAGGGTGGCATTGGCTACAGCAGGATTTAGAGGCAAGGATGGCTCTGTCTCCATCCTAATTTGATCAGACAAATCTGCCTGCAATCATGCCCTGTGATCCTAAATTCAGGCATCTAATTTCTGTCTTTAAGTGCATGAGTCTCTCTACTTGAGCCTGGGCAGACTAAGTCTTCTGCTAATAATATGTGCAGTGGGCTTTTTGCTGATGTTTCTGATGTTGCCCCTGGCCCTTTTGGGAGAAGGAGCAGCTGGTGTAACCCTTCTTAGGGGTGCATATCCATCCCAAAGCAGGGGGGAAAATGGTAAGAGTATGTTGGAATGCAGTTGTGTGATGTGGAAAGCAGAGTCACTTAAGTGGAGAGGAGGAAAAAAAAGGCATACTCTGCATATATGTTCTTAGTCACTTTTGTTTTACCCTATAAAATAACGTACCCAACAGCATTGCTGTGGGTACCATGCTGCCATTTTTGGCCCATGCACAAAACATTGGTACTCAGTACTGGAGGGCCTTAAATATCCTACATCTAATTTTGCAAGAAACTCTTATCCCAAGTGCCTGAAAAACATTACAGAAAATGTTTCTTTTTACTGCTGATTTTCTTTCCCCTGTGCTGCTGGACCCCCTGTATTGCTGGCATTTCTGGGGATTTAGCAGTATTGCAGCAGCAGGAGAAGGGGCTGCTCATCACCTGCTGCTTGGGTGATGCTACTCTGGCTCCTCGTTGCAGGGGAGGGAGAAGGTTAAGTGTCCTATGTCATCTTCAGTTTCGGTGCACTGAAGCATTTCTAACTAACTGTCTGCTTTTTTTAATGAAAGAAATTTGTCTTGTAGCAGCTTTATGTGCTTGGCAAATTAAAACCACTGTTACATTACTCGCCATGTATCCTGTTTGTTAGGCAGAAATTGTTTGCACTTTGACAGATTCATTTCTTGTTGATACTAGTTTTGTAGGATGCAGCTGTCTCGGACCTGTATAACTTAGAAATAATAAGGCATTAAGGCATTTTAAATACTGGCAAATACGAAGTTTTGTTAATCATTAACACAGAAAACATTTTCACTCTTGTTTAGCTTCATAAGATACAGTTTGTTCTGCCTGTGTGAATGCCTCTGCCTTATGTGGAGACTAAGTTGAGTGACCTTTAGTTTGATACATGGAATTTAGGAATGTGCTTTAAATAAAGAAATTGTTGCAATGCCATAATCCTTTTCTAGTAACCTTTTTAAAAGGAAAAATGCTCATTTTTAGTGAAGAGGCAGGATTGGCTGTTCTTTCTTAGGCACTGAGTGGTGGCTGATGTCTTTCAAATTACTCGAGGCCTCGCATGTTTGTTCAGTGATGTCCTCATTGCAGGGCTTTGATTTCTTCCACACAAATCTGAGCATGCATAGGTGGGACTTGAGGACTGCTGTGCTGCCTGTCACTCCTGATTTGAGACCTGGAGGTCTGAGGAGCTTCACCCACCTGGTAATCCACATCCAGCTATTAAGATGGAGCCACCTCCTAAACAAACCATGCTTTTCCTCCTATGTTTTGCCACAAGCTGTGGGGTGGATTGATGATTAACAACCTCATTAACTTTTGTCCCAGCTGTCAAGAAGTCCTTTAAAGTGTTTGGTGGTCATGATGATGCAGATTCTGTAGCACACTGAAAAGTAAAAAAGTCATTATTAGTAGCTTAAAATGTCACAAATGAGGTTTCTATTCAGTATATTGTTGACTGAACAAGCTGGATTATTTTTGTAAGTACAGGACTCTTAAAAATGAAGACCAAACACTGCCACCTGCCTAAAATAAGGGATGGGGAGGGCTCCAGTAGGCACCTCTCCTCATCCCTGGCAAGGATGTTGCAGGCCTGAATGGCACCAGACAAGGTGAAATAAATAATGGTGTAGGTTATTTGGAAGAAGAGGTCTGGTCACCCAGTGGTAATTGTTCACACTTCTGGCTGAGCAGTAGAAGCCATCACATTTTGCCATCTGGTTCACCCTTATTCTGATTGAGTGTAGGAGACGAGAGAGGGTTTGTAATTCATAACTGAGTATGTTGGAAGTGGCCTGGTGCCTTAAACCAATGGAATGGGTGCCTCTTGTCTTAGGCTCTGTAAAATGTAGGCCCTGAATAACCTAACTTGTCATATGTAAAAGGAGAGAGGCAATATATGAACAGACAGAAAAAAGATACTGCAACTTTTTTGTTTTACATAGATTATTTGATTAAATTATTCTGAGCAACGGGAAACCCTTCAGTGTAAAATTCCTGCCTGGCATAACTTATAGGTCTGCTTTGATCTTGTACAGCACATATTAATGTTACATTGGTAAGCAAGATACTGGAGAACAAATTTGTCTTGATGGGAAATAAACAAATACACCACCAAAACCTATTTCAGAAGTTCCTTGAAGCTTTATAAGAAATATCAGAGCTGTGACAAAGTGCTGGTACGTGTGTTGCAGTGGCTGTGGGCTGAACCTGCATCTTGTTTATTCCAAGGGGTGGGGTTTCTGTACACACTGCCCAGTAAGTCTGGCTACAGCAGGATTTTAAGGAATTTTGGAAGTGCTCTAAAGAGAAGTGTACCAGATCATTTGGTGAGCCTGTACAGTATGTTCATGTGTTAAAAAAAGCTCCAAATATTGTTGAGGTCCTCCAGAGTACTCATTATTAATAGTGACAGTAGATGCTGACATTCTGGTAAACTCTAGCTGTTATTTACACAATATTGGGATGTTTTTTAAAGGAATGCTTTAATGGGTATTTAATGGGACTTTCTCAAGGAAAATTTGAAATTACATTATCTTACAATTTGATACAGAACTGTTTCTGTTTCTGAGTTTATGTAAAAGAAATGATGGTATCAAGACTGGTAGGAAAAGCATCATGACATAGAAATTGCAGAAAACCTAAAGTAACTAATGCAACATGTCTTGTATAACTGTACACCAATTTTCTTGTTTTATTTCCTAATGGTAAAATATGCTGACAAATGCTTATGGCATTTACCATAGGCCGGAGGTGGATTAGAGGGAAGAGTAGTGGAGATGCTTTCATGCTCTTGGTAGAGCATGAAAAGAAGGTCCTTCCAGGTCTCTCTTTGGTATTGTTGGTGTGGGCACCGAGCTGCTGATGGGGGAGCCAGGTGAGTGCAGCGGTGTCACTGCTGGAGGTGGCTCTGGTGCTGAGCCACCAGTGGGCCGGGGAGCATCTCTTGCCATAGCCCCAGACCTTCCTGCAGCGTTCGTGGATTATTGATGTGCTCACTGGGGAGGGGGAATTGCCTGGGGAATGTGAGACAGGCCTGTGTCCAGAGAAAGGGAGTGATAAAGTCTCACAGTTACCAAAGAGAATTCTTTCAGGCTGGTGTATCTGTGGAAGGCAGGGAGAGGGTGGTGGTGGTAATATTGTGGCTCTAATTAGTTAGGTTCTGAAATCGGTGACTGCACTTGGACTGTGCAGAGCAAGGGAAGTGTGAGCCTTCTCAGCGGGGAGGTGTGAGCTGAGGCACCTGGTAAGACAGGTGGAAGACAGTCCCGAAAAGAGTCATCCTGTGTTGCCAGCGCTTCAGCCATCAGCTCTGCCATATTCTGATTCTGACTCAAGAAAAGCAAAGGAGTCAAGTTTATTCATCGCTCCACTGTGTAGAGGAGCTCTGTAACAATTGACAGTTCTGTTATGTTTTGAACACTCATTAGCACTTCAGATTAGCTATTAAAGGACATGAAACGTTTAATCACCATGTCTTTTCTTTTTAGCAGTAATCACTAGTGGAATGCTTTAAAAAAATTGTAATTAAGTGAAAAAATTGTGCTTTAGCAATTTTATTTGGGATGCAGCAATTTCAATCATTGAGATTATTGCCTGAGGAAACTACATTTTCTTCTCCCTTAAATAATGTTTTTAAACTCTTGAAATAGTAGCATAGTAATTCTACATGTGATGTAGAAACCTGGAAGAACCCCTTTTATTGCTTCTATATGTTTGGGCATTTCTAGTGTGTGGTGCAAAGGTGGAACTTTTACTCGTGATTGAAACTGCTGATTTCTCATCTTCTAAAGGTCTGCTGTTTAATGAAATATAAGTGTGACACAGCAGTTTTCTGCAGCAGAGACACATTCATTGAATTACTTTTCCCTAGTAGTTGTTAGCTCTTTAAAAAGCTGTTTGGAATCGACTTCTGACTAAGTTTAAAAAGGAGCTCTCTTAATTATAGATTAAAGGAAAATTTATAAGCCTCAGAAATCCTCAAAATACTGAAGCACAGTCTTTTATAATGTTTTCAGCTTGATATTCAAAAGGTTCCAGTAGAATGAAACAGCTAATTTTTCAGGGGTCCATAATTATAGAACCTATTTCTTAAACTGAGATCTGTTACTTTGCACAAAATCACCATTTAATCAAAATAATTTTCATGTAACTACTTGTGTTCTAGAAGTACAGAATATGTGAAATATAAAAACAAGCATCCATTTTAATAGTATGTTCCTGCGAACTCTGAAGGGAATGCTATGGAAAATGCCAGTGAAACTTTGCCAATTGTGGTAGTTTTGCCTGGCCCAGTTTTTGCCAGTGAACAGGGTGGGGTACAAAGATGGCTCCTGCATGTCCTGAGTAAAGATTCTGGAAATTTTCCACCATGTCCAGCAGAGCCAGTCTCTGATGGCTGTAAAATGATGGACATGCTGCTGGTAAAACCTGGGCCAATTAGAGATGTTAGTTACGCCTCTGTGAAAACATATTTAAGAAGAAATCAAAACAATGTGAGCACGCACTTCTTTTTAGCCAGGGTCAAACCCACGACACCAATCAACCCCTGCCCTTCCCTTTGCTCTTCTAAATAGCCAAGGCCTGTCCCAGACTGTGTCAGGAGAAGTCTTCACAATGCATTGATGCTGCTGCGATGACTTCTGCCAGCTGTGCTTTCCAGGAGCATGCAGCCAGCTTTATACCTGGGGTGTATCCCATGGCATCCCTTGGGCAGTGGGGGAGGTGGCTGAAATGCTGAGCAAAGGCGAGAAGATGGGGCTGTGGCTTCCTGCAGCTTCTCCCCTGGTTCTGAGGGGAGTGGGGGGCTGACCACCTTCAGCATGGGCAGCTCTGAGCAGAGGTTGGGTGGGATTTGGGTGGAGATGGGGCATGGCCACACCAAAGTCTTCCCCAGGTGGAGTGGATACAGTGAGGGACTCAAGGTATCCGCACTGCAAGGCAGGGACAGGGGAGCACAGAGCAGTGGGTTTGTACAGGGAATTTGGGGATCAGAGAGATGTGACTCTTTGGGTGTTCCTGCCTGCACTGAGGAGTTGGGACTGGGCTGAGACATCCTTTTTTCTCCTTGCCTCAGCGACCCATGGAGAAAGACAGTGAGTTGACTGCAGGTGATGACTGCTGCAGTCAAAGGTCTTGGGAAGAACTGAGATGCAGGAAAAATAGACATTTTGTCTTATAAATGCTGAATGGTAAAGTTTATTGTGAAAACCTGACAATGACAAATAACCCCTTGTTACGTTTTTCCTGCATGCCAATGGGGTGTATTTTTCTGTTGGCATTTAGAGCATGCTGAGTCATGAGGATGGGGTTTGCAGAAGAAAATTATCATCTTCTCTCTGGAGCTTAGCTTCCTTCATACAGTGATGGGAAAAACAACCTCTGCAGGTCTGGCTGAAGTGCAGCTTTGGTGGTAAGAGGTGGGGGTTGGTGAAATTGGAGAGGAAGATGCAAACAAAAAAGGGCAGTTATTACTAGAGCTAAATACGCTTTTGTGGGCTTGACAATACAGAAAACATTTCTTTGCAAGAGGGAAGAAGGATTGTATGTACTGTGCAACTTGTAGAATTCTAAAAATTCGTTTATCCTTGGCAAAGCATCTGAAGGTGTCAGAAACCATAAGATGTTACAAGTACCTCACAAGGAGACATCTGAGCCCCTGATTCTTGAGATTTCAGTGCAGCTTTGGGCTGGAGAGCTTTTTCCTGTAGATGGTATGATAGGATTTGAGATTCTTTGAAGAGATTAAAACCTTGAAATTTGATTATCAGATGCTAATGTTCAAAACACAGATTTTTTTTTTTCTAAAACATTCTGTATGTATTCTATTCTAATATGTTCTATTTTTCCATTCTATAACATGGAAAATTCTGGAAGACCAAATTAAAAAAAAGTTAGAATTGAGTTATTTTGCCAGTATTAAAGCTAAGATGAAGGAAGAAGTCAATAGGCCTTATGGCTGCATAAAACTGTATCAGAATTAATTTTGGAATATATTCTATAAATTAACACTGTCCAGTAATGTGTATTTAATGGGAAAGCTTTTAAAAAATACCTCCAAATGCTGATGTTTTTGAGATGTTCACCATATTCTAAGGTAATGACATTATTTTCTGAGAGAGACTGTAAAGGACATACTTAGTCTGATAGATATATATATTCCTTCAGTAATATCAATTAAATTATTTGGGACATGAGTAGCTCCACAACTTTCTGCTAGAACTAAAGCTTCATCACCAAAAAAGATGTGCAAGCTCATGTTTACATAAAACGTTAAGGTGATCTGCTTTAGTTTCGGTAGGAGTATTCACAGTCTTGAAGTTAAAATCGTGGATGGTCTCAGAAATTAGGTGCATATTTGGGAACTGCAGTGTAGCTGTGGTAAATACACCTTGAAAAGCTTACTCTGGGGATTTTCTGATTTTGACTTTTTTATTTCTGCAGCTTTAATACTGCATTTGTGCTAACATCTGACATTCAATTTGTCCGTAGTTGTTCCTTAGTTACTTTATTGAGGGTGGTATGTTTCTGGGTTGCCAGTAGCTGTGAAAATAATGTAATAATGAATAGTCCTGCAAAACTACTTTTGTACTGGCAGAGGACGTCTATTTTAGCTGGGGTGAAAGGTTTACTTTCTGGGAAGCTAAGAAAAGCATTTGTTGTTTTTTATGCCTGTACCCTCATAAACGTTTTCTAGTTCTTCTCATCCAAGGCATTTAAAAAACATTGCTTTCTCAATGCTTTTGTTTAATTGCTTTTAATTGTTTTTAAATGTTTAGGCATTCACAGAGTGGGTTTTTTCCCTCAAGATGGGAATAGACTTCGAGAGGATTTAGGAAGTATAGTTGCTACCAGCTGTCTCAGATATCCATTTAAGCTGACTAATTTACTCAGTAAAATTCTTTCAAAACTCAAAAATTTTAGGATCTAATGATTTAAGTTGGGCTGTGAAAGCGCCTAATCCTCTGTGTCCAAATTAGCCTTCCTCGTCCGGTGTGCAGAAAGGAGAGACATTTTGGGATGGAATTCAATAGCATCAGGCCAAACATTGAAAGATTGTTTGCACAGCTGTGCCTAAGCAGTGACCAAACTGTTAAACAACCTAGTGGGGAGAAAATGAATAGAAACTCCTGTTGGCCAGAGGACTGAGTTTCCTGGACAGTGCTCAGAACGCTATGAAGTCATTGCACATGCTGGGTCAAGGCTTATACCCATATTTTCCCCTTGTGCTTGGGAATACTTCATGCTTCACTTTTTTGTAATAGTATAATTGGCTTAAAGCATCTGAACAAAATACTGTACTGACAAATGATGCACTGCAGTGTACTTACCTTTAACTTCAATTAGGGAACCTTTCCCTGCCAGTAAACTGATTCACTGATGTGAGAGGAGACAGTGCCTGTATATCTGTCTTGCTTCCTTGCAAATCGTAGATTATGAAAGTGGACTACTGGGCAATAATTTAATCAGTGGCATCAGAAGAGCATTAAGCTCCATTAAATGTTGGGTCACCATCAATGTCAGATGAGTATTAAATTATGGCTTGCAACTTAGTAGTACTCATCCAAAACCACAGTGCTTAGGTTCTTGGCAAACATGTTACAGTTCATTATGGAACAGATGCTTCAGAGCTTAATGTATGACTGAAGTGTCAAGTTGTGTCAGAGAAGATGGTCCCAGCAGGAATGTGGTGCTCAGACTTTGTGAGACACGTGTTCACAAATTGCTCCCTACCTGAACGATGTGGGTTAAAATTATTTCATTAACAGGATCCCCTGTTGAATGCTTGGAGGTCAAAGCACTGCTCTGCCTGCCAAAGACTGGCTTATATAATTCTGTCTGCAAATGGTGGAGGTGCATTCTCCTGAGAAGGAGGGAGGTTTCCTACAGGCTGCTCAGAGTTTGAATTTTTAGTAGAACAAACACAATTTTCTTTCTGGTTCTAGTGCACCACTACATTGCCAGCTTGGAATTTGGAAGATATCTTTCATACTTGTATTGATAGTCACAGATTTTCCAAGTAACATTAGTGAGGTGAAACTAGTAATGCTCTTCTGGGTGGCTTTGCTAATGTCAGCAGCAGCTCTCATGCAGCAGCTAAATCTTCGAGGCTCTTGTCAGTCTGCTGTACAGCTCCTGCCACTTAGGAAAGCTGCATGCTGCAGGAGGGGCTAACCTTGGAGCTATGCAGACAGAGAGAAAGATGAAAAATGGATGCTTGGATAAAATGTTTTTCCCATTCCTATTTAGGTGCAAGGATTACAGGGAGGGGATAAAGAAGAGAGGGAGTGAGTTGGGCTGGGAGAGCAACAAATGTGCTGAGGAGAATTTTTGCTGATAGTGGTGCTGGGAAAGGAACAAATGAGAGTGATGCTGATGTAGGTGGAGCTTACCTGGTCTTTATGCAGCCTCTAGCTTGGTGGTAAGGTGGGTTCTCCAAGTAGGAATGCTAACAGGATCCCTGTACCCATCTGCTGAAGGTGGTGCTTAGGGTTCTGGCAAAAATCTTGCATGTGGTTAAGATTTTCGTATTTTGGTAACCACAAGTTGGCCACAGAGTCTTATGGGCACAGTATTGTGGCAGAACATTTAAAGCACTGTTACAGGTTTTTTATTTATTAAGAATTGCATCACTGGTGCTCAGATGTTGCCAGCTAATTTCTTATTGCTGTGCAGAAACCATAGGACTTGTTTTGTGACAGTGGGCTGCAGATGAAAATGCTGCAGTTTCAGCTGAAAATGGGACAACTGGCTAGAAGGCAGTAATCTTCAGGGATGAGTCCTATTATTTGGCCACAGGAAAGGCTGCCTGAGGTGATGGAGCAGTGCATTGCAAAACTGCTCCAGTCTCAAAAGTCTCCAGTCTCCTTCTGCCCATAGTTTACATCCTGAAATTTGGGGTTCATTTGCTTGGTAAAAAGTACTGTCCCAAAAATCTGCACGTCCTGTATTTTTCTTTTCAAAACTATACCAATAACTTGTTGAACTTTTGATATTAAGCTATTAATATAAAGCTTCAGATATTTTTTCAATTTTCTACTTGTCTACCTATTACAATTCTGAAACCAGCTATTATGCAGAGAACCAGCTCTGCAGGGAACTTCATCAGAGCAGAACCTGTCATGGGGAGAATTGCACCTTATCTATATATGCGTTTAGAATTTTCATTTCCTCTCTAACAGAGCTTAACTCCATGCATGCTTTATTATTAAAAACCCTGTTATTTCTGAAATAGTTCAGATTAGGAAGGATATTCTAAAAGAATTAAGAGTTTTAAGGTATTACTGTTTCTTAACGGGGGCTGAAGTAAAACAAAAGCACTAGGATGCGTGTGATGCAGTGCGAGATCAGAATACAGCTGATAGATACATAGTTGGGATTTGGAAATGGTGGTGAAATTTTGTTTCATACCTTAGAGCAGGTGCATGGAAATAAAGAGGTCCTCTGCTTTTAAAAAAACCCCGACTCTGTAAGTCTCACTCAGCTTCAGAATGTTATTTTTTAGTGAGCCCAAAGGATTTTGTGGCAGGTAACAGAGGGACAGTCATTTCCTTCGGCCTTTAGCAACAAGGAGGAAGGCATACAAATTCAGCCAGAACTAATATCAAAATAGCAATTATTAATTCATTCAGGTTTTACAGGTATTTGAAATTATATCTATCCAACCTTTTGTTTCAGGTATGTTTTAATGGATAAATATGGAATAAAGAATGTCTCATACAGTAAAAAAATTAATACCTATAACAAGTATTGTTAAACTCAGCAGAGTGAAAATTCTGTTATTTTCTTTTACCTTTCTTGGTTTTGTTTTTTCTTTCTTTGATTTTTTATTGTCCTGGCTTTTGATTAGGTATGGATGAGGTGCTAACGAAATATGTAGGATTTTTATACTGATCTCTATCGCTCTTCAATATAAATAATGCTTAAACAGGTAGGAGATAATGGAGCAAGACCAAGAAGTATACTACAGTTGGCTATATCCAGCTAGTACAGGAAATGCTAAACAGCACTTAGCATGAACCTCCTGCTGATGTCTTGTGGAAATGGGCAGGAATATCCATAATCAGTGTACTTTATCCCATGCTGACTGATAAAAGTGTTTGGTTCTACCAGCCAGGCCTATTGCAGAATAAAGGATGAAGATCACTGAAAGGAAACCCAACCTCAAAATTACGTCAGTGGTAAAATTTCAGATGTGGTTTTTCTTTTTTTCCCCCCTTTTATGTGATAAGCTATGGCAACAGTAAACTGGGGCTGCAGTTGAACCTCAACTCTGGTTTGCCATGCCTTCCTCGTAGCTTGGGGCAATGCTGTTTGTCAGTACAGCTAAGGGAAATGCAGAACATCGCTGTGCCTTGCTCTGCCTTCTGGAGGGCTCTGTACAAGTAGAGCTCTCAGTGGCAGCATGTTTTCTGTGATGTTCCTGGCCTTTTGCTACGTGAATTGCTTGGGAGGTTGAGTGTGGTGTGCATCTTTCACCCCTGCAAGAGTGGAAAGTGTGGGGATATCAGGTTATTCTTTGGATTTCCCAGCATTAGGCCTCTCAATTGGTGAAGTAAATGTGTGTGTATATATGTGCATTATAAAATGTTAGAAACACTAAATGGCAGCATTTTGCAGAATTTTATTCAGTGTGTAATGTTAATATTTAATGAAGTACCCAATCCTGTCTTTGGGAGAGAACTTTAGGGATTAATTTAGTGCTATGCAGTTAATAGTTAAAAAGAAATTGTTATTATTTTTGTGTGTGCACACATTACTTTCCATGTGAATGTTCATTTCTCTTTCCTGGGGATATAACATTGACAAGACTTGAAAGAGACTAATATGTCGCTGTAGATTAATTCAGTCTTTGAAGGGTCTAATTCCTAGTTACTGCTTTTTGCTCATATGGATAAATTGTACAAGCAAGTGATTATGCAAAATGAGAAACTAACTAAAGTGTAGTTTAGCTTGTCACTTCAACAGATTTTTTTTTTAAATTTTTATGTGTTTACAACTTAGGCAAAACTGACAACATTATTTTGAAAAGTATATTGCCAAAGAAAATAAAAACCAAACAAATATATTTTGCCATGATCCAGTTGTGTGGTTTGCACTCCCACTTTACAAGCTTGCATTCAGTATTGTAGATTTTACATTGTGGAATATGTTCTTCGCTTTCAATGAGTGAGAGGAAGAGTGGGGAAGAGCAGGCATGTAAAGTTATCCTTGCATTTCTCTTACGTAAAGCTCTCTACTTTGGATATAGTTTGAAGCAGATTGTTTAGGCTTAAAACCAAAATGTTTTTACTTCTTAGCATAGTCTGGATTTGTGCATATTGGAATGCAATAAAGCTGTACTTACAGGACTGTTTGTAAAGTAATTTGAACATATTCTGTCCAATTATGGTTGATGTCATTAGGGTCCTGTCTTAATTGTGAAGTCCTTCCTGAGAGGAGGCAGATAGAGTCAATGAACACTGGATGATTTTGCTGGTCATAGAAGGAAAATCAAATATTAGGGGAGGAAGAGTAATTTGGAGCATGGATGAAGTCACTGTATAAGCACTCCCAACCAAGCCTAGCATCTTGTCCCGTTGCTCCAGACAGAGGTTCAATGTAAGTGTAGCAGAGCTGCAGAATTGCTCCTGTTGCAAAATGAATTGCCTTACTTTTAACCACTCTGCTGGGCTGTATCAAAACCACAGACCTTCTGTGAGGACATCACCAAATAAATCTTGAAGCCTTATTTGAACCATTAGCAGATTTCTCCAGTGGGTGGGAGACAGTGTGAAGAGGTAAAGGAAAGCTTTAACAACTGTTGTATTATTTCTTCAGGGACACAGTGTTCCAGCTTGTGCCAAAAGGATGCCTTCTGGCTTAATAAATTCTTGGCAGCAAAGCTGGTTTTCGTGGTGAAAAGCTCTTAATAAAGACTGTGGAGGGGTTATCTGACTATTTTGCATAATAGCATATATTAGCCCATGTGAGGGAGGAAGAAGAGGAGGGCCCTTCGTGTAACAACAGTGTATTTAATGTGGCTGCTCCAGAGCACCCTGTGAGAATGCAAACATGGGAAGGCATTTGAAAGAACAACTAGTACTTATTTACTTACTTGGCTAATGTCAGGGGTGTGCTCGGCTTACATAAACATCTTCTGACTGTCTAACATATTATAGTTGTTTTTTCCCTTTAATATATGATTCATTTATATTTTTCAGAGGTGTGGGATGATTACTGAGGCATCAAATGTGAAGTGATGAATATTAGAAGTATAGCTTTCCCTTTCTTCTTCAAGACACTCCTACACATATCGAAGTATTTGACCAGTGGTTTTTAGTTACAGATGTTTCTTTGTCATGTGCAGGGGGATGCCCAGCTTTTTCTGCCCACAACTCTAAAACCATCCCAAGTCTCACACTGTGCTGAGTTGTGTGAACTCATTCTAAAGAGCTTCAAGCCTGGGAATTGCATGGGCGTTGTGAGAAGGAAAAATGAATGGGAGGGAGTTCACTCAGAGTTTGAAGAAACTTTCCCTCCTGTCCTGCCTGCTGTATGCTTGCACATTTGATGGCTTTGCACTTTCTATAGTTGTATGGTGTGAAGCACAGCTGCAAATAATCATAGGAGACAGTGAAAAGCCATGGAAAATTAAGACTTTCATATCTTAAGTCCTGAGGGAGTGTTTCAGGCTTAGCCCTTTCTAAACTGTTGAAGAAGCCAATACCACACCTATTTAGACAAAGCCTCCCATCCTTAGGGAGTATGGTGGTTGCATTTCAATGCTTACAGTAGTATTGGGGAATTTGATAGTTTGTTGTTACGTGGCACAGAATTTTTGGGGGCAGGTGCTGCATATTAGTGCAGTTGTGCTCAGAGATGTGCAGCTGTAGCCCAGGGCTGGGACAGATGGAGAGCTGGTTTGCTTTGGTCCTTTCCAGCTCTGGCACGGCTATGTTGTTGGTGTGCTTGAGCCTGGTGGTACTCACTTCAGTCTATTTTAATGTCATTAGTGCTCAGTGCTTGCTTGAGAGATGTGCTGGAGAAGTAAAAAAGCCACGTGCTCTTATTAGATGGACAGTTGTTTTTCCTGTGTAAGCCAGTGCTGTAGCCTCTTTATGTGCAGGTACCAGAATATTGTATGTTTTACAATGAACTGTGTTTTAATCTTATAAAGTTGCTTTGTTCTAGTACAAAGATAAACCTCCCAAAACTCTCAAGTCAGAAGGACACTGCTGAGAAAAACTTTTTTCTTGTGCTCATTCATACATTGCTTTGTATTGTATGGGGATCCAATTAGTAATAAAGTTACTCCTTATAATTGGATGTTTGGTAACACATTTTTAGGAAGCATCAAATCCCTGCAGTGGTAGTGATACAGACAGCTGTTGTAAAAGGAGTCATTTTAGAAAATAATAGTAGCATTTGAAATTTTAACGTTTAATGAAATGCAAATTGAATAGTTGTTAGTAAATGGTATTTAGATCCCTGATTTTATAATGGTGGTTGGAAAATGGCTATATGCTAAGATAGTTGCAATGTATTCTAGTTTACTTGTGATAATTGGAGCAGAAACATGGTGCTTTGAGGAAGAAGTTAACCATTGATTGGACCCAAGGAGATTTCCCTTTCCTGAGGTACTCTGCAAACTAGAATACATGTGAAGAATGAGGAGAATGATTGTGAGAGTGTGGAAACTGCAAAGTGAAACAGAGTAGAAATAAAAGTAGCTGTTGAGGGATTTGCCTTTATTAGCAAGCCAGTGTGATTTTTCTTGGGAAAAGAGAAGTTTATGGAGCTTCTTGGGTCAGGGCCATGTCTCCTTGTATGTTACTTTGTTCAGTGTCTAGCGTTATGAGAATAAGACTAGACTGGCTGGATTCTTAAAAATCATAAGCATAGATCATAAAAATATATTATTACATGTAAAGTGCCAGTGTCACTTTTGCCCCTTGCTTTTTGCAAAGCTTTGATGGTACATTTCTGTTGTCAAAGCTGCTCCAAAAATCATAAGGGCATAGACTTAAGTAGGAAAAAATTGAGACAATAACGGTATTTTCTCTTGAAATTTTAGGGCAGTATTTAATTCAGTGTTTGTAGTCTTATAATCTTTATAATGCTTGGACAACTTTTTGGAGAACTTCTGGTTTTGGTTCAGGTGTTTCTAGTTTGTCCCAAGATGCCTCCCCTATTGGGCTGAACTTCTAACCCTGAGCTTAAAAATCTGTTATTTTATACATTTTACTATGAAAGTGAATGCACACTTTCTCATCCCATCCCCATTGGGGCTGTTCTAGGCCCCTGCAGTTGGGTGTTGTATTTATCAGGAGGAAGTGAATGTGTTCTTTTGATTTGCTTCATTTGAGGGATTCCTGATAATTAATGATGCTGTGGTTGTTTGGCTCCTCTCCCTTCCACTATCAAAGAGATTTCTGCTGCCATTTTCAGCTACACAAACTTTTCAGCACACTTCAGCATTTCTCATGTGCAAAGGCCACAGCTGTAGTTGAACAATGTGTTCGTTGTAATCCAATAATAAAAGTCCTAAATATAACAATAATTATAACCCCTTAGACTGAGAACAATATTGATAATCAGGGATACTAATCCTCGAATTTCATAGAAATAGAGCTCAACACTGGTTGTTGCAGTGTTATCCACGTTTTAAGATTTTAAATACTTTGCAAAACTAGTATGTGCCTGTGTAAAGATTTGGCTTTTCTATACAGATGGGCATAATGGAAGCAAAAAGTACACAGAGAAATACGAATGATTACATTTATCAACAGCTAAACAGAACACTCTGGATATTATTCTTGTAATTACCAAGTCTAGTTTGCCATAATAAGCACTGATTATAAGTAGTCTAACTGATTTTATTAAAATAAGCCCTGTTGGATACAGCACCCAGTTTGGTCTTGTGTATCTTTAGGTCATGCTTGTAATTAGTTTACATGTATGTTTTTGGTTTCTCGGTCTCCTTCTTTAATTTTCTTTTTTCAATAAAACACTTTTAAAGTTTGGTCAGTTTGAAATTCTGCATAAAGTAAAACTTTTGACGAGCCATATATGATCCACACAATCTTGATATTTCTGCAATTTTCTGATGAACAGAATTGCCATGTATTGCCAGCATGGTCATACAATTAATATATCCAGGTCTCATAAGAGTTTGCAATCCCAAAAAGCGTATCTGTAGGCACAGAAATAGCAAATCCTTCAGAGTTGCATTCCTTGAGCAGGATTTAATTTTTAATTGTGGAATTCATAGTGATTGGAGACATTACATCTTTCATCTCAGACTTCTGTTTCAATCCTCTGCTATCACAAATACACTCTTTGACTCCCAGGTTCTTGCCCAGTACAATGCCTTGTTTGCTTGTGGCTTTTCCCTTGATGGACCACAGGTCCTTCTCCTGGCGAGGACCTTAAAAAGAACAAGTCAAAGTCTAAAACATACTCTCTTCATGAGCCTGGTGCTTCCTTATTTACCTCATGGTTGTACACAGTACCTCTGGTCTCACAGCCAGGGTCTTGATATTTGTAATATCTTCGAGAGAGGCTGAATTTGGATTGTGGTGTTGCTTCTCAGGTTCACATCTCCTCTCTTTTGAGTTCTTCATTTTACAAACGTAACACACTTTTCTGGATGTAGTAGTATATACTCAGTGGATATAAAGTGGGATTTTTAATTGTGTTTCTCTTACATTATCTAAAATAGTAGTACCTTTCAGCTAATATTTTGACTGAACATTTGAAGGTTCCTAGTAAAAAATACATCTAAACTAAATTGCACATAGAAAACATGTGATCTTATACTACATTCTATGAATATGCTTGTTGTGCTTGAAGAAATAATTATTTGGATGCTCTCTGTAATTTTTAACGTTTCTCTTTAATGCTTTTGGAATTTTCTTTTACTCTGCTGTAGTAAGAGTGGGAAAAGGGAGTAAGAGACAGAATAATTGTATAGAGTGAAGGACAGATAGGTGTTGCAGTTAGAGGGCTTTCACCTGAAATTACAGATAAACAGTGCACAAAGTGATTGTCCAGCTCTTTTGCAAATACTGCTGTAATCCAGGCATTTGGCATTTCTTTTTTTCATTAATCCAATACCCATTCCTTAATCTGCCTGCAATTAATGTGATGGGTTGGTTTTTTTCCCCCCAGTTTCAAATATATCATAATGTTTCTTCAGTCTGTAATGAAAGCTGCTTCTGGTGGTTTGTTGAAAATCCTGCCTGCAGTGTTCCTCTGGGATGGGGCATTACTTTTTTGGAACCATCCTGTTCACAGCAGGTATTTGCCATCCACTGCACTTAAAACGTCCTGTTCTTTGCACTGTCTTCTGGCACTAGTAACTGTGACATCTGTTTGTCACATATGAAGCCCAGGAGGTGCTGAAGACCCTGAAGCAGTGAGCATCCCTTACATGAGCATCCCTTTTGTGGGCAGAGGAAAATTGTCTTTGCCTCTCAGGTGGGGAAGTGGCTGGCTTGGCTTGCTTCTGGTTTCTGTGGTGACATTAAGACTGAGGGACATGGAGAGTTTCCAAATGCCCGTCTCCCATGTACAGATTGTGGGGAAACCTGACCTTTTCTAGTCTTGCCACTCATGCTGTAGTTCTGGGGAGAAAACATGAGTGGGGATGATTGCCTGCTGTGGCCTTGCAGCAGTGTCTGTGCCCAGGAGCAGCTCTCTGGTGGAGGTAGAAGAGAGGGAGTAGTTTTCTGCTTGGTTGCCTTGCTCTTTGGCATATCTACAGCTTGTATTTTTGTACAATTAAAGTGAATAGGCTAGAATCTTAGCAGTCCTGGATTAGTAAAGCCTAGGTGCAAATGTATATGTCATAGCACAATGTTTTAACTTATCAGGAACTCAGCTGAACATTCAAGTTCAAAACACGTAGACTAATTGCAGTTTCAAAGGTGGTTGGTCCTTAAGAGTAGTCAGCTTAAATTTAATGCATATTTAATGGTGAGCAGGGAGAAAACAATTGTTATTTTTGAGTGATCCCTTCCATCGTGCTAGTTTAGGTTAAAATGTTGCAAATAATGGTTTGCAATCTGAAGAGGCATTGGATAGTGTTACATAAATGCCCACCCAGTTTATATTAAATTCTAGCTTACTTTCCTTTTTCACGGCTTGCTAAATTCTGTGCTACAGTCCATTGCTTGAATTTGTATTCATTATGGTATAAAAGCTGATGGAGTTCAGGTACTCTTCTGATTGCAAGATGCATTTGTTTGCCTTATATTTAAGGAAAAAAGTAAAGCCCCAGGCCTGTCATTTTGGGATTTTTCAGGAAAGCTGTGTACCTTTCCCTCCCAGGCAAAATTATTCCCTGTACTGTTTGTATGTTACTACTTTTAAGTAAGTGCTGGGTTTACAGAGCAAGGACTTGCTCAGGGAAATTGTCAGTTTGCATCCTCACTCTGATATACCAGGGGAGTAGAAAAATATACTCCTTTGTCAAAGTTTCAGGTATGATAGTTAAACCTGTAATGTTCATCATGTTTTCCTTAACCCCAAACTGAAAAGGCAGATGATAAGGACACAAGGCCTGTCTGTTACTTCCACTGTAGTTTTTCAACCTTGAAGAAAAATTCTTTTACCGCTAATTTGGGGAAGAATATTCTGCCTAGTTGCCTCTGTTTTTAGAACTGTATCTTCTCATTGTATCTGAGCAGCTGTTTTTAATTCAGATCTAGCCATAGAAAAAGCCTATTTTAATATTTTTTAGTCTCTTAGAGGTGGGAGAAAAGGCTGAACTGCTTGCAGAGGAGGAGCAGACTGAGATCAGAACCTCAGAATGTATATCATGGAGAGGCTCATTTGAGTTTGAATTACCACAGATGTGCATAATGTGTTGTGGCACTGAATTATGGGGTGGTTTGTTGGTTAGCTTCTTTCAAAAGGTGACCTGTTGCACACATGAAAATAAGACAATACCTCAGAATGATTGTGAAGTTATTTGTTAGGAGACTTGTGAACATGGGAGATTTCCCTGGAGGGTCATGCTGGATCTTGAAGTCTTATTCCAGAAAATCACATGAGTAAAAAAAAATGAAATGAAACGTTTCTTTATCAGTTCCTATAGTGCTGTTGCAAAACCAGGAATTAATTACATAGAAATCTGTCTGATTTGCATCTGTGAACTGTTAAAAATTGTTAATGATTTTATGAACTCTGAGTAGGCCCATGCAAGGCAGAACTCAATGATGGAGTAGGGAAAAAAACCAACTTTCTCTGCTTGCAAGAGAAACTTTTCCAGAGAATGTTTTTAGGGTTTTTTTTAATGCTTAAAGCACTGACTCTTCTGCACAGTTTCTTTTGGAGGAGCTTTTTTTACTTTTTTGCTAGTTTTTATTTGTTTAATCCCACAGGTGAGGTAGAGCTTGCTTTAGACTTAATGTAAAGCGTTGTTCCTTTTCTGTCAATGCACAGAATAGCCCATCTGTCTACATAACACCTCAGATATACACCAGCTAACAAAGACAGGCAATGTGTTAACATCTGAAATGCTCTTGTAGGCATGAATCAAATGAGGAGTCAGGTAATGAATGTATAATAGGATCTGGACAGCATTGCCAGGCTCCACAGTTGATAAGCTCAGGTGGAAAGCATTTGGGGCAGGGGAGTCCTTGAGTCGTTAGCATCCGTGGAGGTCTGTGTTCTTTCTGGAACTCAAGACAAGGAATCTTTCAAGGAAAAAAAAAAGGTATAGTTTCCTTTAAAGAATAGGTTTAAAAAGAAGAGGACTAACATCATACAGTTTAAGAGGACTAGTGTCATACTTTACTCCTCTTACTACTAGAACACCTGTGCCTTTACATATAATCAAAAAACTTGTAGTTATTTTGGGTGAGGAGCAGAGTTGTTGAATATAAGACTGTAACTTGTGTACTGGCATCACAAAACCTGGTTTTGATACACTCTGGGGCCTTACACATCCAGAACATAATCATGAACCTGGCTTTTGGACTGAGGCCACTTCTGGAAACATCCAGGAGTGCTGGATGCTTGACAGCTTTAATCTCACCCATGGCCAGGAACAGAGAAAAGTGCATCAAACTGAGTTATTTGCCGGAATTCCTGTGGTACGTGGGTTGGGTGACATCTTCTCATATGACAGCATCTGGGGGAAGAAGCAGAGCAGACCTTGACAGCTAGAAGAATTGCTTACTGCATTGAGGTTGAGTGGATATTGTACTTGCAGGAAATTAGGAAAAGACAGTGCTCTTAAGAAGCTGTTATTTTCATTTAGCTTCCTCTCCAGGCACCTGATGTTTTTTGGTACATCTTGTCCTGTCCCAAGTTAATGGCATCATCAGCTGGGAACGCGCATTCCCTGCAGCTCCCCTCCTGTTGATCTGAAGGCAGCAGTGGCTGGCTGGCTGTGTTGTGGCTCTGGGGGCAAAAGGTGTAGGAGAGGAATGCTGGCCTTTTTGTATTATTATTATCATCATCATTATTGTCGTCATCATCATCTGTACACAGTTTTGTTTACAAAAAGAAGAGCTTGTTTTTATTTTAGAAATAAAATGACAGAAATAAATTACTTTAAAAGGATGTTTAAGGAATAAGGAGAAGTATTTGTGGCAAGCTATTCTGAAAATGTCATCCAATATATGGTTAAATTATTTTGTTCTTTCCTGGCTGTAGTTTTTACAGAATTGGTGAGTCAAAAAATTGTCAGTAATACTTCTGTTGTCTTAGACTTTTTCTTACCCTGTAGGAACTACGTGCATCCATCTAGATTACATCTGAATGGCAAAAATACTTACGTAGCAGAAGGAGGACGAGTAATGCCTTTACTTAGAATTATCTGTCAGTAACTGTTTATTAAGTGCATCTGCCATGTCTTATTCTCGATTTGTATTGCTAGTGTCTTAACTGGTAATTCATTTTTTTGGTACCTGATGACGCTGATTATTTTAAGGCTCTTATTCTCATTCAGCAGTCTATGTAAGCAATATGGGACTTAAGTTCAGGAATAGCAGAAGTACACTGGGCCCCTCATCCAGATAATTAATAAAGATTTTAAAAAGGCCTGGCCTGAACACTGAGCCCTGGGGAACATTATTTGTGACCAGCCACCAGCTGGATTAACTCCATTCACCACCACAGCCATCCAACCAGCCAAAAGCATGCCCATCCAAGCCACGAACAGCCAGTTTCTCCAGGAAAATGCTGTGGCTTTAGTGTCAAAGGCTCTACTGAAATCTACGTAGACAGTACCACAGCTTTTCCCTCAGTAAACTAAGGGGGTCACCCTGTCACAGAAGGAGCTCAGATTGGTCAAGCAGAACCTGCCTTTTCTAAATCCATGCTGGCTCTGCCTGATCCCCCAGTTGTCCTGTATGTGCTGTGTGATTGCACTCAAGAAGAGCTGCTCCATGACCTTTCCTGGCACTGAGTTCAGATTGACAGGCCTGTGGATACCCAGAGCCTCCTTGCAGTACTTCTTGTAGAGGGACATCACATTTACCAACCTCCAGTCAAGTGGGACCTCTCCAGCTAGCCAGGACTGCTGCTATATGATGGAAAGTGGCTCAGTGAGCACTACCACCAGCTCCCTCAGTACTCTTGGGTGGATCCCATCCAGCCCCACAGACTTGTGTGTGTGTAAGCAGTGTAGTAGGTCACTGACCATTTCCCCTTGGATTATGGATGCTTCATTCTGCTCCCCATCCTTGTAGCTCAGGGGGCTGGGTCCCTGGAGAACAACTGGTCTAGTTATTTAAGGCTGAGGCAAAGAAGACATTAAGTACCTTAGTCTTTTCTTCATCCTTTGCCTCTGTGTTCCCCCCCAACATCTAATAAAGGCTGAAGATTCTCTGTGGCTCTCCTTTGGTTGCTAATGTATTTATAGAAACACTTTCTTTTTTCTTTTATGGCATTGGCAAAATTAAGTTCTAGCTGGGCTTAGGCCTTACTGATTTTCTCTTTGCATAACCTCATGACATCCCTGTAGTTCTCCTGAGTTTCCTGCCCCTTCTGCAAAAGATCATAAACTCTCTTTTTTTCCTGAGTTCCAGTCAAAGCTCTCTGTTCAGCTAGGCTGGTCTTCCCCAACAGCTCAATTTTCACCCTATCACATAATCACAGAATATTTTGAGCTGGAAGTGATCCACAAGGATCATCGAGTCCAACTGTTGAAAGAATGGTCTGCACAGGGATTACCCCTCAACTTCGGTGTATATTAGCACCAGGGTCTGAGCAGCTGAGCTGATCTGAGCAGCTGCTTATGGAGAGGGCCTCTCCTGTGCTTTTAAGATTTCTTTTCTGAAGAATGACTTGAGCAACTATTTGGTTAGAAAGAGCAATGAAATGAAGGCATAGCTTCAAGTGCTTGATTAACACAGAATTTTAAGTGGCTTTGTTTTGGAGGCAGAAAATCAGGCAACAGGCTCTGGCAGGACATGGCTGACGTCTGCTGGAGCTGGGGACTTCCTTCTGTATCTTGAGGCTGGAGTGTTTGCTTTACAGCATGTTTGTGTGTGGTTTAGTTTCAGTGTGTGAATTCTAGAGGTTAAAGCCCTATGAATATTGTGTTAGTGTAGCAAGGACAGAGTGTGGGTGACTCTTGCCCAAGGGCTGAGCCTGGAACAACAGGCTGGCCTGGTACTGGGGCATCACTGCCTGCAGCACCAACATGTTCCTCATGTGAGTCTCTTTTGAGGTGTGGCTACACCCTAAAAGGCACGAATGAGAACTAAAAATGCAAAAAAAGCAGTTTCTGAGAACGTTTATGTTGCGTGCCGGGGCTCTTAGAAGATAACTGGGGCTCAGCAGTCAGATCAATCTTTTGTCTTCCATGTATCTTCAGATTTTTCAGACATATTGATTAGCAAGTAAGAATGTTCTTTCTTCCTTTCAGGCTAATGAGTAGATATGTTTTCACTATTAGGGATTTGTTTGAAGGTACCTATCAGAAAGGTTGTATCTCTCAAGAATCAGCAAAATTAATGCATTCAGAGTTTTGTCAAGTCCTGTTGCTTGGTAAGCAGTCATGTTGATCCACTGGAAGGTACCCAGACACAAATGTTAAATGGACCATCAAATGCCTAAGAGTTCTACTTATCCCCTCGGTGCACGAGTGCACATGCTGCAGAGCTTCCCTGTACTTAGATTGATGGGCAAGAGATGCATGGTGGATTCTCTCACGTTCTGTAGAGCTCTTTGGTCGAGGTGCAAACGTGGTCAGCTGCATGTCATTAGCTCATAATCAAACTGAAAATGTGCCCCCCCAAAGCAAGACCTGGTCCTGTACAACCTTGCATTCAGCCATGTCCTAAGCAAATGTGCTGCATGACCTGCATGAATATTTTTGAGTACAATGGGCCTGTTTCTGCTCCCTGATTACGCTGTTCTGAGAAGTGTACCCAGGTCTTGATTTGAGTGGCTTTTCATGCTCAGAAGGCATTTGTGTACTGTGAGTCCTTACAGGTTCTCTTTGTGGTACATTGAGCTGGATCTGCTGCTGCAGTTGGGGCCCAACTTTTGCATTTGCAGTGCTGCTGCCTTGTTCTCTAGAGCTCTTTGCAGCTTGTTTTAAGGGCTGGCATGAGCTGTGAACTTTCAGGTGACTCAGCAATATGTGAGTGATTTTGGAGTAGGAGAGATGCTGTGGTGTGGCACAGCCACTTCGTGGTTTGGCTTCATGTTCCCTTGTTCCCTCTTCTCTTCTCCCTTTCGAGATGTGATGGAGGCCTCCCTAACATACCTGTTTATTTGGGGCTGCCAGAGTGACATTCATAGCTCAGTAAACTACAAGAATTCAGGGCTTTGTTTGGGGTTCAGAAGCTGTTGGTATTGTCCACAGGTGAAAAACCTGTGGCTGGCATAGCTCTCCAAATCTTAAGGTTTCTGGGTAACATAAAATTTTTTTAATGTTAATATATTTCTCTTAAAGATAGGACAAGTATTCTCTGTAGGCTTAATTTTGGCCAATTTTCTTCCTATGGCAGTACAAAATGTTGCTAACTTTTGTCTTCACTTCTGTCCTTTTGTTGCAGGTCTTGATGACTGTCTGCAGCAATATATAAAGAACTTTGAGAGAGAGAAGATTAGTGGTGACCAGCTCCTACGAATTACTCATCAGGAACTGGAAGATCTAGGAGTCACACGAATTGGCCATCAGGAGCTTATCTTGGAAGCAGTAGACTTGCTCTGTGCACTGGTAAACTTCTTGGGGCAAAGTGGGGAGGGGTGAACAGTGTTTGCATGTTCACACTTTGGGTATCAAATTGCTAGTCCTAAAGACCATCTAAGCAGCTCGAGAAACTCCTGATTTGTAATGTATGAGCAGTTTAGCATTTAAATCAGGGGCAAGATAAAGGGAAAAATCTATTGATAAAATGATGCTTGTTAAATAAACTGGTATCAGAGATTTAGGGGTTGCATATCTGTCTTTATAGAATAAAAGTTTATCTGAAATCACAAAGAAATTAGACTGGGTTTGGTTTGGATTATCAAATATTATGTTAAGTATGTGAATGGAGTAATTGAGTGTTGGTTGCCCTTTACAAACAAAATGTTCTGATATTACCCATGTCATTCTTCACTGATCCTTTCATGCAAATTATGTTTTAGATGATTTTTTGAGCCTGATGAAACAGCTGCTTGTATTTCACAGTAGAGATGATTAAATACTGAAATAATTATCTTATGCATAAATAATATATAAATTTTTGATGGAGCGTACAGAAGGATTTTGGTAATGGTCTTTTCAGTCAGGTCATGTCATGCATAACTAGGATTATCTGCTCAGTGAGGGGTCTGGTGCTGACTTCACCCTTCTTATGAACTTCTAGTGTGTGTCTGTAAAGATTAGTGATAGATTGGGCACACTGTATTCTCCACTGTAGAAAGGATTGTGAATAGCTCTGTTAAGATGTACTTCACTGCCTAAAGTGATGTTTTGTGGGTTTTTAGTGCATACTATTTTTTCAAGCCTCAGAAGGAGCTTTTAGGAAAGCTGAATCCTGGTAGAGGCAATCAAAGATGGTAGGCTGAAAGGCTCTTCAGAAGGGTTCGGTTCTCCATATGCAGCAGCTTTTCTGAATGCCCTGTTGTTGCATTTTTCGGGTGATGTGAAATGTAATGAAAAGGAGAGAGTGAAAAAAAAAACCATACCAAAAAAAAGTGAAAAAAAAAGGAAAGGCTTATTCATACAGGAAAACATTTGATTTTAAACACAGATTATTTTCTGTGGAATACTGTTTCTGTGTTCTATGCAATGTGACTCAGTGCAATAAGTTAACTCATCAATTTGTTTTTTAAATAAGGAAATTGCAATCTTAAGAAAATGCTGCTGATATAGAAAGGAACATAAACAGAGTTATTCACAAAGTATCTTACCAGACAGTGCAAAAGAAAACAAGAAAGTAAATACTTTAGTTAAATGAGAAAGATAAAGTCTGAGTTAGGGTGAATACTGATGACCATTTTTCCCAGTCACACAGGGAAACAGATTGTGGCTCTTTGAAGAATAAAGTGCTTTTACAGAAAAAAACCCTGTTTATTAGCTGAAATTTCTTTTCTCTTTGGTATGTAATTACAGATATTATCTTCAGACAAACAAACACAACTTGTCTTTGTAGCTCCCTTATCTTATGCAAAAGTGTATGGAACTAGGCTGAATATAAAATAAGGTATTTGTAGCAAAGGCTAAGACTGCATCTTTAATGTATGTCTCTGTCTTCCTGGCCCTTGTTGTGCATACAGTGTTGTCTGCTTTTCTGAGTTTGTTTAAAAGCAAATTGCTAAAACACAATGGCGTGAGTTCAGATCACAGCTTCTAATTTAAGATGAGGTTTTTGCAGTCTCACAGTTGGCTCTTAATGGCTCCTCGGAGATACAGAATGTTATTATTATATCGATTTTAGTGGACTTAATTTGAATTTATTGTTCACCAATCAGATAAACCTCTTAGAAAATTTAATTCAGAGGCAATCCTTTTGGCTGTGCTGGTCCTATAGTTACAGGCTTTTCTTTTTTGTTGAGTCGGTGAGTATCTATCCCAGGTAGGGCTTGCCTTTTCTTCTGATTTGGCTCTAATATTAGCTGTATTGTTTAGGCGAACATTAAGCCTATGACTCTCCAATGTAGGATAACTGCTAATTCAAGTAGTTACTATGAAAGTTGTTGGGCTTTTTTAATCACCTGTTTTTTTTTCTATTTCCCTGGAGTCTGGCAGAAGTTTCATGATAGAACTTAGCATGAGTTACAAATATATGATTCAAATGAGTTAACATCTGTTTGGATGCTGGAGACAATGTGTGGCATGATGGGCTGTGAATAGTAAAGTTCATTATGCCTTGCAAGCTTAACCCCTGATTGATTTAAAAGTAATTATTAAAAAACAAAAGGATTGTTGCTTCTGCCTCTCTCCCCTTTCACTCTGAGATAGTGAGTGATCACCTAAACAGTTTTTGGCACTAAGGACAACTGAGGGGACAGAACTCCTCGCACTGTTCCTGCTATGCAGGGGAGAGTTTTCCAGCACAGAGCTGCTGTCACTTAGGAAAGTTTCTGCAATGTTGATTGCTGATGTGCTTTATTCCTGCCCCCCTCCCCAGTATTTTTGGGAGTAAACTTCTGCTTGCAGTTCTGCCCTGGCAGCTGTGGATATGGCAAATGGCAAACCAGATGTTTGTGTTGCATGCCTATAGTTCAAAAGACTACATTTTCTTGCTGGGGAAAAGTGGAGAGCCTGAACAAGCGTATTTGGCTGGTATGGAGAGAGCAAGGGACCCCCGAGTGGGGGCTGTTGAACTGTGCTAAACAGACAAACTGTCACAGTAATGGTTGGGAGCCAGTTCTGATTGATAACACTATTTAAAGGATGTTCTTTATGGGTTTTTGACAGAAGGTGGGTGGGTGGCTGGCTATGGTCTCTCACATCATTCTCCTCCTGTCATAAGCACTTGTAACAAATGGATCCTCCAGTGTTTGTGAGCTGATCAGAGGACAAATGGTGGCCTGCGCTATCCATCTTTAGTAGAGTCTCTCTTGGCTGCCAGCCTTCCATACTGTGTTCTTGACAGCAGAGCAAGCATTCAGGGGGTGAGATTCACAGGTTTTCTTTTCCTATGTTGCTTCAGAGAAGGAGGAATGAAGTTTTTGCCCAGCTGCTACTGCTGTTACAGGTCACGCTTGCTGACAATGGTGAGGGTGTACATCCTGCATACCATCACTGATGATGAACATGCTCTGGGAGAGGGCAGGCAATCTAACTAATATGGTTTGTCTCTTCACCTCTCCTTCAGACTGTGAAGGTGGGAACACATTCAATAGATTATCATGCCTCAGTGCAGCTTTGTGTTTTATAAAATCCGTATGTCAGAAAGGGCAAGATAAATGAAATGTTCTCTGTGCTTCAGAGAAAGAAGTAGTGAGGTCTGTAATGGTATTTTATTGCTCCTAAGGCTTTGTTGCATGGTTTTCAAGGTGAGAAACCTTGAGAAGCCACCATGATGGATATATGCTGGCGGAGTTACTTTATTTCCAGCAAGACAAGTCTCTTACTCTTTCTGTTTAAACTGGGACATGCGATCACACTGGTGGTGTCAAGAGGTAGATTTTTACTTGATGTGGATGGCCATTTTTATTCATACTAACAAAATCACCCAAAATAATTGACATCTCAAAACTGGTTGAAAATGGCAGAATAAGGAGCTACATGTCCAGCTCTAGAGATATAGAAGAAACTGTACTGAGTTAGGTGCCATATTTCTCTACTATTCCCAGGTAATAAAACATACAGTTGTTCATCAGTTGTAACAATTACCATTCAGATCTTAGCCTCAACATGATCCTTTTCAGTATGTGTGTGAGTGTGAAGCTAGTCTAAGATTGTTTTACATTTAATCATTAAACAAACAACAGTGTAGCAGACCTTCATCCACACACAAAATGTGATGAGCCGTATTTCAGTGATGGTTGCTTTAAAAACTGAATGTGAATGAACAATGCCAACAGAAAGTAAATTGAGAAAAAATATAGATGATGCTTATGAAAGGAGAAATGCATAATAAAGAACAAATTACTTAGATAATGTCATCACATCACTGTATCAATCATCAGGTGTGGAGTGCATCTGGAGGTCTTGTAGCTCCTGCTATGCATAAATGGCCTGAAGAAAGCAAAGTAATGCACGTAATTCTTTTTCCATCATCTGTTTGTTAGGAGATGGAGTTTTGTTTACCAAAACTGGGTATGACCATGTTTTACTGAATGTCCACAGACTAATTTTTATGTCTACTTGGTATCATGTTTTTCTCAGAAAACACTACACACTGCCTGGAGAATACAAAGAACTGAAGAGTGCACAGCCGAACATGGCTTCTTCCATCTTTAAGAAAATAATCTAGTTTACTGCAATGCCTTGATAAATGAGATGCCAGATGGAGATTCCTTTTTTATTCGCTTTACTTCTCCTAAATATCATGTTCATTTTGTTTGCATGAAGATTAAATTAATTTATTTTGATTTTGAAAATATTTTTTAAACAGAGATCTTAAGATAGGAGATACGTTGTTACAAGAATATTTTTAAAGATTCACAAATAATTTTTGGATGCTTTTAAGTTTTTCATTAACGAAGAACTTAATAATAAAATCCCTGTGAATTTGCAAGATAGTTCTTCAGGGAATCTTCATTTGTGTAGAATAGAGTTTGGTTAAAAAATAAAACAGATTTTGCTTTATAGAACATACTGGTTTCAGTACTAGTTTCATGCTAGTTAGTTAAATCTGCTATGGCTGCACAGGAATTTATTGGACACTATATTTGAATCTGTAAAGCTTGAAGATTGCAGCAGATAAAATAGCATTATTATTTGGCAAAGAAAACATTGGTGTGCACTAACAGCATGAAATTACTTATCATTTACCACTAACACAAAACATTTATATGCAAATGAATGTAAAAAATAGACCTACTTTACCCATGAATGATTTGATTCCTCTTAAGAATTATTCCTTTTATCTTAATTTCATCTTCCTGCCATTTCTCACACAGAAATACTTTTCCTTGCACTTATCACTAGTCAGATCTTAAAACTGTTTTGTCAGTAACAGTGAATATTAGACTTAATCATCATAGTGAAAATGAGGAAGGCTTCATTTCAGAATGGAGATTTGTATGTAGTGAAGGTGGAATTTACTGTTAGTATTCTGAATGCTCATAGCAGAAAAATTGCTTACTCTTTTCACTATTGCCCTTCACAAGTTAAAGTTGTGCTTGTATATCATACATCATACATCATATGCCTCCCTATCCTCAGCCTGAGCTAAACTGACTGCAGTGCAGGAAATCCTGAAATCCATCACCAGATCAATGAAGCTAAGGAGCTAAAGGGTTTCTGATAGCTCATATAGATCACATTGAAAATGTGTTAGCAAATCTTTTACACAGAATTGCAGTAAGCCCTATGGTGTGCCAAAGGCAGTACATATATCTGTATACAAAGGGTGAACATCCTTCCTCCCACCAGCTTCAAGAATCAGTTCTGAATCCTAGATACTTTTAAAATTTTTTTGTTTGGTTGGTTGTTTGTGGTTTTTTGGGGTGGTTTTTGCGTATTTGTTTGTTTTTGTTTGTTTTGTTTTGTTTATTCTTTGGAGTGTTTGAGGTTTGGGCAAGAATGAAATACATACCCTGGTTCATAAAGTCATAGCATGGTTTAGGTTGGGAGGGATGCTTATAAAGATGTAAACCCCTAGTTAAAAGCAGACTGCATAAAAAGAGTTGTTACAATGTACAATGTTTTCAAAAGGTAGTGTGTTCATAACAATACTTATTTCCTTTATCAAAAAAATATTTTAAATTGCTGATTGGCTGTTTAAGGCTTTCAGAAATGCATGTAACTGAATATGCAACTGGTAGTTTGAATTATGGAGAAAAAGGACCACTTGGCTAGCTAGGGACAAAATTACATGAGAAAGTAGAAAAACAAAAAAATAATGAGCACTTGGTCTTGCAAAGTCTGTTGATTGAATAAGGGAAAGAAGAATAGTTTATATAATTGCTCTATTAGTGCTACAAAGCATGGCCGGGGCTTGGCTTCTTGATGTGTTGCTTGATTGTGGTGTAGAAAAAGAGGGGCATTTTTCAAGAAAGGAGATAATGATGATGACTATGAATTTTTCCTGGGTTCTCCAAGGCTATAAGTATCGTGCACCTGAGTTTTTTTCTGACTGTTAACATTTAGGACAAATATTTATACTCTTTGAAACCATTTGCCTTTTAATCAGTGTATGTTTAATAATTGCAGTAAATTATGTCATTTGAGCTATCTGGGGTTTTTGTCCTTATCTACTTTCCTGTGTTTATGAAACAGATGTGTTAGGATCATGTGTTGTGCACTTCTAAATTACCCCATATGTCAGTGCTATTTGAAGGAGAGATAACCTTAGTGTTGGCATTTCGAGACACTGGAGGAAGGGCTGTTAGAAATATATGTTGTAGGCAGATTTGATGAGGTATAAAGTTACATAAGGCACCTTCCATATGACAAGCTGTGATATCAGTTGCTAGCAGCTTTCGGCTGGTAAGCTATCTTCCTCATACTTTGTGGGATGTGTTCAGCCAAATGTTTTGGAGAATGAGGTTCAGATGCATTTTGTTCATTTTTAAAATCAACTTTGGAGGCAAAGGTTGTAACTCTTCTTGGTGGACTTTTGTCTGCCACAGATTTTCAGGTGTGGTTTTGGAATGGCTGCCATGTGCTGTGGTATCAACGTGATGACGTTTTGATTATTCATTTAAAATCTTCCTCAGGCTTCTCAAGAAATGAAGACCCTATGAACTTTACTGTTTCCAGGTTGCTTGTTTAAAAGCAAATAAATAATTCATACAGAAATGATACTCAAGAATTAATTGTGGAATATGAAAGCACTGAAAGATAGTGAGGAGGAGTTAAACTCACCTGAGGTGATTTTAAGTCCATTCCTTAGCAGCCATATGCTGCTCTTTCCTAAAACTCCTGCATTCATCCTGTGAATAAGTGGAAAAAGACTTTTTTTTTGCATGAGAGAGAAAATTTATTATTTCATCTTTGTGATAGTTATCCTTATTCCTGAGAGATACCAGGTGTGATTGAAAAGTTGCACTTCTTTACACATAATTCATTACTCAGTACAACTATCTAGACTATAAAATGTCTTTTCAAAAGGTTTCCATTTTCTTCCTTCTTTAAAATATATTAGTTTTGTGTGCTACAAAAAATATTTACCAAATTAAAATAAACTTTTACCTTCTTCAGTTTATACAGTCATGGTTGCCTTCTGCAGAGGAGCAGCAGAAATTAATTGATGTAAGCACTGCTGTCTGCTCTGCTGTCTGGTGAAGATACTGCTTTTATTTTCTTCTTGCCCTCAAGCACCAGTGTTACAGTAGCATCTTCAGTTCCCATCTAGTGTCTGGTCAGTAGAAGTTAGCACTGGTCACTGCACGCCTTTTGCTCGAAATGGTTTCCAGCAGTATGGCTTTCATGCCTTTTGTTCCACAAGTTCAGCTTTCTGGGCTGAAGAGAAGTGATGTAGAAAGGTCGGCAGAAAGGCCACATGCTCCTGTCTTGGAGAGTTTGTAGGACTCGAACAGTGACACTGAACTTGATGTAGTATTTGTGCTTGGAAACGTAGAGGTATTTATGTTTGCATAGAAGTTGTGATTGAGACAGCTGTTCTAAGGGATTTCCGGATGTGTTAATGTTTCTGTGGTTATGTCTGTATTGCATGTTGCCCTGTGTTTAGATCTGAGCTTGGCTTCTTTAGTAGCTGAGATGTGCTCGCACTTGCAATGGGCAGTATAAAAATACCCTAAAGTCCTGGCATCTTCTAGGCTGTCTGATCCAGCAGAGACAGCTAGCACTGTATGAGTTAGGAACATTTTACTTTCCAACCTGTGCTAACAGTGTCAGATGCACTTCCCTGCCAGAAAGAGTCAAGTGGATTTAACACAGGAAAGAGATGAGGTCCAAAAGTTTGGGGGTTTTTTTGTTTGGTTTTTTTTTTTTTTAATTGAGGGAAGCAGGGAACACGACTACTGAACATTGGTCAAGGTAGTTTCAGAAAATTTTGCATTACTTCCACATTTGGTTAGTGAACTCTTCCTACCCTTGTAGTTCTGGTGCAAGGATGGGCTGGCAGAGGGACTAGGCTGGCTCTTCTCACAAAAATACCCAGCAAAACTCCTCAGTGGTGATTACAGCTGCTGCTTGTCAGCATGTGACGAAAAGAGCTACAATTCCTCACTCACACTATCACGTGAAGCCACAGAAAAGTAATTAGCAGGTAAGATGTCTATTAATAGCTCCCACCACCTATAGTTCAAACACCTGCTGACAAGCTATTACTCTGTGTAGCTCAGCTTCATCAAAATCTTGTTTTATGATTGCCAGAAAAGACTCCATTAGAGCTGTTTCTACTGAGGCAGGGTGTCTCTGAAGACACTCTGTGGCCTCTCGTTGAGGAAGTGGATGCCTAGACTTGTGTCACTTCTCGTAATCTCTGCGAGCATGCAGAGATTTCTTTGTGATTCTTTCAGTGACTGTGAATATATTTTGGCTAATGAAAGCGCAACTCGTGTTAGTGCTGGCTAAATGTAGACTAAGGGAAAACAAAGAGCTGTCTCCTTTGCCTCCAATTATCTTCCTACAGTGCTTGAAAATAAACACAGTGCATTTCTAAGAAAACCATATTGTTAATAGTATATTATCAAATATAAAGTGTGATTAAACTTGGCAGTTTTTATTTAAGCAAGCTTTTTTCCAGTATTAGAACACACAGCTCCGGTCGCTTTCAATGTGGGCCAGAAATATTAGTGGTAAACAAAGTGGGGATTTTGTTAGCTTGGCTGCTGTTTTAGGATCCTTCTACTTACAGGCTTCAGTAAACACAGCTGCCCAAAAATATATTTTGCCTGAAATTTATCTCTGTATTTTCCATCTCTGGCTTTATCTGCATCATATTACAGGTGGAGGCTTTACCAAAGTCATTGCTATCCTCCTGTAAGACTAAATTTACATGTTGCTTAGGCTTAGTGTTTTATGTTAATGAACACGCACACACACACACGCACATTTGATGAATATGTGTGAAAATAGGCTTTGAATCTCTTAACACTGCCTCTTCCTTCCCTCATATCTGATGGTGAAAAAAGGCATCTGAAAAAGAATGTGGCTGTAGGTGGCCATCACTTAGCTATTAAGAGGAAGCCACTAAGCTTTTTTAGCTGATTTTCTAAAGAAGAGTATACATAAACGCAGCCTATTTTCCTGTTGTAGAAAAGATTTTGAGTGTTTTGCTCAGTCTGCACTGTTCAATATTGTAGATTTTCATTTCTTCTGGTGCTTTACTTTCTGGTGGCACTGGAGGTCTGTGCTCTGCCTGCCAGGGCTCCCGCTGGGGTGGGCATGGAACACCTGCTCAGGCTGGGAACCAGCACCTGCCTGCCCGAGCAGATGAGCTACAGACAAGGTGACAGAGGGGATGGCAAAAGAGGGGCACTTGAAATAATCTGGGGTTGTTGAGGACCATTGGGATCCAGCCTGGGCCTCAGCGTGGTCGGCCCCGGCCGTGGGGCCTGTGTGGGGCACGGCTGGGGAGGCAAGAAAGTGCCTGAGCTCCTCCGACTCCGTCAAATCCCCCCCTCATTAGTTTTAATTTTGGACAATCACACTTGTGTCCTTAGGAGCAGCCTGCTGAATTAAGAAATTCAGTGTTTCGGTGTGTGGGAAAGAAGGCAGCCCTGTGGGAAGGCCTGTGGCCAGCTTGAGGCCTGCAGTTGCACTCCCCATGTTTTGGGGTGTGAGTGTTGCATTGCTGGGCCCACCTGTGGTGGGGTTTTGCTATGGCTGATCTATAAGGCATTTTTGGTGACTTACCATTCATCTAGAATATCTTTCATTTGTTTCTTCACCCATTAATTTTGCCAAAATGAGCTAGATGCTCAAGAAGCAGGATGAAGTAAGAACAATCCTGCTGTCTTTTTCGAACTTACTCCTACCCACTCCTCAATCCCCATTGTGCTCCCTCAGCCAGACCAACCCCGGAAAACTGCAGAAGAAAACAGATATATTTTTATCTGATGTTTATCTCTTTACTTTGGACTGATTTAGTAAGTTATTAGTTATGAGCCATTTAGCTGCGTGATAAAGTACACTTTACTTTTCAATCCCAATTAATTGTTTTCATCTTGCAGATTTTTATGTGTAACCTAATGCTATCTGTTGTGTAATTGCTCTTGAGTATTTACACGGTGGAAAAGTCACTGCCCAAACATACAATTTGTCTAATTGGGCACTGAATGTGGTGGCAGAGAACAGCATCTGTATAATTGAGAAACATGCCTGCAAAGCCTTCCTTGCCCAAAATACAGGTATTCGAAAACGTTCCAGTAATGGTTTGTGAAGCGCAACCTTAGTGTATGGTCAGTGCCCCCTTAAGCAGAGTTCCAAAGTGCATTCTCTGCTGTGGAAGGATGGTTTTTGTTTTAGTGGTTCCCTCCCAAAGTGTGTTCAGTTTAGAAGCACACAGAGCTGGCTGGAAGATGGCAGACAAGCTGTGTGCTGTGGTCTCTCTGACATGAGCACCCATTGGTGTGGGAGTGGATGTTGTGAGAGGGCTGGGGGCTCACTGTGACTGGCTTCAGTATAATATTCCTGCAGCCCCTGTGTAGTTAAAGAGGATTAAATTCCTTTAGTAGATGGTTTGGATTAGGAGCGTGACAACTGCTGTAAATAATCACCACCTCACACCCCACCCCCCTCAATTCCTATTGAAAAAAGACTGAGGTAAATAATCTTCAGCCGTCTTAAATTAGCTTTGGTGAGTGTATCTCTTCTCCTGTCTCTTCTTGTGGACAGATCAACATGGGTAGCAAACCCAGGGGTGTGGGAGAAGAGCTGGGGAGGACACAGAGTATCATTAGGAAGTAGATTTTTCTGTGTGCATCTGAGGGGCTTTGTGCATCCTAGTTCATCGTTGGGGTAGGAAATGGTCCACATTCTGTAATGAGTAGCCTGTTCCATTGTCAATTGGAACAAATCCAATTGCTATTGTAACAAATCCCCATGCTATCACCCTGTGATGTGGCTAAAGTGAGAATCTTCAAAATTCCATAAATCTGTTTAGAAGAGTACTAAGCTCAAATCTTTGCAGTTGCTTATTCCTTTACAAAGGCAAAATAAGACTTTTTTGTAATAACTCTCACTCTCTGTATGTGAGGAAAACAAATCTATTTTAGAAATATCAGATTGCAGATGGTACTATATTATATTGTAATTGAACATTAAATCAGGGCATTCTTTAGTGCTGTTTTGGTAACATTTGTATTTTTGAAGGATTTCCAAGTACTATTTGTTAATATTTCTGCATAACTATTTCTGTCTCTGCTGCACAGCTAAGGAATTTAAGAGATTGACTCTTAAGTGGAAACAAAGTTTAAAACGTGACTTTAAATGAGCAACACAGAGGTTGAGAAGGGCAGCCCTGTGTTTTCTGGCCTGTGATTGTGGTGGTCCTTTACTGCTAAAAAAAATAGAAGTATGCTAATTAACTTAGATTTCTGAAAGCAGCAAAATCAATTGTGTCAAACCATGTCCATACTGCATACTTCCGCTAGTTGCAAGCCCTCATGCTATCAGATCTACTGAGAGAACCCTCTGATCAAGGCCAGGCTGGATGGGGCTCTGAGCAACCTGCTCTAGTGGAAGGTGTCTCTGCACGTGGCAGGGGCATTGGTGCTAGATCATCTTTAACATCCCTTCCAACCCACACCATTCTATGATTCTGGCGATCTACTGGCAGTGATGCACTGCTATGAAAAACAATTTTCCAGTCTAGGTTTTTTGTTCATTTTGAGATGTTTTTCTCAGTACACTTAGAATGAGCTGAAGGATCACTCATAATTTTGCTCTTCTGTTGTTCTGTTTTTATGCACTTCAGAAACAGAATATGTTATACATTTAAAAACTACTGAGTGGGTGTTTTTCTACCTTAATTATTAGGAATGGTTAAGTTTTGAAGTTGAAGAGCAGTCTTGCTGTTCTTCATTCTTCCTGTTCATCTGTAAAGCTAACTTTATTTTCTTTTCATTTTTCTTTTCAATGCAGAACTATGGTTTGGAAACAGAAAATCTGAAAACCCTTTCTCACAAACTGAATGCATCTGCCAAAAATCTGCAGAACTTCATTACTGGGAGGAGGAGGAGTGGTCACTATGATGGAAGGACCAGTCGCAAATTACCTAATGATTTTCTGACATCAGTAGTGGATCTGATTGGAGCAGCTAAAAGTCTTCTGGCTTGGTTGGACAGGTAAAATCTCCCAAATGTCTCACAGGTAACCAGATCATGGACATGAACAAGCCCCAACTTCTTTACATAATCTAATGTAGACACTGAATGGAAGCAGAATTCATTCACATATTCTGAGGGGATGTTTGTACCAATTCTTTTTTCTGTGTTAGCATGCAATTCAGATTAGCTTTTCAGTACAATACCTCCAAATGCATTGTGACCCTATACATACATACAGTAAAGCAACAGGATGACATCATTAGGTTATATATATATTTTTTTATTAATATAGACCAACACATTGACCTGTATAAATGAAATTCATTGCTTTGATACTATCAAATTCACCAAACTGATCATATTTTTCATTAAATGGGTTTCAAAATATAGTTCAGAGTGTGTGTGTGTGTGTGTGTGTGTGTGTGTAAACATGCATGTTGTGTTTTAGGTGTTTTAAATGGCAGTTAAATATCTGAAACTGCAGAGGCAATAGGAACCATTCTACACTTTCACCTCTGTTATCTAGGAAGTATGTCTAAAGTGTTCCCCTTTGCTACATTTGTAGTAGTGACTTTTTTCTAATTTTAACAAGAGTAATATGCAGGTGTTTAAGATGACCGTTGAAATTCCTAAAGTGGTTAAAATTAGTCTATCTGTATGTCTTTATAATGCATCACAGTGAATTTTCATGAGAGAAAATAAAATTATTATCTTGATTTAAAGGTGTCTCTTACTTTGTATCCAGCAGCTGAAGTTTCATTGGGTATGATCTTTGTGTAACTTTTAAAATCCAACAGAATTATTTGATTTTACTGCTGTGTGTTTTGTGTTACATTTTCCTGAGGAAAACGGGCTTCTGTCCCATAAATGATTTCCATATGAATGGTTTAGGTGAGGCCTGAATCTTTTCTGTTTCTTAAGCCGAGCTGCAAGCTCTTTGTTTTGTTCAGGAGATTGCAGCTACGGTTGCTTCTTCTTTTCTACTCCCTTTCTAGCCTTTCCATTAGTTTCAAACCCAGGGTACCTAAAGTTGGTTCCTAAATTTCTCTTTAGATATTTAACACTAGGTGTGTAGAGATGTAGTGCAATCTTGTGGAAAGACTTTAGTATTGAGATTTGAAAAATTGGGAGTATATTTTTAGCTCTGTCTCTACCCTGCTATTACTTGGCATACCTGTAGGCTTCACTTCTTCTCCCTGGAAAATCATGTCTTGCAGAGAGCAACAAATCATTTGGGGCTTTATAACAGAAAGAACAGTAGAAAAACATATTCTTTTGCATAGACAGATCAGCTTTTGCCACTTCTTTCTATTTAGAAATAACCTTGATTGTTTTCTCGTTGAGACTGTAGTTCCTATATTGAAGTTCTTTTTGGGTTTTGTTTGGTTGGTTGTTGGGTTTTTGGTTCTTTTTTTTTAATAGTCTGTTACTAAAAAGTAAACTTTCTTATATATACACACACATATAACACATCGTAAAACAATGTGGGGTTTTTTTGCAACTTACTATGAATTTAATAATTGAAGTTCAGGAAGAAGGTACTTGTTAATGCTAGAAAATATCAGCATCTGAGGGCTGGTGTGTCACGGCAGTATTGTGCACTGCATGTACTTTTGCATTTAGCTGAAATGAAATGACAGTTGATCAGATCCAGGGATTCCCAGAAGTTGAAAATGAGGGCAATCATGGTGGTATCACATGTTCAGCAATGCTGTCGTGAGTGTCCAAAGAAGGCTTCAGATTTATAGGAAAGTCCTTTTGAAGATGTAAACACCTGGTTCTAAGAAATGTTTTCTGAAACATTTTAAGGCTTTTCTGATTTATGAGCATCTGGGTATTTCAGTAATGTTTTTCTTCCCTGTTTGTGAAGACCCCAATGAGGATGACATAGGCCAATAACTGCATTTTTCTCAGGAAGTGGCAACATTTGGAGATAAATATGATTCTGCTTATTTTATACCTTCTAAGAAGGTATTGGGGCCACTAGGGGGAGATAGAAAGATTTTATAAATTGATTATTGAAAGTAAGGAACATGGATTTAATTTTATTCTGCACACCTCTTACTATTAAATCTGGACCCCAAATCTTAGTTTCTTGGTTGTTATCTAATACCAGTTCCGTCTCTGGGTTGTGAGAGGGGAGACCAAACCATGTAGGAGGAATGAATGTAACAGCCCTGCTAGGCTGCCCCTGTGCAGTGGTTTTTGAGGTCATGCTCTAGCTTGCATAGAGATACAGTGATGTGGTTTTTATGTATAAGGAATGGTGGTGACTCCATAGAGGTTGTGCTTCACTTGTTGCTGTAGTGGGTGCTGTTTTTATGATGTTTCTGTGGGATACTTACAGCCTTAAAGGACTTTGTTATGCCTGGCACAATTGTCTAAAGGAGTCTGAGATCTGTGATTTGCTGAGTTACTTTCACTGTGGCTCTTGCAGTGCCACTGTGCAGGGCTGATTCAAGGATGGTCTTTGTTCCAGGTCTTTGCCTGGAGCAGTCCTACTTTCAGATGTATGTCAGAAACTGAGTTTTACTGAAAATTGGAGTAGCTTTTATTGCCAGGCTTTAAAAGTCTTTTGGTTTAGTTTCATTTAGGAGCTGGAAAACTTAGTAGAGATTTCTATTTTCAAAAGAAGTTGGCTGACGATTTTGAGGAGCATGAAATAACTCTCCAATAACATCCTGTAAAAAACTGTCATCACACTGGTACGTTTTAGTCTAATTTTAACTTCCTGTTACTTTCTCAGCCCACAAAATGTATCCTCTCTTTCAGAAGACTTCATAGCTTAAAAATGTTTTGCTTTATACTTTCTCCCTAATCTTCAAATTCTTCCAAGTGAATTTCCTTACAAGATTGGTACTTTCTTGAAAAACTGAGTCTTTTGTGAAAGGATCATGCGTTTTTACTTGATGCTTAACATAATTTAGACTGATAGAAAACCACACTTTAGGCTATAGCAACAAACGACTTACCTGATGTTCAAAGCAACTTGGCATTGAAATATGTCTTGTGATACTTCTTAGGAATTACAGTCAATCAGGTCTTCTAGGTTTCCAGATAAATCACTGGTGTTCTGTTCAGTCTTTACTTCTGTAAATCATGAAAGCTGTATTCTTTGGAATACTAATATATGCCACCTTTCTTTATCCTCCCTCTTCTCCAGTGTGTCAGGTTACTGGAGAATCTTCTGCCTTTTATAAGGCTGATGCATTCCATCCTGGCGAGGAATTTTTAAAAATGTTTAATTACATTAGGATTACTGTTTTAAATTCACTACTGTGGATTTGGAATATGAATGTGTTGCAATTTTGTGGTATAAAGCAATTTCTAATCTCATAAAAGCATTTTCTTTCCTGTGCACTAGTATGTCCAGTAGCATCTGCACATTTAGTTGGAATTGAAATTAAGCATATTTATTTCTGTTAATCCCTGGTAAGGTTTTGTTCTGAGAGCACACATTTACAGTCCACCTGAAAAACACTGTAAAATTTTGCTTTGTGCATGGATGTGTTAGTTTTCACTGCCTCTGTGGTTTCTGAATTATGTATGCATTATCCATCCATAGCTTTCTTGATCTAAAAGCAACATGAACACCTCAAGGATTTTGAGAGTTAAGCTACTTTTTTGTCTTTAATGAGATTTTGTTAGGATTTTACTGCGTTGCTTGCATCTTCAGTGACCCCAGTGAAAACTTCCCAGTTGCTGTCCAGAGGCAAACATAAACTGAAAAGCAATGGTATCATAGGGATCCCAGAAAATTCTTTGAGCCCCAAGTTTAGAGCACTTAGCAGTACTTAAAACTAGCATTCTCTCTGGTTAGGACGCAGCCAGGTCTTGTAGTGTCCCAGCTCATTCCTTTTTTACTAATTTGCTGATCCCTATTGGTTGCAGTACTGAAATTGTGATGAGTCCTGAATGAAGGGTTCTCAGTTTCATCCAGTACATTTTCTCCCAGACCTCCTGACAGGCAGAAGCTGGCACAGCTTTGAGTGTTTTTATCTGCTGATGAGTCAGAAGTTGCTGTAAAGTGAAGACAGCCTTGGGAGCAAAAGGATTTTGCAAATCCTTTAAGCCCCCCCCATTGTTCCCCTTCAAGTCCCACTGTACATCATATGTTTTTTTTTCCATGGAACAGCTGGATTTAACAGGTACAGCTCATTACTATAGTCTTGACGGGGAAGAGCTGTAATTCTCTTTGTGGAAGCGGAAGCATCCTAAGCAAACCTGAACTGAGGTGGCATTTGGCGGCAGCTTCATGAGCTCTGTCTCTTCCCATTTCTCATCTTGCTCTGCCAGCACAAACTTCTGGTGATGTTATCTTTCACATTGTTCCTGGTTTGATATGTTCTCTTCATTCACCTCCACCACGCTTCGGTTGTCTTTGCCAACCAAAATCTCTGGAAATCTGTGTTTCCTGCAGATTGCACTAAGCAAGAAAAGAACTCATAGTTGTGCTTCTGGGCTTTCTCCTGCCTACTCTAGTGTTTGGGCCATGTTATCTGAAGCAAGGACTCCTTACACCATAGATCTTGTGCAGCATCAAAAGAATATTTTGGATCTTAGCAATAGGACTGATACCTGTATAAACTATTAAGGCAGACTTAGAGAAGAGGGGTGAGGAAGGGTTGGTTGTTTTTAGGACTTTACTTGAGTCTTCATTAAAGAGACACTAAGACAATGTGGTAGTTTCTCTTAAGAATTTAAGAAAATACAGTCAGCTTCCCATGAGATAACTACTACAACATTTTGCGTCTGTGTTGTGTCACGGATTTTAATGGTCATGAATTAGGATTTGTCAAGCACCACTGGATTTTTTTCATGTACTGTTTGACTCAGCCATCTGTGTGGGCAGAGATTCAATATGTCTTTCGCAGCAACTCTTCTGTAGCTCTTGTTTTTCACGCTACCACTATCCCCTTTTTGGAAATAAAAAACTTAAACTGCTGCTGCAGATTACACTGCAGTCTAAGTAGGAGGAACAAAGAGATCTTGTGGAGATAGATTTTTGTATTCAAGGCTTTCAGTGCTGTGGCCAGAGGAAAGCTAGCAGGCTGACAAATGTGTATCAGTCTGATTAATTTACCACTGCTGTCTGGATACATGATACATGAACAAAATGTAACAAAAAGGCGAAAAAAAACCTAACTGTAAATAGAAATTGTTGGTTATATAACATATATGGATAAAATTGCTGACAGAAGTAACAAATTGTAAAATTTCAGAATAAAAGGCCTTTTTGGCAAGTCTAGGTCTGCTTTAGGGTCATTCACAGAGTGGTGGGGTGTAATCCTTAAACTTCTAAATCTCAGGCGGGCAAATTATTTTGGTACAGGCTTAAATTACTACTATTCTGCAAAGCACATTAGGTAAGGGTAAAATCTGTGCTTGAAGTTAAAGACATTTGAATGCTTCTATGATTGACAGAGAACAGGATCTCCCAGTCTTACACCATGGGCTTTATTTGGTGATGCTTTGATGCATTAGAGAAGTGCAGCCTGCGATGATGTAAATTCTCTTTGTTTATGACTGAACAATTCTAGGTATTCAGGTTTAGAATACCCTTTAACGCTTCTTTGTATGAAAGCATTGTAGTAGCAGAACATGTTCCCCACTCCGAAATGGATGTCCCTCTTTTCATCATGGTGACATACTCAATGCATATGCTTTCTTCCACTGTAGGTAAAATGTGTTCGGCTGGGTTTCTTGGCCTCATTGTTTCTGGTGAATGAGCCCTGGCGATGTTTATGGTGTGACTATTTTGTAGTTTTAAGTAAAGAGGAGCATTGTTTGTAAGCCCATAACTTCTTACTTTCAAAGGAAGTGTTATTGGTTTGGAGTCTCCTTTATGAGAGACTTCATATAGTCCTGTTAGCTGGTTATTGGTTATTGCTTGCCCTGACATTGTAAATCTGCTTTGCACACAAGATGGGGGAGTAAACAAATGAAAACTCAAGCAAAAATAAACAAAAGACTTAGCGACTCTTTACTTACCACACAAATATTGCACTATCTATCAATTGGGTTTTAGTCTTAAACCTTTGAATCTTGTTTCCTTTATGCATTTCCCTTTATGCTGGTTTGAGTGGTATGCCAAACCAGTTGGTAAGTGTCTGCCTCAAAATGCTATGGTACTTAACTGTATTGTGCTCCTGGAACAGCTGTAAATATTTAATAGAACACTCACTTAAAGAATTCCTTTTTCCAGTGTGAATTTTACTGCATTCCTCCCTGATTCTACGTAAAGCAGTTCCATTAGAAATACAAATGAAATGCTTCTTTCATGAAAGCCTAAAACTATGACTCTTAGATGGCTTAGGCACAGGGTATATATTACAGTATTGTGCATTCATATTTTTATTTGAGCTTAGTATTTTTCCTTGGATGACTGAGTTATATTACTGCTTTGGTTGCCTCTCTCTTTAAAAGATTTTGGACTATTATGTTTAATGAAAAGGCTCTGGGGATGTTTTCCTTGTTAAGATGCTAGAATAAGTGTGACATTGGTTTTAAACCCTCACAATGTCCATTGTTATGCAATATCTCAGTACTACAACTGGTGGTGAAATATGATTAATTTTTATTTTGGGTGATGCTTTTACTCACAGCAGTCCGTGTTTGTCCAAGTTGCAATTTTTAAAAGTGAAATTACTTCTATGTATCATTTTCCTCTAACTCAATGTTACATGAAGAAGGCAGATGTGGAGGCTAAACTGTATGAGGATAAAAAAGTTGATAATGTAGAAATACTGAGAGTATGCATCTCCTTCACAAATTTTTAATTGGTTTGAAGGATTTTCCTTCATGTGCAATCAGTAACTGTGAGTATTAATAGCTGTTGAACTGTATTATTTCTTAATTCTGTGATGAAATTAGCTGTGCTATATTAATGTAGCTGGTTTTTCTACCAGTCCTTCAGGGTGGTTTAATTAATGAATGTTTGATAATATAATTTTCTTTTTCATTCTGAAATTGAAAAATAGCTGATACTGCTAAAAATGCTAATTAGGTCTCAATTCATAACAGTATACATACATGCACGTGTGTTGCAGCCTATATTACACATATATAAACAAATTTCAGAGGTGTTAGATTATTTATGTCAAACACTGGTTTAAAAAAATGTGAAAAGAACAAGTGGCTCTGTCATGCCTTGTCTTAGGAAAACCTTACATCCTGTAGATCAAGGTATTGAAGCTGATTGACTTTGATTTTAATTTAAAAAAAAAAAGTAAGCACCAGTATGTTTTCCCTGTGGATGAGGTGTTTCAAAGCTCTTCATCTTGCTGTGGTGTCTCAGAAGGTAAAGGTTCACAGTGTGGGTTTGCACAGTGGAAAAATGTAGAGGTTCCCACTTTTCTAGCTGTATTCATGATCACAAAATGTGTACAAACTTAATTATATTTGAAACCTCTTACCCACTCATTTGTGAAAGGAGTTTGAAAATAACAAACCACTTCAAGTGCTGGAAAGGAGAAGGATGGAGAAAATGTGAGACTAAGGGCAAAAACACCCTGCATGTGTTTGCAGAAGCATTCATGTAATTGTGTAAATTTATTTTCCTTAAGATATCAGATGTAGAAGAGATAGACAAAGAATGAAAAGGGGAAACCAGCAGAGGTTTGTAAGAGGAAATGAGTGTAAAGAGCATGTGGTCAGGTAGGCATGCTGTGGAGCTACAATGGTGTTTTCATGTGGGTGTTGTAAAGAAAATCACAATTTTGAAGGAAGAACAAATGAATTACAAGAGAAACAGTAAAAAAGGTTCCACAAAGAGGGAGATGTGTGTTCAAAATATCTTGGAAATGATTGAGGGAGGTGAGACAATGAAATGCTGAGATCAGTGTCACAGCAGGAAGTGGGGCAACATGTGGCCCCAGTCCAAGGCAGTTTTTTAGTTCCTCTTTAAAAGCACCAAATTGCATAGTACATGTGTTGAAAATTACAATTTTTTTCTCAGGGTATTTTCTTCACTGGAGCTGTATGAGGTACCTCAGACCTGAAGGTCCAAGGGACTGTAAAAATGTGGCTTTGAAAGAAAAGCGGAGAAATTGAAAGGTGATAGAAATGGCTCTGCCAAGACAAAGATTTTTTTTTTTTTTAAAAGTAGAGAGAAGTAGTCTAATTAAACAGGGAATTTCTTATACAGGGTGTGTGCCCTGAGGAGAAAAGTGCTTTAGCAGTCAACTGAAGTTATAGTATATGTAGGCTTTATTTGCATTTATACAAGTTGATTCATCTATTCACAGGCAATAATATTGTGCTGTATTAAAATTATAAACAGTGGGTATATTACCAATGAAGAGATTTTTTGTTGGATTGGTATTTTACTCTGTGTTTCATCTGAAATCCGTTAGTGATCCTACAGTGAAGTTTCTGTTGCTATTTTGATTGAAACTGCTGCCATGTTGTTATACTAAGTCCTGCTGAACTTTGACTATGAAGTTGAGGCTTGGGATGGAATACCAAAATACATTTCCTTTGGAGGCAAATATTTAGAGAGGTCCTTGCCATTTCTCCAGCTGCCTATATGGTAGTGGCTGTGTAGTTGTGCATGCAGATTGCCTCCAGGGATGTGGTCTGAACTGGGAAGAGGGAGAAAAGGGAATTGCAATTTTACTGGTCCAGTTTGCGGCAGTACCCCAGGGAGGCATCTGCAGGTACAAATGTGAGGGAGTTGGTTTATAAGCTACAGAGACCTACCTACAGAGGAGGCAATTGGAGGATCCCTTAGGTTTTCTGCAGGAGCAAAGTTTTTAGAAAACATGGACCTGTTTCCTTATCTTTCTAAGTTGTGAATCATTTCTCAAAATCTTACACCTTAGTTATTGATTTTTAGTAGTCTTCTCCCTCCTGCTGACCCCCTTGCTGCCTGCTTGACATGCTGTCACCAGTTAAGTCTTCACTGTGATAACTTAAATGTAACTAAGATGAGTAATGTCTCAGTCCCTTTGCCTCTTCTTTAATGTCAACAGAGTTTATTTGGGGCATTTCTAATGACCTTCACTAAGAGTAATGATGGTAAAAATACCATTGTTTTCCTCATGAACCGTGAAACCAAACTAAATTACAAAAATATGAGAAAAGATGATGCGGTATTAGAAGCCAAAGCCTACTCTGTGATTTTGTTTAGAGAAACGCTGGAGGCTTTGAAATGTCAAATAGATTCCAGTTGTGTAATTTCAGGATCAAATTGTATTAACACCCATACTTAAAGTAAAATAATATCATTTGCTGGTTTGATTCCATTAATCTTCAATAAAAGTAAGTTCCTAAATGAACATGACTTTTTAAAACCAAGGTTTCAGGTAGATTTCAGAACCCCAACAGTTACAATTATGGAAAGAAAAATCAGTGTTTTCGTACATCTTGACTAATGTACTTCTTTAAACACAGTTATCATAGAATGACAGAGTATGCTGAGTTGTAAGGGGCCAATCAGGATCATTGAATCCAACTCCTGGCCCTGCACAGGACGCCCCAAGAATGCCACCGTGTGCCTGAATGCATTGTCCAAATGCTTATTGAACTCTGTTATGGCTCATAACCAAGCAGTTCAGTTACCTTTCATCCTTTAATACGCCCATATATCTCCTAAACTTCAGAAATAATCTGTGGATGTGTCTGTGGCTTGGCCTGGTGTAGTGTGTACCTGCTGTATGGTTGTCATATGCTGCAGAAAGCTTGGACTCTAAATTGTGAGTGTCTATCTGTGTCCAATAACTTTCATAAGGCATCTTTTAGAACTTGCCTTAGCTTCCAATGTCTGTTCTTTCATTTTAAAAGAATGTACTGGTTTTCTCTCTAGAAAATACAGACAGAAAGTTTATGTCATTGTGTGAGGTGTTATATAAAATTAAAGCTGATAGACTTGATTATGCACCTCAGAGTTAATTCTCTCTTATGAACTATCAGGGCTGGATTGAGAGCCCTGGACAAGAAAGAGAGCATGAGGTGAAACCAGCAAAGATAGGGGAGTTCACATGGGGTTATTAATGGACAATTCCAAATCTGCCTGTACCAAAATTTCAGTAACTCTGCGTATGGAAAAGAAATTTATAAACCTGTTAGTACCATGGGAACTGTATTTACACTTATCACTTGGACTTGCTTACAGCAAAGTTCTTTCTACTGGAAATTATCACTTGGACTTGCTTATAGCAAAGTTCTTTGTACTGGAAATTTGTCTTTAGGCTTAAATATGGGGGCACAATACCAAGAAGTGCTGTAAAGCTCTTCAAGGTATATACAACTATGTGTGAAGTGATGAAGGAAGGCAGGTGGGGAAGGGATTAGTCCCCATCTGAATTCAAAGACAACCACACTGCCAACTCTTTTTTGTTTGTTTGTTTTAAATGTTTGAAGCAAGTATCTTAGGAACAAATGCCATCTTTGTCATGCTAATAATGCCCATAAAACCCTCAATTGCAATACCGATAAAGTCAAGATCTTGACTCCTCTTAGAGAAAATACCAGTGCTACCTAGTGTTTGGCTACTTCTTGAATAATGAATATAGGCCATATTTGTGAGTTTATAGATTGAGAGGCTTGTAGTACAGAACTGAGATGACTGCCAGCTTCACTAAGTACATTTTCGTGCCTCTAGAAAGCAAGCAAGCTTCCTGGTAGGCAAGCATTTTGAACATTCTAATGTGAAGTTTTAAGGTATAGGATACAAGTAAGTAAAGTCTGTAAATGTTGGATTACACTGTTCATTTCACTAAGTAGTTCTGACTGTAGCACGGTGTGTGGGCACGCTGGGTTGTGCTTCCAGTTTAGGCTTTGCAGCCGCTCCTCAGCATTGATGCATCTCTGGCTTTAAATGCTGCTTCCCCCTCTAGGAAAAGCCTTTACTTATTCTGAGTCCCTCTACCGCTTTCACCAGATATTAGATCAAATCCTAAGAATTCCAGAAAATCAGCCAGAAGCTTTTCTGATCTGATTCACATCTGGACACTATTCATATCACAGAAGGAAGCAGTACCTCTGATTGCCTTTATAAGGGTATTCCCAAGCCAGTGCAGAAGGCCAGCTGGGCTTCTTCTAGGGGACTAAAGGCAGTCCAGAAGTAAACTGTTAGAAACAATGCTTTTTATAAATGGAATTTCTTAAAGAGGAACTTTAAAATTGCAAGTGGATATATGCTAGTGCTATTCAACTTTTTTCTTTTTCTTTTTTTTTTTTAGATCACCTTTTGCTGCTGTCACAGATTACTCAGTAACAAGAAATAACGTCATACAGCTCTGTCTGGAACTAACAACAATAGTACAACAGGTATGAGACAGTCTGCTTAGCAATTTGTTTCCTAAACTGTAAATGGCTATTAACTTCTTCACACAATTTTGTTTTACACTGGCTATATCATTGTCCAACCAAAATACGGGAATACTAGTACTTAGGAAATGCTTTTTAAAAATTCTGTTTTCTGGTTTTATAGTACTAGTTTGTGTTGTGCAATAGTATAACATCATCACTATAAAATTGAGATATCTACTTGATAATTTGCATATTTGATTTCTTATATATTGTCTTCAATTTTTAATTATCTGTCTGGTTCAAAAGATCTGTATATATTGACTTTAGTAATCTGCTCTTTCATACACTTCATATCACCTAGACACCTGTTAAGATGCCACATGTTCCCATGGCGGGGTCAGAATATTTTGAATACATTTTTGTAAATCCTACCTTCAAGGAATCCAGAAGTAGTTACTGAGAAGGACTTGCTTAGCGAGCTTCATTTGGGAGTGCAAACCTTAGAACCTTCCCCATCCTTCTCGCTGTAGCTTACGTCTGTCTCTATGTTTGCATGTTCTGCTAAAATGAAAAGTCTCTTTGTGGCCAAGCAGAAGTTTGAGGGATTGTTTGCACTTGAGAAGGCACAGTGGAGAAAAAGAGAGAGTGAGTTGGGTAGGAGCACTGAGAAGACTTTTTCTGGCTTTTAGAGCCACCACTCCAAACTAAGGAAAACTAAACTTCTGACCCAGCTGCCCAAACTGGTGATTTTCCACAGTAGCTGTGCATCACTGTCTTTAGATGGTTTTTAGATGAGGGAAAGAGCCACCTGATCCATTTTCATGTCCCCCCTATTAGTGAGAAAGTGGGTAAAGTAGCAACCACTGCAGTATTTCCCAGGAATTAGCTCAATATCAATTCATCTTAAAAATTCATCCTTAACCATAATACTGCTAACTCACTATGCTGTAGGTAGATATTTCTCTATTTATATTTTTCAGTGTGAATGAGAGTAAATGTTTCTATTTAATACTTTGGGAGAACAACATTTTTACGTTCTCTAAAAATGACACGAATTCATACTTTGAAGTCAAAAGGAGCATTTATGTGCCCAAATTTAAGCATGTACTGAAACTGAATTGGGCTGTAATCAGAAGAATGATAATGAAAAATTCCATTAGTAGTCTTGAACATGTGGTTTGAGCTCTATTTAAAACAAATGCATTCCAATGAAACATTTCAAAATGTCTTAGCTGAGGTTTTTGTCTATGATCACTGAACACACAGAGCATCCTCATTGTACTTTCTTCAGTATCACCTCATCAGGTGTTTTTTCTGTCTCAGAATCTGTTTTCTTTTGTATGCAAAGTGTTTTATAGTACTTTACTAGCTTTTTTTTTGTGAAAAACCTACAGAAGGCAATGTTGCAGTTTTTCTTTTAACAGTAGGTAACAGCTTTTTATAGTGCTTAAAGGTTTGTAAAAGTTATACAGTCTGTACATTCTTAAATATATCTGAATTTTTTAAAGACTTCTGTAAAATTTAAAAATAGAACTTCAGTAGCTGAGTTACATCAGGATTTTTTTGCATTGTTTAAGTTATAATCAATGTACAGATTTATTAATGAAAACCAAAAAGGTGATTCTTTAGTCAAGATGATGGAAAAAAAGCGCTAAAATTAAGGTGGCTTGCTTGAATTATTTTACACATTTTGAAGCTAATTGTAATATCACATTTCTTCATAGACTTAAATGATATTGGGTTGTGTCTCTGTCATTATCAGAGCTAAATGGATAATGAAGAAAAATGACAGTATTGCATCACTTCTTATAAGTATGAAATCTAAGAAAACATATTGAGTGTCTATGTTTTAACCTATAAATAATTAGAAAACTTGGAGTTAGAGAACGTTGGAATAAAATGTGGGAAGACACATAGTTTGTTTTGACCATTAAATTTTCTCTGTGTGTTGCACATTGCCCAAGGCCTGACAGGCCAGTGTGCAGTGGATATTTGCCAGTGAGAGCAGGTCCCTCAGAGCACTGCAAGTTATTACTGTAGCCTGCACTAATCATCTGCTTCTATGCAGCTGCTTTATTTTGGCTTAGGTATTTTTTTCTCCCCCTTAGGCTTTTAGGATATTGTTTTCATAGCCTCTTCCTGCAGATTTTGGCTTTTAATATTGTCCTTCTTGCTGATGGCTTCTTTAATCCAGGGCTTGCATTCTTGTTCATTTCTATAATAAAGTCTTTCCTTGCAGCAGAGCATTGGAAGAAAGAAAGAAAAAAAAGGATTTAAATAACAGACCAATTCATGAGACTATTACGATTTTTGCTACCATTTTTTTACACTCTCTTTCTCTCCTACACATATCTGCCTCTCTGTAGGAACTGAAGGCTGAGAATTATCTGTACTTTCTGTTTCCTCTGCAATGCATAAAAAATGCCTGTTCTTTCTTGATGGTACAAGATAAATGTTTAAGGGCTGTGGGTGAACAGGTTGGGTGTGTGTGTGTGAGATTGCTTTGGGTTGTGCATTTTTCCCATTTGGTTCATTTGTGAATTTAGATTTGTGTCGACAGAATTGTTCCAGCCACAAATGCATATCAAGAAGAACATGAGACATTGTCTTGATGATGTTCATGAAAATTTTGTTGTTGACTTAGATAGCTGGGTTATTCAGCTTCAGAGGGTGCCAAAACCTGGACCTTTCAAGTGTGCTCATTTTGGTTGAGAGTGGTAGCAGTAGCTACACTGATCACTATAAGGAATAGAAGATTTCTTGCTTTCTTAGGCAATCTGTAGGTAGCTTTTACTATCGTTCTTGATAGTCTTATTCCTCAGGAATTCATTACAGTTTTACTAAAGCAGCTTTCTTCTTTAGAATTAAAACTCTGGAAATCTTAGGAATATCTGAAAAGTCTAATTTTATATTGACTTTGTAAGTTACCAGGCAGTTAAAGAAAACTTTGCTGCTGAACACCCTATTTCTTTTACTGCTCTTTAATAGTGATCATTAGTAGCCCTCATCACATGTTTTTTACTTTTCTTAATCAGCTTTCACAATGATTTGCGGTGTTTATTTAGTTTTAAAACCACCGATGTTTATCTCACAGCTTTAGTGTCTTGTGGGATTTACTTAGCAATATTCTTCAGGAGAAGCATAGCTGTAGGCCTGTAAATACTCCTTAGCAAAGCTTCACTGCATTTAGTTCTCCTCCTAAACTCTCTTTGAAGAGTGGTGGTGGAAGCAATGCTGTGTAACTGGGGTGGAGATGGAGAGCAGTCCATGGCTGACATGGATGTGTCTTGTGCTATTGTCACAGTGCTGACATCAACTGTCTCACAGCAACCTTTGGAGGTAACCTCAGATTTTGGATGACATGGGGTGAGAAGCCTGAGTGATGCAATTTGGGAGGTGGCAGCCAGGATGAAGATAGCAAAGAGAGACCAAGATAATTGTACACAAATGCACTGTCTGGACATTATGGGCATGTGGGTTTTTGAGCTAAAAGCCCTGCTATAGAGCACACAGAAGTGCCCGGTGCACTGCTTCAGCTGAGGGATCTGGAACTTGTTTCCCATTTAAAGGCATTTGAGATACAAGAAAGAAAGAGTCCATATATCTCTCTTGCCCAATGGACACTCTTCCCTTGCCAGGGGATATTCCTTGTTAGGCTTTTAACCATTGCTGTTTTTCAGATAAAAGATATTGAAAAGAATCACAAATTATTTCTTGAGCAATGCACTATTTTTTGTATCATTGTGGGTTTTGTAATCAAACAGCTGTAACTCAAAAAGGGGAATGTTTCAAATATTACGTTTCATAGAGAAATGTAAGTTCAGGCTTGTTTTACAGTTAAAAGGATAAAATGGAAGTTTACCTTCTTAGGTCCCCTGCTCTGACTCAGAATCCAAATGCTGTAATATAAAGTGGTTGTATTCATTTGATAAAGACAATATCAAGTACATGAATGAAGAAGAATAATTTATATCCTTAGGACCATTCTTACAATTTATCTTTCATATAATCTTTTCTATCACAATTCCTCACTTTTAAGTCCTACTTATTAAGGACTTTAAGGACTCACGAAAAATAGTTTAAAATTTGTAAATTTCAGGTCATACCAAGTAGCTAATTACTTTGAGTGTCTTTAGCTAATAAAATGGTTTAAATAGTTTAGTGATGTGAATCTCTGGATCATCATTAAAACTGCTTTTCACCTCCCTAGATTGTAGGGATTTTCAAAGCAACATGTGTTTACTGGAAACAGTTGCATATTAAATTTTAAAGTTTTTTATTTAAGTTTTTAGCATTATTCCTTCCACCCCAACTTTATTGCCAAATGCTTGCAGGAAAATCTTTGTTAGCTTACTGTGGTAATAATCCCTTCCTTCTCCCCTTATTTAGATAAAAATACTTCATGACAAGGAGGCCACATTCCTGAAGTTTTTTATATTTATGCATGGTACATTGTTTATACAAAATGCCCCAGTTTTGATAAGCATACAAGTAAAGGGTAGGTGTACAAGTAGGTAGCTAGATAGATGTGGGGGAAAGTTGGAACTAAATAGTTCCCTTTGAAAACAATTCCCAGGCAGTGTCTGCCTATGTACATGAAATCAAAAGGGTCTTCATAGGAGAATAACTAATTGTAAGTAATGCTGACAGAAATTCAGACTCACCTTGTATCCTTCGAGCGCTGCTTATGCATTTTCAGTTGTATAGGTTTCAAAGCAGCTCTCAACAGTAGTGTTTCAGGATACATATTGTTCTGTACAGTTGTTTTCTTCACTTTTAAAAGTCAATGTATTATGCATATAATGTATGTATATGTAAAAATAGAAGTAAAAGGACTGTGAGAAACATGAAACTGTTGTTTGTTTACAAGAAGCTATATAGCAAAGAAGTTTCAATTTATGGTCTTTAGCACTGATTTTCTCTTTTTCATAGTAGAGTAGCTTATTTCTCTTACAGCACACTTACATAGAAAATTTCAGATGTAATTTAATGTAATGTAAAAAGTGCCTAAGGTACTTAGCATTGATACCTTTTTCTGATTCCGGCAGTTTGTTTCTGCTATTTGATTATACTTTTTTCTTCCCTTGAAATGGCTTACTTGTATATATATTCTCTTTGGATTTAAGTTTTTGAAATGGAATTAGGCGTGGAATGGCTCAAAGATTAAAACATCAGTAATAGTCTACTGGGATGAACTAATTTGATGATTCGTTAGTTGTCACTGAGATAGGTGTTGTTAAGAGGTATGGGGTTTACTTTCTAAAGTTGTGTGTTTCTATGTATGTCTATGATATGACATTTTCAAAGTAGCTTGTGAAGCTACCACCCTGTAAAGCTCTGTGTATTTGTTTTCCATTCTCAGAGAAAGTAATTTCTTTTCCTTGTGGATGGAAGAGAAAAAAAACAAAACCAAAAACCAAAAAACCACCAGAATACGCAAGGTTGCTTAGTATGTAAAAAACTTAGTGACCAGAAAGCAAAAAATGAGTTGGTGTTTGGATTTTTGGTTATTTTTAGGCTTTTTTTTGTTTGCTTGCTTTTCTTCCACATTAATGATTGACAGTCTCTTAACATGGGGGAAAAATGAAACACAAAGCAGAATAATTTGTGAGAAGAAGAGTAGTCTTTTTGACAGGGCATATGCTGGTAAACCAATGCAGCTGTTAAATTTTTCCAAGAAAATGAGCCTGACTGGGTCACGATGACAGTAAAGGAGTCAGGGACGGTGACAGTGAAGGAATCAGTGTTAATTCATGCAGTCCTGGAACGATGTGCAGAAAGTAGCAGAAAGTTGGTGGAAACTGAGATAAAGAGGGAGACAATGTAGACAGAGGGAGAAAACGTGGTTTTGTATCTCATGTTTCCTTTAAACAAAAGCTTTTTTTGTTAGACTGATGTGGGCACTGTGTCCGTGCATGTTGTGGCATCACAGTCTCCATCTGACTAGAGGCACACAGTGGATATGGCACACTCTGTAATTCATTATAAATGGTAAATTTAATAATTAATGTTGATGTATTAAGATTGTGTTGGTCATATGCGTAGATGTGAAGACCAAGACTCTGCATTTCTTTTACTTTGGAAGCTGATCTCCCTTCCCAGGGGCAGGGCAGTGTCTGTAACAGTGAACCAAGCAAGATTCTAGTTCAGTACAGTGAATTACAAAAACCATGTGTTGATAAGTAGCTAGTAAAAGCCTTAAGCGTGAATAAGTGCAGTGTCTATCTTTATTTCAGCAATATGTGTGTGTTTGTTTGCTTAAATCCATTACAAATGCATATATATCAGATGATCCGATACTAAACATTCAAGTTGTAGCTGAACTTGGAATGCCATCTACCTAAATATCATGACTTTTTTTTCAGTTCAATTAATTTCATTTCTTCTGTTGGCAAATAACCATCTAGACAAAGTATAAAACATGAAATATTTTGCTGCAATTTTATTTTTAAACTTGAATTATTTTTCATGACAGTACTAGAGGAAAAGCAGAACTGAAAAATTAAGAAGTTATTTACCTCTAAATGGTCTTGGAAGTGACATTGAAAACTTAAGAACTGCATAACACACTGTGCTACAAGCTCTATTTTACATGCCAATAATAAAAACCAAAATATAGTTTTGAATGCATGTGGCTTACTTAGAGGTGTGGGAGAAAAAAAGTGTTTTGACTTTTTTTTCCTTCTGTGGATGGGCCATTTTTTCCTCAATTCCCATCTCTTATCTGTTGATAGTTATAGTGGATTTTTTTTTTACCTGCTGAGAATGTCACCAAATAGAGAAATCATCTGAGGAGCTGAAATTCAACTTAGACCATGTAAGCACTTTGATTCTGCAGGATATATGAGCAAGTATCAGTGATTTTAGTTGGTGCTGAAATACTGGCTGTGATTTCTGACTGAATGGTGTACTGGCTCAGTTTAGAAACAAGGAAGAGGTGTAACTCTCTACATGCAAAGTAAGAATTAATATGTGACCAGATCCCTAAGGAAAGCAACATGATGTCTTTTACAGAAGGGAGGGGAGAAATAATTGGAAATGGAAAATTACTTCAGAAAGATAGAATAAAAGAGCTTAGTGTACCCATTGCATCTCTCTTAATCCAGCAAGCAATTTTTCCCAGTAGTTCCTTGATCTGTGGGTGATTTATGTAAGTTGTATTAAATTTCTACATGAAGTATTCTGTTACTATGGTGATAGGTGCCACTCCACACAGATTGTTTAAATAAAATTAAAGCAATTCTTTGTACTCAGTAAGCTGGGTAATTGCTATTAGTTTGTACACAAGGGTTATGAACTTGGAGTACTGCAGGTTTATTGCATTTTCAGGGAAAGGCTCTAGACTTTTAGAAGCATGTGTGTAGGTTGCATAAGAAATGTCCTTTTTTGTAGCATTTATTTAGTAGCTTGCATTGTATTTCCCAATAGAGATTTTTTCCCTCTCCTCTTACTATGTTAAATGGTGCCTGCTCAGCATTCTGCTTTCTCCCATCTCTCTCAGTTCTTATGCACTTTTCCAGTGGGGGAGGATGCAGTGGGTTCTGCAGCTTCAGATGAGTTCTGGCTTCAGTGTGGAGGGGAAGGGACTTATAATAGAGTGAGGATGCCATAGACCCAATGGCAAGAAACTGCAGGAATTGAATAACTGTAGCATAAGCAAGAAAGAAAGCAAATATTTCTGAACGACAGTGGGAATAAAATCAACAGGATTTGTGTGGGAAGCGAAGAGGAGTTGAAAATGGCACCCAGGTTGTGAGCTTGTGGGACATAAGGTGGTGGAGCTGTTGACAGAGATAGGGAAAGAAAGGAGGGACAGGGAGCGTTTGAGAAGAAACGTGATTTCAGCTTTTCAGCATACTGTGTTAGGGCTGGTGGCAAATATCCAGAAGGAGATTCTGAACTGCGAATGTGAACAGAAGGGATGAGAGATCTGTGACTCATCCGCACAGAGATGATAATTAAAGCAGCAGGATTTTAGGAGGCTGCTGAGCAAAAGCGAAGAGGTTGCAGAAAAGGGGAGAGTTGAGGATAGAGCTCCCGGGGACTGTCACAGTTGAAATAGCCATAATGGGAGACTTTTTGAGCAGCCCAGTGGAAAGAAAGTCATGGAAAGAGCATATTTTGGGATGGCTACTCAGAAATGCAGTGTAGATTTTAAACAACATCTGTGTAATTTTAACAATTATTTTTGTGTGGCAGCAAAGGTTACCTGTGCAAGCACTGGGTGTTAGATAGCTTAGAGGAGCTTGCTATTGTGTTAGGTAAGACACAGAGAAAGATATTTCCTTTCCCCCTCTCTTTCTTACAAACATTTGTAATTTTCAGTGTTCCCAGGACCCTTACCTATTGTATCCAAAGATCTGCTAGACTTCTTAAAATATAAGATGTGGTAAAGCACCTCAGGAAACCTCTGACTGTGTCATGCTCTTATTTCTTTGCATGTTACCAGCGAGAATGTTACCTACTTGCTGGCTTCTGTAGCCTTTGGGGCATTTAAAAGTTTTTTTGTTCCTTGTTTTAAAGGAGGGCTGGAAGAGGGGTTGGACAAAGCTGTGTATCTGCCAATTTGTATTCTGTTATTCCAGTAATTACCCAGAGATACCTGTAAATCGCAGTCTAAATAGGGTTCCTTAATATCCATCGGTTTTCTAATCATCATGCTGTATAGAACACAGCATTTTGTCATAGCCAGCCATATCCTGGGCTGCTTCAAAAGCAGGTCAAGAGAGGTGATGCCCACCCTCTACTCCAGTCTTGCGAAACCCCACCTGCAGTGCTGCATCCAGCTCTGGGGCCCCCATGTAAGAAGGATGTGGACCTGTTGGAACAAGTCCAGAGGAGATCATGAAGATGATCAGAGGGCTGGAGCACCTCTGCTACGAAGACAGGCCAAGTGAGTTGGGGTTGTTCAGCCTGGAGAAGAGAAGGCTCCAGGGAGACCTTATAAGCAGCCTTCTAGTACCTAATGGGGGCTACAGGAGAGCTGGAGAGGGACTTTTCATAAGGGCGTGTAGTGATAGGACAAGGGGAAATGGCTTTAAACTGAAAGAGGGCAGTTTTAGATTAGATATTAGGAAGAAATTCTTTAGTGTGAGGGTGGTGAGATACTGGAACATGTTGTCCAGAGGAGTTGTGGATACCCCATCCCTGACAGTGTTCAAGGTCAGGTTGAATGGGGCCCTGAGCAACCTGGTCTAGTGGGTGGCATGCCTGCTCATGGCAGTGGTATAGGAACTAGATGATCTGTAAGGTCCCTTCCAACCCAAGCCATTCTAGGATATCATTCAAGTCTACTGTTTCAAAGCTGTCATTGTTTATTCCTGCCATCAGCTGCATGAGATGTATTTTCCATGTGTTTTCTAATTATTGAAAGGCTAAATGAACTCAACCTGTCTTACCCTTGTACCTGTTTGGGGTCTATGTATCAGTGTCTTTGTCCCAGAAAAGTGATGAAGGGTAGTACTAAATAAAGGTGCACTAAAAGTTGTAAAACTTCTGCTACCTTCATGTGTTGGCAAAGCTTTAGGCTTTCTCATCATTGTTGTTGAGTTCTTCTGTGAGAACCTTACGTGACAACTCCAGCAAACCTCAGTCTTCTGGCTCTCTTGCTATAGCTGAATTGGGCAGAATTCAAACCAAATGAGCTGTTCTAGAGCCAATGGCATAAATTCCCTAGAGCTTATGACAGTTGAATAGGCTCCTTGAAGCCAGAACAACTTACGGTTGCAGCACTGAGACTGAAGGGGCTGGAAGTTATGATCTGAGCATTCTCAAGTTAATTATTTTTTATTGTTGCTAAGTAGCAAGACCGACAGATCATCCATTTGACTTATACTGCTATTAAAGGATTCAATTACAGTTTTAATCAATTTGAGAAGCAAAGGGATTTAAAGGATGGCTTGGCTTAATTCCAGCCAATGGCTACATTGCTCAAGAGAGTTTTATGCCAAAGGTTTGGCAATTCATGAGAGTCTGAACCCTCTTTTAAGCAATCATGTAATTCAGTACTTTTGTTACAAATAGAGAACTGGAACTGCATAGCTTAGAACATTTTGCATGACTTTAAAAACAATGGTGACAACAATTCTATCAGACACCTGTTTTTAAGCAGAATGTAAAATCTAACTGGTGCCCTCTTAAAACTAGACATGGAAGATGAGTAGGATTGCTCATGCATTTTCCAGGTAATTTAACTACCACTTTTTAAACGGTGTTCCTAGCACAATATCCTAAATTTTTAACTGCAGCATATTGGAAAAAAGTGCAATATTCACAAATACACACATGTATATTGCCTTCCTGTAAATTAGTTGGACTGCAGAGAAGAATAAATGAAGAAATAAGTGAAGAAGCTCCACGAGAAGCATCATAAAAGCTGCCCAGAGAATTAATGTTTTCATGGCAAGCTCTTGCTCTTCATAAGTTGCTCCAGTTGACTTGATCACACAGCCTGCTTCTAGGCAATGCTACTATCATATGAAATTATAAAGGACATTTTTGGGCTAATATGTTACCTGAGAACTGGGAGATTTGGGGTTTTTTCCTGAAAATCATGTAACCTGCTTCTATATCAGTTCTGCAAGGAATCTGCCTTGCCTTTTAGGAAAAAATAAATTAGGATTACTACATATACATGAGCAACTAAGACATTCTGCTGAACAAGAAAATACTGTGAAAGAAGTCCATGCCATCTCTTGGGCACTCTGATCTAAGGATTACTAGAAATGTTGAAATATTGCTGAAAGATCTAATGCATATATTTCTGCATTTCTCCCTTTTTGCATCAATTAACTATTTCTATGTATATATTTTATTTTCTGAAATATCATAATTTTATTCTGAAGTAAAGTTATGGAATTGGCAGGAACTTAAGGCTGCCAAGAAGAGTGCAGTGCATCAGCTGCTTGGAATATGTGGCAAAACCATGAATAATAATAATAGTTATAGCAGTGGTAATAATAATGGAAAGTTTTAAGGTTATAGCCTACAAGTATCCTGAGAGAAGTCTTTGACAGGTAATAGCAATAATTTGACAGATTGTCAACTTGGACTTGTATACCAGATCATATATATACAAAAATAGAAATGTTTTCTGCGGAATATTTATACCACAGTTATAGTACTAGAGAACTGCATGAACATTTTTTTTACCTGTGGGACATGTGAGCAGTAGGATGAGTTGGCAGGTTGTCTGTATGTTAGTACTTCACATTTTGAGTTGAGTTGAGATTTAATCAACTTGGGTGCAAAAAACAATAAGAAAAGTGCTAGTGTTATTAGCCAACCCCATTCCTCATTCCTGTGACATAGTAAAACAAATGTTTAAAAGAAAGGTGGTAATAGTGAGGATAGAAGAAAAAAAAAAAAGAGGAAAAATATAGCATCACAAACACTGCTTTTGGAAAAAAAAAAGGTCCACAGGTATTTGTATTTTTTATATGTTGTCTCATGTGTGATTTGTTCCCGCAATGTCTGGGATGGGATGGGTGAGATGTGTGTATTTTGCAGTGTCGTCACCAGTCAGTGCTCTCTAATTCAATGGGTTTAATTTAAATGTCCTTGGCAATTATTCCTTGAGACATTATAGTAGCATCTGTGCAGATCCAACTTCTAATTTTTTTTTTTTTTTGTAGAGACAATGCAAAATTATGGTTATGAAGGTCAGAGCTTCTGGCAGAAATAAATAATGCCTCTCAGTTACAGGGTAGTGTAGGTCTTGCAAGTCTTAAAATTAGATTTTGAAATTATACTGGGATTGAAAATGCAGAAGAACCCTCTCCTCGATTTGTGTGGTTTGTTCTTGCTGCTCTTATCTTCCTCCCTTACTGCTTTCTTTTTCTTCCAGTTTTGGACTTCTTGTTTCTCTTTTTTTTAGGACTTTAGCCTAGTCACCAGCTAGTTGACAAAGGTCACTTTTGCCAATTGCTATGCATGAGGCAAAGCCGGAAAGAGTGACCATGATGATCTGATATTAGTCATAAAGTTCTTCCATCTATTTCCCTTTTATTTCGCTCTTTTTTCTTGTAGATGATACTGTCCCATTTTTCTCCCTTAAACTACTAATGGCCAGTATTTGACTACGTCTTCAGGAAATGTAAATTAGCACAACTTCTTTTGATGCTTTATTAACAATCTGTGTCATTAGTGTTTTAGAAAATAATCCACATTTAAAAAGTAACCCCATAGTGTTTCAGCTGAAATTTTCTCTGGGTGGTTAAAGATCACATAGCCTAGTTTCAGTTATTGTATGGCAGTGAATTTGTATGCAAAGTTCAGAGAATAAACAGGTAAAAATAGTATATATCCTCCTTGCTGTAACTGTGTATTTGAGTTCAGGGATAATCACAGTATTGGTTTAACTAAATGAATAGCAAATTTTTAGCCTGTGTAGGAGTAAAGCTTGATTGCAGATTTTTGTGTGTGTTCTTGCTTTTCTGAAGTAGAAAAAAAGTTGATGTTAAACTTGCATATGATCTGTTTCTTACCTTAATTGCAATGTTTTGATACCGTAGTTAAACAGATATTAAAGAAAATCTTTCAGGAGTAAGATATAGGCTTGTGTGGAAGAAAAAGACATTCTCCAGGTGTGGGTGGTATCCTACTAAGAATAAAAATTTATTTCTAATTGCATAGTTAGAGACTTTTTATAGTTCTCAAGTTCTTTAAGCTCTTTTAGTTGAAATGAAATGGGTATGAAAAAGCAATAACTGTAAATGGTAAAGGCCCCCAGTAATAAGCAGCCAGCCTGCCATTCCACCCCAGGGGTGTTTGTGGAGGGTGGGCACAGTTATCTTCAGCCCTTGCTTGAGCATAATGCCCAAGGCAGCGAAGGGGAAATAAACTGTTCCCTCTGACAGAAAGTGGCTCTTGGCTTTTTCTCCTGGGGCTGTTCAGAAGCAGTCTCAGCCCTCCTCTCTGAGGATGGCTGCAGGAAGTGGAAATAAGCTCCAGGGGTCAGCTTGGTGACCTTTTCCTAGGTTTCCTTTGAATCCTAGACTTCAGGGCTGCTCTGGGCTGTGCCAGCATGGTTCTTGACATTCCTGCACATGTCCCAGAGTTCATGCTTGAATTATGTTTATTTGGATGTCATTTGTGTATGGACAAAGTGTATTTTGGAATGTTTGGACTTTTTTGCCTCAGCATTGCATTTGGTGTCTTCCAGTCTTTCATGGTTTACTGAACTATTAATTTTTCTCTTGAATATGAAGATGTAGTATCAACAAGCTGCTGTTGCTATGTGATGAACTCGTTTAGCAATTCCTCTACCCAGACCATGGATTTGTAAGGAATTGTGTGTTGAGGAGGGAAATTCAGGGTGACTCTATTAATAGACTGGATGCCTGAGAAGTTTTCCACTTGTTTTACTAAATTTTGTGGATTCAGAATTTTTTTTTTTTTTTAATATGTAGTCTTGGTTTGTCAGAAAAAAAACATATTTCTTTAGCTTCCTTCATGATCATGGGGGAGTTTCAATTTGACGATTTAGCAGTATTTCTCTGTTAGTCACTGCTTTCTTGTTTGTAATAAACCCCTACAGCATTTGAGAACCCAGAATGCTTCTTCCCTTAGTAGTGAGACTTCTCAAACAGTATCCTCTTTAAACTGAGTGTTTAAACTTATAGTAAACTCTTCCTATTACCAATGAAATAATTATGCCTACTTAAAAGCACTCTTTTTCCCTTCAATATAAATGTTGCAATCTCCTCCTGCTATTTTTGTGAAATGATTCATAAGTAACCATGCAGAAAATAGATGTATCCAGATTGAAAATGTTACATGCCCTCCCACATATAACAATGAAATGTGTGTTTTGCTACTAAGATTGCAAATACTTCATTGATGTCTGCATATAATTAAATGTGTTAGATTTTCTTTCCAGCTATACTTACTGGCAAATGTTTCCTGAATGCCAACAGCTGTTATTAGGAAAATGCTCCCTGATCACCCTGCTACTTCTGCATATAGGTGGCTTTATATAAAATCTAAGAACATTTTGGCTTTTCTTGCCTGAGTAACACTTGAAATGTTTCATGGATTAAAAGTTCATTCTTTTTGAAACATTTTCATACATCAAAGTTGACTTTTTAGCAGGATAAATTGATTTTAAAATTAGACTTTAAACATGAAAACTTAGTCACATTTTTCATGTGGTTTATTAGATAGGATATAAAGCATCTTTTCTGAACAGAGCTTGCATTAATTACCATGCATCTGAATGAACTTAAAAGAAGAGTGGTTCTTTCACCAATAGTGGTTGTATTTCATGTCCTCTCTGCCTTGGTAATTCTAGATCCTTATATTCACTGAGATTCTGGCCTGTCAGAAAAACTTTCACAGTCCCAGCTTCCCATCTGTTAGCCTTGCTTGTGGAAGCTGCCTCACAATGCTACATGAGGTAGCAAGAATGTACATGCAGTCCCAGCAGGCTGTGTGTGCCTCAAGTTTCCTGCGTGCTTTGTATGTGGTGTTTCTCCTCTCCTGTTGCACGGTGTGTTATAAACAATCAACTCTTCTTCCTTCTCCCCCTCGTTTTCCTTCCCTTCTTCAGCAGTGTACAAAAATGTCAGTTCAGCTCAGCAAGAATTGTTCCTTGCAGTCCCTTAAGACTGTTGCTGGTACCTGGTTTTCAGTGTTACCACTGGAAGCAGGTAATTTTTGTCCATGCTCAGGGATGGCTGGTGGAAGGCACATGTCTGCTATACAGGTGACTAACTGGTATGTGCCAAAAGGATGTAAAGTGGAGAAAGACTGTTATCTATTTCAAGGAAGGAAGCAACAAGAACTAGTGAATACATATAAACATTTACCAGTATTTCCTTTCCTTTCAGTGGTAGCTTCACACTTTCTTTCCATTCCGTCTAAGTCTTTGAAGTATTTTGTTTCATCCTAAAGACTTTTCAATTCAGTTCAATTCTTTTAAGGGTAAGTCAAGGAAGGGAGAATGATTGAACCAATTTAACCTGCTTTTTCTGCTGTACTTTTTCAGGATTGCACAGTATATGAAACAGAGAATAAAATTCTTCATGTGGTGAGTACTATTTGGATTTCTGATAACAAATTTTGTATAGACCTCATAGAATTTTAGAGCTGTGTGTTTTGTTCTTTTTGTATGCAGTGCCAGTGTGATAATTAAGTGGACTTGGTATGACTGAATGGATGTATGGAACTACTTGTGAGTAGGTCAGGAGTTTGGAAGGGTTTGTGTTTGTCTGGCTTGGGCCCATCTGTTATTTGTAAACCATGATTAGAAACTTGATTAGTGATTTTTTAAGAAGGCATTCTTTTGAGAGAGATGGTTGCTAGGCTTTTATGAAATCATGTGTGTTTGTGTTAGTGATATAGCTTCATTTATACAGCTTTATTTCTCATAGGAGCCTGGAGATAGCCTAATGACAGAAAAATTAATGCAATGTTTCCTTTTGAATTCTCAGCATAAATACAATAGTCTCTTCCCAGAATCTGTAGTGCTATTGATAGTAAAAAAAGCAGATTAAAGTTATCAGGGCATCAGAAAATGTGAGGAGTTTGAAGGGCTGGTGCACAAAGAGTCAAAAGCTTGAGTAAACCTTGTCTGAGAGCTGCACATAAGTTTCAGGTATTAAATTGTGTTTCATGTTGTGGCTGAGCTTTAGTGAGTATTAAGTTAACCCAGAGCTTGTTTCTAAAAGTTAGAAGTGAAGATAATTTCTTTAGTTCAATTTATTTCACATTCAGGTAGGTTTTGATACCTTACTGTTCTTACTACCAGAGCTTAAGCAAGAAGGTACTGCATTTCTTTAAGTGAGCTTCCCAGTAAATTTTGAAATACTTTTTAAAAAAATATTTTATTTGTGGTGTTCCTGGATGAAATGCTTGGCAGGCAGAATTCTGTAAGCTTTTGATGCTTTGGTTTCACAGTGATGTGGAATAAAAAGTCACCTTGTATTTTTAAGTTTCACTGACATTTTTTCAGGTGTGAGACATAAAGAGTTAGCAAATTTAACGAGGCTGATATTGTAATCTATGCTAGGTCGATCTCTGCAAGTATTTAAGTAATAAAGTCTTCTATTATGTAATCTTGGCAAAAGTTGAAGTGCTGTAAGTTTAAAATCTTTATATATGGCATGGTTTTCAAAGCATGCTTGTTGTCTGCTGTAAGAGCTGAGAGTTTTGACATCTTTTACATACAGTACATACCTTTTACAAATTAGCAGAAACTATTGTAAAGGGAGCTGCCAGAGTTTAGAGCTGATGAAGCATCACTTTATGCAGTCTTCAACAGAGCATTTTGAAGAAACTGAGAAGGATTAATTTAAGATACATGAATGCACGAAGTCAAGACAGGTTTCAGAAGTTATCTTTCATCATTCAGATACTTGTAGGTTTATTTCTTTAGTCTGCAGTAACTTCATTGTGGTCACAGGTGGACATAGGTGTAAGTGTACCTTCTGTGATTACTGCTCAAGCTTGAAAGGAAACATGAGCACGAACAGAGTGTTCAATGTCGTAGTGAAGCCATGGATTACAAATGACTGTATGTGGATTAAATATGACTATACACGGATTAAACATAACTATATGTATTATATGTAACTTGGATCATTTCTGACCGTGTTGCATATCAGCTGATCAGTGGGAATTGATGGGGGAGAGGCTGACCAAAGCGACTGGTGGAAGAAGTAAATCTGTGACTAAATAAATAAAGATGGCATTTGTGGTCATATTTTGAGTTAGAAAGGTAGTATTTTACACGTACAGGTGTAAAGGCAGATGATAGATTTGGAATGGAATGCAGTCACAATTCCCTCTCCTTGGAAGATAGAAAAAGGTGTGGTGCATTTAGCCCATTAGACAATGTGGTGGGGAGCAATCCAACAGTAAAAATGAGGTTCTCTGATAAAAGAATAGTAGTAAATTTTGGAAAAGGTGTAGAAGGAATCTTGATTAAGAAATACTGGGAGAACTAGGAAAGATAGAGAGGACATCTGCACAGATATTGTACAGAGAGAAGATAAATTCTCTCTTCTTAAATCCCAAGATCACACTATTCCAAGTCTATTTTCTGAGTCCTTTTCCTGTCTGAAGTGGTGTTTGACCAGCATCCCATCCCGCTGCCTTTGAATGACCAGATACAAACATAGAGCTGTGTTTGTGGAGGTGACTTACACAAGAAGTTGAATTCAAACCCATGGCCCCATCCCATATAATTTCATGTGCCACTTTCTCTTCATGACACAAGGAAACAGATTTCTCAAAAAAGTGAAAGGAAATTACTTACAATTAATTAGCATTTCATGCAATTAGCAAAAGGAAATCCTTGATGCAAGGTATTGTTCTTACTAAAGATTGAAGTCAAATTTTAAGAGATCCTTCTTACATAAGTAAAAAAGGACTAGAGCTACAGAAATGAAAAAAAAAATAGATATAACTTAAAGGACAATTATGTACTCTTATTTTTTAGGACACCAAGATATTTACCACCTTAGGAGCAGACTGTTGGATAAAAGTAGTAGATTTTTGTCCATGTTACGTGTAGGTGGTCCAGTGGTTTACTTTATGTTGAACCTGTGTTCTGGGTTGACCATCTCAATTGCATTGCCCACTGAGTAAAAAGGGTTGGTTTTTGTTTTTTTACTCATGCTGTTGTTCAAGGGCTAGAGCTCTGTAAGCACACATCTCCTGTGGGAATGCTGCCCTGTTTCCCCTGGAGTGAGCTTACTCTGGGCCAAATCAGAGAGCAAGAGGAGTGTGGGCACAGCGGGGATGAGAGACCATCCTTCCGCTAGGGAAGCGCATACAAGGAAACCCCCAAAGTTAACCCATCAGAGTCTTCATGTCTTCCTCTAAAGCTTGGTGAAGTAGGCAAGATCCTCAAATAAATGACTGATTGGTTTTCTTTAATTAAGTAGGGCCAAAAAATAATTCCTGTGCTCGTATTCTAACGGCATTAATTTTTTTTTTTGAAAAGCAAATGAATGTCCTCTTTCCTTCAGAAGTGACAGTGTGGGTGCGCATGTGAAGATTGCTGAATCATCACATGTCCACACATAGTGTGTTTCAACATCAATTAATGTATTCACGTGTTAGCTTTTCAGGTATTTTCATTTTAAGAAGTAGTATTTTGTGGAGACAGAACTCCATAGCTTCAGATTATATTCAAGAAAGAAATATTTTTGTTTGCTCCAAGCAATATGAGTTTCAAATGCTTTAAAAAAGCATTTTGATTGTTGCTTATGGTATTAGGTTAAATAGTAAACTACTCTGTGTTATTCGAGTAAACACATAAAATGTATCTAAAGGAAAAAGCTAGATTGAAAAATTATGAAGTTTTAAGAAGAAATCACCTACTTGTTTATTTCTTCTAAAGAGAGTTTCAAAGTGTGTCTGGGGAAAAAAATGCCTTTTCTATAATATTTTGTTGTAGAATTATAGGAGTGTTGAAAAAACTAATTTAAAGACAACTACATTTCTTAAAGTTTTGGGATTTTTTCCTGTGACTTCATTCACAGAAACACTTGGTTTCTCTGGAATAAGAAGCATAAAACCACACAGGAATAGTGTGTTGGGTTTTGCTCATTAAAATGTTGATATTTCTGAAATCTACATGAATAAAGAGAAAGGCTTCATATTTCTGCCACTTCATTTCTCAGTGTGTACTTTCCAAGGTAGCTTTTACTGAGTAAGCAATGTAATAAATAGTTTAATAATAATATAATAATAATAATAATTTCTTGATATACACAAGAAGTGTATAGAAATAATACCAGTGTAGAAAAGTGTAGAAAATAATACCAGCAGAAGCAGATGGCAGTAGGAAATATTAATTTCAGAAGAACAGGTTTAGAATATACTGCACCTAAATAGGAAAGGATAAGCCATAGGAGTGGTGCTGGCTTCAAAACTGAAAATTAGTATGCTCTTGCTAGTTTTTATTTAGAATCTTTATATTGATTTAACTTGAGATGATAAAACATTTGGAAAACTGCTCAACTTAAAAGGCTATCAGTTTATATCTGCTTATTTGGGGTATTATAAGTTAATTGTTGCAAAAGTCTGAGTGGAGCTTTAAAATATTTGAAGAATAATTCATTGATTCCATCCAGCTGTTCAAGGCTGTGTGTGATGGAAATATCCAGTTCAGATTAATCCGTGTGAAGCAGTAGAGTATTAAAGGGAGAGCAAAGCTAGAAGAACTAATTATAGAAAGTAGAAGCTGGGCTCCAGTCAGATTAATAATAAGTTTAACTGAAAAATTTTAATAATTTTTCTTTTAACTTTTTTCATTTAATTCCATAAGAAAAAAGGCTGTTTTCTTAAGGCGTTTCACTTTTTTTAATTTAGGCTGCATTTCCTGCAAAAAGAAAATACAGTTTTATTGAGTTGGAAAACTGTAGAAAGTGGATCAGCAGAGTGAAGCTAATATTCAGAAATTTTTTGAAAAACAAATGAGCTGTGTAAATTAAAAAAGAGTTACTAAGTTGAAAAGGAGAAGAACAAGCAATGGATCAGAATGTTCTCTTTTTCTAAGAGCCTTGTTGAAACCACAGTGATGATAATTTGCTCCTGCCCACTATATTTGAATATTTGTTATAGAGCTATAATGGACTAAAAATACACTGTCAAAGGTATCATTTTTATAGTCTTAGGAAAAAAAGAAAAAAGAAAAAGTAACCACCTTCTGCCTTTCAAGAGTCTGTACCTTGTAAATTGAACCGAATAAGCTCTAGTCTAATAGAAGCTTCTCTTTTTGCATCCAAAAGAAGATGCAGTTCACTGTTCAAACTTCATATATGTACCAGTGCATGTTCAGGCCCGCTTGATATTAAAACTGCTGGAGTTACTGGTGCGTTCTGTACAAAATAACAATTGTTCTGGACTAAAATTAATTGGTTAGTAATTATTTGGTTAATTAGACTTCATTCATCTTGGACAACTGTAACTAACTAAACTAACAGCCTAAGCTTCACATAATCCAGACATTTTTTCTTGCTTTTAATCTTGAAATTCCATATGTCTTGTTGGTATCCTATCCCTCATTCCAATGCCATAGGTGAGGGTGCTGATGAGGGAGGCTGGTGCTTTTCTTGCCCTCAATCCTGAGAACATGTTTAAGCCAGGATGCTTCAGTATTGCAAATACTTGGCAAAATAGATTTAAGCTCTGTCACTAGCCTGGGTAAAATTAAGGACAGCGACAAACCTAAGTCTGTTTGCTTGAGCAGAAATGCTTGGTGACCCTAGAGCTGTCCGAGTTGAGCGGACAACAGATGGACAGGGTGAGGCAAGGCGCCTGAAGCTGTGTCCATGGGGGCTTCACTCTGCTGCAGAGCACAGACATTTTCCCAGCACAAACTGAAGTAGCCACAGAGAGTTGGAACAGATGCAAATCTAATTTAGTCACCTTTAGGTCCCCATCCCCCTGGCTGAAAGGAGGAGCAATTGTGGAAAAGCTGTTAGAAATTGGTACCTTACAGTCCAAAAATACAGGTAGAAACTACATATTGTCTGTCATTATTCATGCTCTGAGGCACAAAGTAGTTGCCTGCTGAGGGAATCATGTTTCCCTTTGAATTTCTACCAAACAACAAGGTGCTATGTGGTGATATTTTTTGTTCTCCTTTGAATCATTTAGCTTTGCACATAAAGACTGTGGTGTAGCTTCAATCTGCAATTATAAGTGTGTCATTTGAATAGAGAGGAGAATTTATTACTGAAGTGAAGTGATGAGTTACTGCAAAAGAGAACTGAAATCATTGCTTTAAGGCTCATAGTGAGAACAGGGACCATGTGACAAAAGGAGAAAATGTAATTATCTGTTGGTTTCTCTGAGTTAATCTTTTGTAACTTGCTTTTTTTTTTTTTTTTTTTTTTTTTTTCTGTGCATATTCTTTTTTTTTTTTTTTGGCCTGGACAAATCCTTTCCTTGTGTGCAGATACTTTGCACGCTGGGAGCTGAGTGCATCTTGAAAAAGGCTGGGGATTTTAAATGCCTGCTGATTTTTGTGGGAGCAATTGGATCCTCAGCTTCCTGTGTGTCTTGCTGTAACTATTACTGCATTGCAGCAGGCAATCAACAATTACAAAGGATAAAGGGTCCCGATCTCGTTAACAATGTTTTCATAATCAGAAGTGTCGTTTTGCAAAGCATCCAAAGACCATTTGTGAGAAAAGGTGACTACCATCTGATTTTAGTGGAACAAAACTACAGCTTGTCCTGAATGATTATGCTGAGAAATAAAGTGTTCATAAATTGTTAGGAGCAAAAAAAGTAGAAAAAGTGCAATGTTTGAGTGCTTTGAGTGCCACATGGCTGTATCTTTGGCATAGAATGCCCTGATCCACTGAATAGGTCCCAGGTCTTTTTCCATACAGATGGGGAGGAAGCATGCTCCTGGTGAACAGACAATTGTTTGTCAATTTCTGCTGATCAGGATATTATCAACATGAACTCTGAATGAGATGTTCCTGAGAATAAAGGCAAGGAAAATGCATTATTTTGCCTGCGTCAGCCTTTGGACATGCTTCCAGTGAGGGCCCATGTACCATGCCTTTCCAGTGGAGAGAGAATATATCTCACTTACTCACTTGCTGCTGTGTAAGTGTGTGCTCCTTGCTGTCCTGGCTCTCTCTGGACAAACTCAGAGTTCATGAAAATTTGCCTTTAACATGAGCCAAATCGATACTTGATCCTACTTATAGTTCAGCACTTTAACCAAGGAATATTCAATGAAAATATTTAAGTGTATAATAGTTTATGGGGATAACATGCTGTTGGACTGCAGTGGGAATATCTAAGAAAGCTGTGAGACCCAAAAGACAATGGTCTTTCAGAAATGCATTGAAGCATATGGCAGGTTTTTTTTATCCTAGCAACTTGGTGCTTTTGGTCCCCAATATTCCCAGAGATCCACTTGGGGAATATTCACACCCCCTTGTTTTAGGATTGCAACCAGTAAAACGGTACTGGAATGCTGATCACCATAGGCATTACTGTATAGACTGCCTGTACCCCTCTCATGGGAAGGCAGAGGGAGAGCAGCTGCTCCAGGGAGCTATTTAATGCATCTCAGCTTAGGCTTCTACTCCGTGCCACATCCTGGGCTTGCCCGACTCCTCTCTTTTCCCCATCATCTGTCAAGGCAGCTGCGAACGTGTTTCTTGATGAGGAGCCACATCTGTGAAATGTCATACCTCGTGTTAGGTGGTAGGAACACTCCTTTTCTGTGTGTTTTGGCATCTCTCTGCCATGCAACAGTTGAGAATTGGAGAAAAAAACTAATTCACTATAAACAGAAGTTTCTCTGAAACTCTAAGAACCCCATAAATTTAGTGGGTTTAGAGGAAATTAATAGGAGAAGAATAAGTGGGTGAATGCAAGTCTAAAGAGAGAGGAAAAATTCCATGTTCATCTGCAGAGAATAATTTATTATGTGGGTCTCTTCACTTTGCATGAATAGCTGAGTGCTCTGTAATTTTTTTTAAGCAATTCTTCAATAATTGTCAGTGCAGTTACAAGATGAAAATAGAAATAACACGCCAACACTGTATTTGAAACCACAAATAAACAGAAACCTAAGCTTTCATTTTTATTATGTAATTTTACCTTTTAAAAATGCCAGCTCAAAGCAATTTTCATGTGTCCAAAAAGCCATTAAAGAATCCCAAATTTCAATAAAGTTCACTTTTTCACTTTTATGTAGTTTGGGTAAAGCACAAACCATTCTTAACCTAATTTTATGTATTTCTTGACTTCCTTTGTTCAGTAATGATTCTGCATCGTCAAAAAGTAGAAGGGTGGTGTATGTGGCTATGCTTGAAGGTAATTTTTTTTTTTGGAAGAAGGTCATGTTGGTAATACAAATATTGTTATATTTTCTTTTTGATTCTGATTTGCTTATCCACGCTGAAACATTATTGCTCAATAAAATAAGCGATCTGTATACAAACCTAAACTTTCCACTCTTTGTAAATAATTTAAAGAGGAGAGAAATCTCAGTGTGCTGATCTGTAACGGGATTAAGATGTCACTGTCATTGGATTTTTTTTCCTTGTATCACTTGTTTTTTTAAATTTTCCTTTTTACATAAGATATTTGTAGTTTGCCATTTGGAATTATAATGTTGATTTGGCAGGAGGTTATACACAGTTTTACATTATTTTTCCATAGCATTGTTGTAGATATTTTTTACTGTAAGAACTACACTTTGGAATCTCGGAAGATTGGTGCAACAGTTGTGTGCAGTTGTGTTTCAGTCATTTGAGGAGACTGCTTAGCTTTCATCTTTTGAATTTCAGAGCAGTTAAGCTGGTTCTTAATTGGTTTTGGAGGTACCCCCAGTTTTGGGACCAGGAAAATATCCTAATCCCTGAATTTGCTGACAAAAGATGCATTTGGAAACGTGAACAGAAAAATCATTTAAAGCTGCTGAAAGGGGACTTCATGGAAAACATTAAAACTCTCAAAAATCACTTTCTTACAGTGGTTGACGGGAAAACCTCACAGCTTTCCTGCTTCTGAGAAGAGGGTGCTCAGGGAGTAAGAGATCAGGAGATAAAACAGTATTACTTTCACAGTCTCAGCCTTTTTAGAAACTTTGTCTGTCTTGCTGCAGAGGCTGCCAACAATAACTGGTTTAAGAGCTATCCCATTGTGAAGTGGTGATTTATTGTAATCTTCATGTCTGCAATAGTAAATCATGTTTGGCAGCTGTAGAACATGAGAAACCTAGTCCAAAGACAATTAGCATGTTTTATTAGTATAGAATAAACTTCAGAGTTAATGGGAGTTACCTGTCATCATTAAGAGTCTGATTTTCATCTGTGCTGAACAGCTGCACATTCAGTGGAAATTAATGGGCTTTGAGGCATTTATTGTCTTTGCAAAAGAAGCGCGCAGGGTGGGGGTTGGAGCTCACCACACATTGCCTGTGTGCCTGAGCAGGGTACCTATCCCTGAGAGTGCATGGGAACTCCTTTATTTTCTCTGCTCAGATACAAAAGCGTTTGCCTCCTGTTCTTCCGTGGTCTGGTGCTGTGTCAGTTCAGGGTCATCACAGATAATGTATTTTGTAATGTATTGCTGCCTGAGGCCTTACCCCCTCTGCCTTGTATGTACTTGAAAAATGTGATGGTTTAAACTGAATATTGGTATGCAAATAGTTAGCAATGGTATGCTTATTGTGACATTTTCTTTTCTTTTTTCTTTCCTAGTGTAAAACTCTCTCTGGCGTCTGCGATCACATTATCTCACTCTCTTCTGATCCACTGGTTTCGCAGTCTGCCCATCTTGAAGTGATCCAGCTTACAAACATCAAGCCAAGTGAAGGGCTGGTAAGAAGTACGCAGTTAATCAAACCCATCATCCAGGATGAGAAAGCAATTTTTAAAAAATAAGTTGTATATATGAAAATGAATAGGACATGTTAGCCTTTTCTGTTTTAAAGTTTAAAAATAGTTTGGTTTCTCATGCAGCTGGGCCAATACAGCTGACTGTAAAGCTGACTGAAGTATGCAGAGTTCAGTGAACAGGGAGATATGAGTAAGAAGTTCTTGCCATTTATACCATCTTCTGAAAAATGGTTCAGATTGTTCTAGGATCTTGAAGTCTGAAGGGACTTAAATTACTAAGATCAACTCAACCAAGAAGTTTGCGTGGGCTTATGCACAAAACCTGTCAGATTCTGGAAAATGTTTCATAGTGTCTCTGGGATATAAAGCTATTTTATAAGTTATTCCAGAGTTCTACAGCACTGCTGATAAGTAACTCACTGAATTTTATTGCAAGAATTCTGCATTCTTAATCAGGTGCTTCAAAGGCTCTTAGTTCAGCCATCCTGTGTTTGTTGTTCGAGAGCTGACTGTTGATCTCTTGTTTACTCAAGTATCCATCACCCGCTGCATGGAAAAAACCAACACTGATAACAATTCCAGATATATGACTTTACATCGTTAATAATATCTGTTCCCATAATTTTTGGAGGTAGAAAAGAAGATGATCAGAATACAGTTAAACATTTTTTGTCTAAAGAAATAGCTTTTGCAACTCCTGCCAAAGCTTGCTCTCATTCCATTTTCTTGAATAGTCTTGAAGGACTGCTTTACTCTTTGCAGCAGCTTTTTGAAGTTGTCTGGATGTTGTAGTTTTGGAGAATATTTTGGTTTGCATGTTGGTTGTTAGTGGGTTTTGGGTTGATTTGTTTTTCTTGGCAAAGTTGGTATGCCAAGTTATTTAGAGCAATTGTACACTAAATTAATTTTCCATTCTTTTGTAAAATAACAGTTAAAATATGAGAAAAACCCCAAACACTTGGATGAGTAAATATGGCCCCATCCTTTGTTTCAGTCTGCAATTTGTTTTCCCTTCCTCTACTGGCTTTCTTTTTTATCTCTGAATCCATTTTAAATTTGTCCTTCAGGATTTCAGCTTCTCATGGATTCTCTCCTCCCTCTCTTCCCCCCGCTTTCTCCTGTAATTTTAACTCTCCCACCACCTCACTGCAGTCAACCTTTGGAAACCCTGTCTTCTATTGTAATGAGGAAATCTTCTTGCCCTTTCTCTTTATCACTTTTTTATGAGTTCTATCCATTTTTATCTGAACTTGAATTTTTTTTTCTTTCTGTCTTGTGACTGGGTTTTTTTCTGTTTTTTTCCTCTCATTTAAGTCTTCGTGTAGGTTGGTGTGAACTCCCAGGGACTGAGAAATGTTGAGTGGTATTTTTGTAAATAAGAATGTGTTTCATGGGTCTGTTCCTGCTGGGTAGCTGATGAGAGAATCTGTCCCTCTCTGTGTCTCTGTTTTACACCCTCTGTCTGTCTTGTCTATTTAAACTGGAAACTCTTCAAGGCAGGGCTTTTTCTTTTTATATATTTGTGAACCAACTTAACGGGGTCTTGATGTCATTGTCATAACAAGAATTATACGTGTTTTTTAAAAAAAGGAAAACAGCAACTATGCAGTATACAAGCCTTAGAAGGATACAGTGCCATTTTGACACAGTAATGTTTTTTTCCCCTCATCCTTGCCTGCGTGCCACTATTGTGTTGCCTCGGCACTGTGCCGTCTCCTGTAGATTGTGAGCTCTCCAGAGCAGGCCCCAAGGATGGGGTATTCGCGCCGAGAGAGTGAAAATCATCCCCTTCCCTTTGTAACAGCGCCAATTTTGCCAACAGATCACCTTTGTCACGTGGTTCTTGGTGCTTTATATGCTTTGGGGTTGTTGGGCTTTTGTTCGTTTGTTTGCTTTCTAAACTAATACCTTTGAATTAAGACACGGTGAATGCACATCAGTACTACCCCACTGAGTGCTGAGGGTGTCAGTTTAAGAATTGATGGTGGAGCTTGGAGTTGTGAATATTCTCTGCACATCAGAAACGCTGGGATAAATAGGAAGCTCAATCATTTCTGAACCTTCTTCCAGGATTTGTGCAATGATGGAGGAGGGAAAATGGTTTATTGTCAACTTCTCTGTAGGTTTTTTGACCCACGTGACAGTTGTGTGCTTGCTTTACCAATCACTAAATAAAATGTTCTATAAAGATGGAAGGACTTCAGGCAGAAGAAAAAAGACAAGGATGCCTGCTAACTGGGAAGATTTTTTGTGACCTATTGTAAACAGAACATCTTAACATCTCAAATTCAATAACTAAGAAGCTGAAGTAAATTGGGAGAGAAAAAGGAATGGGGAAGAGAAGGAAATTAAAAGTTTGGAAAACAATGCTGTTTCCCTAAAATCATGGTAAATATATGATGGAATTAAGAAAATGCTTGAAGCTTTTACAACATAAAAAAGATTGGAGCATGATCAGGATGTTTTAATCAGCACAAATAATTCCTTCACTGTGTTTGGTCTTTTCTTGTGGAAACTTAAGTATTTGTCAGAGCTATATGTAAATTGTCAGACTAATACCTGAATGCAGAAGAAACAAGTAAATGTGTTGCAGGGTTTACCATGTCTTATAGATACTAAAACTAGCTAACAGCTGTGACTAAATAACCTGTCAAGCAACTAAAAGTGTCAAGTGGAAAATGTTAGGGTGGGATGTGGAGAACCTCTTGTGTACTGGGTATAACAATGTTATGGGTGGGATTTGATATTGGTTTTGTTGTTTGGGTTTTTTTTCCTTTTTTGTTTTCCCTCTATCCTTGTCTCTTTTGACTGGCTGCATTCATATGTTACTCAGTGAGTGCTGCTGGGGGAAGAGATACTGCCTGCAGTGGCTGTGCAGTAAGGGTGAAAAGAGTTTTCATCGTAGAAAGTTATTTAAAAAGCCTTAAAATGGATTAATGTGGTCAACTTTGCAATCACCAAAGTGCTTCCATGTGTAATCCTTTCCTTTTCTCTTTGAGGACTTGCAAGTTGTTTCATCTGTATCAGTAAACAGAATTTAATTTTGTATGTTTTTACATTAGTGATATACAGAGACAGAATTGACTAGCTTAGGTAGTACTTTTTACCATGAAACAGACTTAAGAATATTGCTGGGTGACTGAGAACAGTGAATGTATTTAGACAAAAAGCAGGAAACAAAGTTTTTCTTGGGTAGTTTTTCTGCAATAGTCACTTTCTACTTTATTTTTAATATTGAACAGAGTATCAGAGAGCTGTAGCTAAGGTTAATCTTGAATTTCAATAGTTTCCTGTTCATATAAGCATTTTAATCCCAGTCAGGTAAGTGACTGTGGTATGATTTCAAGCTTGCTGGGTTCAGAAATGCAAAGGTTAATTCATCAGAACATGAGAGTGATTGTTTGGGGTTCCTTTTTGCCTCCTGAAGCAAGCACAAAAGAAGCTTGTTGTAAAAAATCGCTCATAAAATACAAGTCATAGATACAGCAGGGTGTGGCAGCTGATTAAAGTGCACTGCTGACTCCCTCTCCAGGAATCCAGTGTACTACTATTCCTGATATTTCTTCAGAATTTTTTAGTTTGAAATACTGGAAGAGCTGGGAAAGAGTTATGAACAGCATTCTGAGAGCTGTTCAGGGTTAAAGATGCACATGCAACTTTGGAGGGCTCCATGAAAATGGAGTGAAAGTAAAAATTCAGTTATATGTGTGATAAAATGGAATTAGTACCTTCTTTCCTTTTCCATCCAGCATTGCATATGGATGTAATATGTTAGAAATATATCACATTCTGTTTTCATTCTTAAAAGAAAGATAAAAAAATATAAACAAATAAAAATATAAACAAAAACAAAAGAAGGGGGAAAGAAAAAAAGCACGAAAGGTCTCTTTTCTAACCCTTAACTTAAATCATGAAGAAAAATTGTAATGATTGGTTTGAAATTAGAGCTCTAACCATAACTGATCAGGACAATCTCTCATGTAATTAAGCATGAGTTCCTAGTTTTTTAATCCAGGTATACATTTATTCCTGGTTTCTTGGTTGGTTCGCTTATGGTTATTTTATAATATAAACTGAATTATCTTTCCTTTTATTTGCTGTAACTGATTCTTTTAAATTCTTAGGGACTTATCTTTGAATACCTAAGATGTGTATCTACCAATTTCTTTCAGTGCAAATGGACAGCGCACACTGATCTTCCTTGTATTCTTGATTGCTAGAAGTACTGTTGATATTGTGCAGCCACAAGGAGGCAGAGAGAGGAAAACTTGTAAATGTCTGTGATATTCTTATTTCCATTCCAGATCAAACAATTGGAAGCCAGAAACATTCTCTTCTCTGTACCATTTCCCAGATATTGTTCACTTAAAATGAGGCATGGAGAAACAGGGGTGAATGGGGTTCATTTTTGTGTTGCAAAATGTTACCTCCCCTCATTTAAAAGCTGCTTTATAACAAGAATTATGTTGCCTCTTGCAAAATTAATGTGACATGGTGCTAATATAACATTTATTAATTTTGCACGATGTGAAATAAATGCAATCTAGGGTGGATATTTTTCAACTTCTTCCCTCTTAATGTGTGCAAAATCTTGATCCTAGCCTTTAAGGAACGGTCTGCAAAAGTTCTTTCTCCTCTTTTGCATTTTCAAAGTCTTTTGAGTTTGTAGAAAAGACTAGATTGGATGTGAATTGCACTCTGGAATGGCAGCACACTTGGATGAACTTACTATCCTTTGGAATAATGCTTTGCCCAAAACTAAACACTGTGTAACCATTAAGTGTGAGACTTTTCCCCTGGCTTTCAGCCTGGTGTTTAAGGTTGAAAGGACTAACTCACTGTCAATAAAAATGAAGATGTGGCTGTCTTGAGAAATTGCTTTGCGTGGGGAACTGACTTAAGGTTCCTGTCACCATGGTCACTGTGATTTTAGCTCTTGCCATGCTGCAGGGTTTATGGCCCAGTCACTTAGATCTGTATCGTGAGAGGGTTTGAGGTTCTGATTGGTGGTGCTTTGAGGGTAGGTGTGTGTACCAAGGAACAGATACCAACATATCTCAGCCTCTTGTGTGGCTCATTATGCGTCCTGTAAGATATCTGTATATTGCTGTTAAGATGTGTGTATATCAGTGTTTCCCTACCTCACAGGGGTGTTGTGAGGGTAAATGTATGAAAAAACCGTTCTGTATTTGAGTTAAGCAGAAGGTATGCGATGGAACCAATCAATGGACAAATTAGTGAAGGTACACAGAGGATCTGGAAGTTGAAGGATGATGTTAGGGCTTTCTGGGTAGTAATAAATAGATTCCGGATTTGTTACTTTCTAACTGTGGCAGCTAAACATCACTACTGTGTTTGAAGCCATTAACACTATGGAATTCTGCAGAACAAAATAGGAGTTCACTTTTGAGCCTCTGTCCTGAGAAACTCAGAAAGTCCCTGGTTTGTGTTACTGGGGATATTAACCACTTTATTAATTGAGGTGTACTTGTTGTTTCTGCTACCAAAATGTCTATTGGTTCTGGTCCCAAACTAGATTAGTCCAGCTTGATATGTCTTCTTTGCCCATTTGCCATACTTACTCATCAGTGAGTGCACTCTGCTCCTCTACTAGGAACAGTGGCACTCTGATTAAAAAGAGAAAAAGTAGGTTATGGAGAGGATGTTTGCTCAGGCACTCAATGTTTACCTGCTTTCAGTGAAGTGGTCGAGATTCCTCAGAAATTGTTGAATGCTCAGTATATGCCAATTATTTCTCCTGTTTCCTTCTCCTCGTGTCATAGTGGATGCTGTTAAAGTGTTTGAGTTAAGGCTTGGTGAAAAGGCATATTTGAGACACTGTCTTGGACTACCCATGCAGGAACTTCTGTCTATTTATAAGCTATCTCTCCTTTTTCATATTTTTTTGAAACAAGTGGGATAGCTAACAAAGTTGTTGTTGAAGTTTTCGTCATTGAGTTTTAGAGCTGAAGTGTTCACTGGGATGAGGGGAGCTATGAGAAGGCCTTACAGCAATTTTGCAGGCACAATTCCGAGCACTTGTTAGCAATTTGAAAGTTGTGTTTGCAGCGTTGCCTACTGAAGACTCCAGATCTTTTAAAACTCAATGTAGTTTTCAAGGCAAAATGGAAAGGCAATGTGTAATTCTGGGGCTTTTTGTAAGGCATTGTTATATTTGTAGCTGAAGAAGTGTATTAAAAAATGTATTTATGGACATAACTGTGGTAAACAGTTTATTATTGCTAATTAGGACCAAAATGACTTGGGCTGTTCTTGAATTATATCAAAAAACACTTTCCTATCCAGGGACAAATTCCTCATGGCATGCATTAAAGTCCACAAATCTTAAAGAAAGCAAAAAGAAAAGAGAGATTCTTTAAGATATATGCAAGTTTTGTTTGGATGGTGATGGTTTGTGAAACACTTTAAAAATTCTTTCCCATGATGTCTTTTTCTTAGGGTATGTACATTAAGTCAACATATGATGGTCTTCATGTAATTACTGGAACAACAGAAAATGTAAGTATTGTTAATACTGTATGTTCAGGCCTGGAATCCTTTTTGACCTTACCTGTGGTTAATGCTTTCCCTTTGCTATAAACTACATTTTGCTTGCAAACTTGTGCTAGTTGGCTGTTAAGAACCAATGGCATGTTGGACAGCAGAGATGCTTGTGCTTGTTTACCTCAGAATTGAAAGAGTTGTTCCCAGTTAAGGACCAAGAGAATCAGTCTTGATTTGTTCTTGCAAGACACCTAAAATGCTCTAGTTGATCAAGACAGGAAGCAGCTGTCTTGGAGTTACTTTGCTCTGTGAATAAAAGATAAATGTCTATATTATGTTTAAACTGTTATGCTGGAGTTTGCTGCGGTATTAGACAAACAGCTTTTATATTTTCCATCTATCAAGCTTCATTTTGTAATAAATGAGTGCATGGAAATGGACATCACTTCACATTGACAAATAACCATGTATTTCTGCATGAACTTCTGAGTAATGCCTATGGAAAGGAACACTTATTACCAGTGTACTACTTCTCACTGAAGGCATTAAAGAGCAAGTAAAACATAATAGACTACTTTTAAAAAGCTTTTGAAATACAACCTCCTTTTCTTGTACACCATATTTAGGGAACTGTCTGTCTGTTAGGAGTTGAGCAAAACGATAATTTTGGGGGGAAGGTTTTCTATCCATGATCTTCGATTAATGTGGAACAATTACTAAACAACACAGAACTGCTCCATAATAGTTTAGGCAATTCCTTTCAAAGATTTTGATGGCATTTTCTTAAAATGAAGCTGTCAGAAATGTTTGTTTTATCATGCTACTGTGTCATCCTGTGGGAAGTGGAAACTATCTACATGCCATTTACTGCTGCTGTATCTGATCTGCACTGAGGTTCTGTTAACATCTCAATAAAGCAGGAATATTATTTTCATCCTTTCATAGGAACTGTAAACTGATAGCCTTTTTCCTTTCTATTTTCTGCTTTGGGCAGGATATCCATGGGTTATTACCAATAGATAATACCTGTTGTAGAATTTGTGTGAATGCCACCTGTCTTTATAAAAGAAAAATGTAAGGAATTTCAAGGAAAATAAAATTTCTAGAGAGTCAGACCTACGGCTACAGACATCATTAGTGAAATTAGCAAAACTAAACAAACCAAACAGAACTATAGCTGAGCTTAACCTAGAAAATATATGAAACAGATATATCTATGAGAAAGAACAATTTTTACAGTCATCTGTAAAAGAGAGATTTTGCAGAATCTCTCAAATTAAAGATGGAACAGTTTCTTTCCATAACTTACTAATGGATTTAATTTCCCAGGAGCAAAGATAAAAATAAAATCTTAATGCATTCCCTCAAACCTCTTATCTTTTGTGATTCACGAATATAATTTAAAGCTATGTCAGGAAGCTTCAGTCATGATGACTCCTCTGCTGTTGTTACTGACTCTTTCACTCACTGTGACACCCTGGAGGTGCTCACAGCAGACCAAGAAACTGCACTCTGTTGTGAAGGAAAAAAGCTGTTGTGTGTTAAAGCATTTGTGAAAATGAGTAGTGCTTTAGAGAAAGAAGGGTGTTTCCTGCTTTTAAGAACATGGCTTCTAGCTTCTTTCTTTAACACATGTGTACACACACACAACACATACACAGGGTTTTGATTTTGGTAGATGGGAGGAGAAAGATCTAAGCAGCATGGCCAGAACAAGATGACAATGGTGCACATGTGATCAGACCTGCTGGTCTTCACATGTTTACTTTTTGTAATACAGTTTAACTTCTAGGAAACAAGAATCCAAATTCTCTCCCATTTGAACAAAATGTTGTGTGTTTTTAATTTCCAAATCTGCTCTTCCAAGTGTGACAGTGACACACTTTTTTGTGTGAAAGATCCTGGAGGAGAACATGTGTCTGTATTAAACACAGTATCATGGTAGTCCTCTCCACATTGATGTGAGAGAGTATTTATAATGACTGTTCTGCTTTTTCTGTTTGGCATTTGAGGTATTTGATATCCATCTGCAAAGCCCTTTAGGGTTTGGGTCTTGCTGCTCGGCATTAGAAGTCACCTCCCCCAGCACATCAGCCCTGCAGATCAAAGCCTCTGAGCTCTGAAGCTTGAATTGAGAGAGGGCAGTGTTCCTCACAGGTCACTGCCCTGTAAGGGCTTCTCTCTGGTGGCTCTGTAGCATTAGAGCAAGCTGAGCTTTCTGGTTCGTGTCTTCTGTCTTCTGTTTGGAAGTAGCAATCTAAAGGGTGTATTGGTCCAGCAAAAGAGTAGCTTTCTTGTTGAGTAGCCCTTCTAGACCATGTTGGAGAGATTATTTTAATGCACAAACCAAATGCATCCTTCAAATAAGACCATTTTGTCCTTTGGTTTTCCCATAAAAAAGAGTATTTTTCTAAAGTAATAGCATGCAGTGCATCTCCAGCAGGAATGTGGCTTTGAAGGGGGTGCTCCCTGTGTCACAACTTACTTTGATCTGGTTGGCTTTTCATAGTACCCTTAGATCACAGGGAAGAGAGACTTTTCAGAAGAAATAACACCAAAATCTCCACTGTCAGCATGCAGAAATTGTCCTCCAGGGCCTCTAAACTGGACTTTCAGACAGTGTGAGTATAGCAGGGGAATAGGAAAAAGACAATATTTAGCCTAAAGGACAAAACTAAATCTATTCTAAAGAATAAATCATAAACAGATTCTGAATAACTTTTAGTTGTTGATGTGTGAGTCTCAGTGACAGGTGCTTCCATCACTTCAACTCCGTGTTGAACCAAATTACAAGCTAATGAAGATACAGTTGTGGTGTGGCACACTTTGTTCCTCCTAGTAGGACTTCATGAGTGGATTCTGTGCTTAATGATCAGCATATACATCTAAAAAAGAAAGACCTTATCAATTGTCCTCTGTTTTCCTTAAATAGCCATGATAAAAGATACTGTTTTACAGCAAGGTCTGTTTTTTACTGGAGAGGAAAAAGTAATAAGAAACAGGAGTTGCAATCCCTTCATAAGACCACAGCCTTGAAATGCCTTTATAAATGATTTTTGCCTCACCTTGCAGTGTGTTTGAGGCATAATTGCCATGAGGCTTTTTTAACATAGACTTTTCCAGTTTGAAGATTATCAGACCATATTTTAATGGTTTGGCAAACTGCTACACAGAATACCTGTTTTGTCAAGGTTTAAGCTGCAAATGCTGAAGACACTGTAAAACAAAGGTTGTATCATAATAAAGTCCTGAAGAGTTCAAAGGTAATGACATAGGATTCACTTGCATTTGCATTTTAAAAGTCTTAGGTGTAACTACATCCGAGCTAAAAGAGCTGTATTGCATAGGAGGATTAGAAGGATTTTAGAGGTATGAATTAGTAAGTGTGAGTAGTAAAATGGCAGACAGAAGACAGATTATTAGAACATAATCACCAGTGTTAAAATTTTTCCCCAAGTCACTCAGCCAATACCTTTATTGCTTAAATAGTGCCAAAATGTCAAGGCTGCTGTTCTGTATATAAGTAAAATTACATTCTTACCAGCCCAGTTTTTTTTAGGATGCAATGTCTGCTAGGACCGAGTAATGAGTGACCCTTCTTTCAGCCTCTCGTGTCTCTTGGATATCTTTCATTTGGACACTGTCCTTAACTTAGGCCATGAATTATGTACAACTGAACTAGAAAGTCATGGCATAGCTATGGGACGTGTTTTGAATGGAGATGTAGTACACAGGTTATTACAAAAAGTCCACATTTCAGGCCTGGAGCATTTTCTTTAGATGACCTGTTAACTCACATGAAAATGAATTTCATTTCATTCCTTTACATAAAATTTGTAGCAGTTTTTTTGGAAATCTGCTCCTGAGCAACATGTTTAGTTTAGGGATTTTTTTTCAAACTGTCAGTCACTTTCTACTGTGGAGTCAAAGTGCCTTCTGGCAGCCACAGTATTGTGAGAAAAATTAAAATGTGGCACTGAAAAACTGAAGGAACTTACTTTCCTTTAAACTTAGAGGTATTCCCCTCATAAATCAGTTGGTCTGCTATAACGACAGATGAAGGGAAAATTTGTGGGGATTTCACTTTATGGAAGAGGGTTTTTTGTTGTAGTTTTTATTTTTATTTGGTTTTTTTATTGTTACTAGGTTGGTTTTTTTGAGGCAAAAACAAAGTACAAAACTACTTTACTTTTTTGAAAGTGTGATCACTGTAGGATTTTGATGATGGTTGCATTTCTTTCACCCTAATAATGTTCCAAAACCAAAGTTGCCATTAACTTGCTCTTCCTAGGTTGTACCTAACCTAATCTTCTCTTCTTGTGTGCTCTTTGCAGAACAGTAATTTACTGCAGCTCTCTGCAACATATTGAAATGTTGTAGAATAAAAAGACAATTTTATGATATTTGTCCATGAAGAACTGCCAGTTAGTCTTGGTAGGTTCAAAGGTCAGGCAAAGATTGGCTTTTGATGTTTAAGAGATACCAGGCAGATTAAAGCATCCTTCTGTCAGGGTAAAATTCAGAAGAAATCCTTAGGACTTGGTTCTCATATGTATTCATACCTTTCTTAACATATGATTTCATTGTGTAGAATAGTACATATCATTTTTCTCCAACAAGAATGAACTGATTTATTAAATATTTCTTTAATTCTTTATTTCACAGTAGAATGTCATTATCGATCTAACCTGATTTCCATAGCTTAGCAATCATACTGCTGAAAGAGAGATGATGACTGGTAAGACCTGAATTCTTGATCATCTCTTTTATTTTAAATTCAGTCACCTGCAGATCGGTGCAAGAAAATCCATGCTGGGGATGAAGTGATTCAAGTTAACCACCAAACTGTGGTATGTATAACTATGTTCTGTGTCAATTGGAGATAGAGGTGTTGTGGCACATTAGCATGTGTAGAGAAGAAATGTGTAGAAAATTGTGTTTTTATAAATCATTATCTCTTCTAACATCTAAGTTTTCCTTTTCTCTTTTGAAACCACATAGTTCTGAAGTGTTAAGCTAAACCCTGATCATCTGAGTATTACAGGAGATACTGAGTTAGGCTAAACAGCTGTGGCTTGAGAGATCTCTTAGGGTGTTTTCTGCTTACCCGTGCTCGGTTAATACACAGTTGGTTAAAGTGTAATGGAAATTCTGGATTGAAGGGATGAAGGGAGTTGGAAATGTTGTGCCCTTGTGGGTTTAAGATCAAGAATACTTCCTGGAAGCTGGAAAACTTATTATCTTTCAAGCGTACTGGAAAGTGTAGAGCATGTTTTTTAAGAAGACTAGCATGTGAAACTCCCATAGGGTTACCTAGCGTGAATAACTTAATTTAAAGATAGGCTTTTAAACTTGGAAATTAAAATGAAACAAACCTTTCAGATATGATAGGCAAATTGCTCTTTGTGGGAACAGGTACTGGTGATTTTATTTAGGATTAGTGGACTGTTAAAATTAATTTACCTTTTTGAAGGAAAGTCTTTGTAAAGAGAAAAGAGCAGACAGTCAGTATAGAAAGCAGCTATTCTTAGTCCAAAAAATATAAAGTTTCTTGACAGTAGTAAAAATCAATATATTGTATTATTTACATGTGTTCTTGCAAGCTTTTTAACAGACAAAAAAAATAGCCTGGCCCATTGTCCTTAGCGCAGCAGTCGTTTGTTAAAATTGTGTTTTCTCATTCCACATGGGGCTCCACTTACAGCTTTAGGCCATTGTACATCATGGCAGCTCCTCTGTACAAATTAGAGTAATATTTTACTATGCGTTCCAGTTAAGTTTGATATCAAATATACTGTATGTATGTGGACCTTAACTGATGAGAAGATACCTTTTGAGCTATGCATTGTAATTTGAAAGTCTGAGCAGGTCAGGATGAGTTTTAATACTGTTTTGGCCATGTAGCTTCTTTACAAGTGTTGTATCCCATTATTACTTTTCATGTACAGTTGATGACTAATTTCTCTGGTTTTCTGCTCTAAGAGAGCTTATGACATCAATTTAATTTGAAAAACATTTTAGAACATTATTATTTTNATATATATATATATATATATACACACACATCTGAAGAAGCATATAATTAAACATTCAGTGCTTATACTAGCTAGTTTTTCCAAGAATTTCTGATGGTGCTGTAAAGTTGCCTTGTCAATATGAACATTTCCAGTTGGCTAGGTATTTATTCTAGTTTCCTTAGCACATCTACAATGCGTTTATTTGATGGAAAGATCAGATTCTTATCCCTAACACTAACAGTAATGTTTTGACAAGCCTTAAGATGAGCTTTCTTACCTAGTTGGATGGAACATTTAATGTAGTATTTGAGTGTCTTGGCTTTTGCATAAGTGAAGTATTTTCAGAGGCACAGAAAAAACTATTGATTGTATTTCTGGGGAAAAGGACCATAGAGAGCTAAGACAAACTTAGTTTAATATAGTGAAGTGAATATATATAGTAACAGTCTAAATCACACATTTGCTTATGCTTTTCTTTGTGGTATCAAGAATATAATTGATATAGTTTTCATCATGGATATTGTATATAAGTAATTTTCTTGTATTCTAGTGTAGATTTTCCACAGTGAAAGTCAACTAGGATTTTCTTAGAAATGTAGTAGTCCCATGTTACGTTTGCAAAAGTTCACTTCATTCACTCTTCAATTTACAGAGCCCAAATATTTCATTTATTCTATAGATTCTGCAGAATTTGACAAGAGTCTAAGTAAATCCTTTTGTACTCCAGCCCCTGTCATGAGGAATTTACTGTCCAGTTCTAAGAATCTGTTTTTCTGGAAAGAGGCATTCTTCCTTACAGTGATTCTTGCTTAGAAGAGAAATAAGTCTGAAGATACTACATTTTGTTTTTACTGTTTATCGATTTTTTTTTTTTTCACATTTGATATACTACTTAGCAGCTGCAAATACAGGACAACTTGCTTCACCTAACTTATCATATGTGCATACCATACAAGTCATATACTTATCATATTTATATGCCTAGTATTGACCATAGAAATAACTGCCTAATTTTTTAAATTATCTAATTCTGAAACTGTAGGGAAGTAGTATTCACATGTAGCTGTTATTAAGGGGATGTCTTGTAAATCAAAATATTAAAAAAAACCCCAATCTTAACTTTAATTTCTTTTAGAGTTAAAGCCTTTTTAAAATTTTCTTCAGTTATTTCAGTGTATTTTATCTGTCAAATTGAAGTTAATATCTGTCTTTTGTACTTTATATTTCAAAGAATAAATACAAATACAAGGAAGAGAAGTTCCATACAATTGGTTTAAAAATCCAACTTGTTAGATACTACTTTTTACAAGAATCACATTTTAGTAGCTATGAATAGGCTGCTTTTTCAGAAAGCCCACTGGCTTTCAAATAAGCAGCATGACAAAGTAGGAGAATAGTTAAATGTTTTATATTGATTTTCATTATGCATGTCCTAATACTGGGTGTCAAATAGTTTTAAATTGTCTACTGACATCCTCTGCTTGTAGTGATTCTTAATCTTCATAGTATTTCATTTGGCAGTGAATTTTAAGTGATTATTTTGATTGTTTGCTATTCGGTAGAAAACATGCATAACAGGATTATTCCACTTGTTGCTGGCAGGAAGTCTGGAATGTAAATACCTTCCAAATTTTTAAAATTAAAAAAATGTATTAGGCGTAAAGTCAGTGAAAAGTTAATGTTCAGAAAATTGTCGTTTAAATAGTGGTTTCTTGACGTTAAGTGAATCTTCTGTGACAGTTTTGATTTACAGGACAGATCTATTCTTAAATAGATCTATTCTCTGTAACTAAGGGTCATAACTCCCTCCAACATGAGAAGGTCATCGAACTGTTGGACCAAGTCCAGAGGAGGACCACAAAGATGATCCCAGGGCTGGAGCACCTCTCCTATTAGAACAGGCTGAGAGAGCTGTTCAACCTGGAGAAGAGAAGGCTCTGAGGAGACTTTGTAGCACCTTCCAATATCTAAAGGGGCTACCAGAGAGCTGGAGACAAACTTTTTATGAGGGCCTTTGTTGTTAGGCCAAGGGGAGTAGCTTTAAACAGAAAGAGGGCAAGTTTAGATTAGATGTTAGGAAGAAATTCTTTGCTGTGAGGCTTGTAAGGGACTGGAACAAGTTGCCCAGAGTAGCTGCAGATGCCCCATCCCTGGAAGTGTTCAAAGCCAGGTTGGATGAGGCTTTATGGGGACGTCCCTGCCCATGCCAAGGGGTTTGACGCTAGGTGACCTTTAAGGTCCCCTCCAACCCAATTTTGTGATTCTTTGTCTTCTCTATTAAGATTCAAAGGATTGAGACAACATCTTCTAACCTTAGTCTTCTCTAAAAGCATGTGTGTCTAAAATATTTCCAATGTAAACAAACAACAAAAACACCTTCCTCATTCAGGTAATTCAGAATTTGCACTCATGTTTCTGCCCATGTGTAATTCAAGAACCTGTTTCAGCTCAGGATAGTCCTTTTTTGAACCAACTGAAAGTGCAGGTGACTATATTATTGCTTAAATGAATTAGTACTCTCCACAGTACTCTTTCTGGTTGCATCAGTGATAAAACAGTAAAATACAGTAAAATCAGTGATAAAACTGGAGAAAATACTCCAAGCAGAAAACAGGGAGGTACAGACTCAGGATGGTATAGGATTCTTGATTAACAGTCTTTTCTCATGTAATATTTTCTTTATTTTGGAGGCTTATCTGGCACATTGCATATACTTTGAATATGCAAATGATATGATGTATGGATTGAATATACATTTGATATGATGTGGTAGACTTGTGGATTCCCAAAATTTCTGTTTGTTGACTAAAACTCATCAGAACTTACGTAAATATTGATGATGGAAAAAAATAGGTGACTATGGTCAATTATTAATCTGTTGCATGTAGAAGCTAGTAGGTTTAATGTATTTAACACCTTTAAGTTGGAATTGATTTTTTTGGAATCTTCTAATAGATGACACTTCGCTTTTATACATAGATTTCTTACTGTGGAAACTCCAGTGCACCAAACCAAGAACACATAATTGATATGGGGGAACTCTTTTTGTATTTACAGTACAAAAACTTAGGGGAGATTCAGCTAAAATTCTTCTGAAACATGACAGACGCATTCACAAGATCGTACCTTGTTTTGTTGGAAGTGAATACACTGAAGAGTGTGATGCCTTTCTAGATACCCATCCTAACTTAAATCTTTGTTTAGAAAAATGAAAGAACAGATTTTTATGATTCACTGTACAATTAGTGAGGAGAGTTCAACATCCACAAAATGTCTTCGGATTTGTTGGGAAATGGTAAATTCCAGCTCATAGGAAATAGTGAACTTGGAGTGTGTATGAATCTCTGGAATGTGTGCATCTAAAGTGGAGTTTGCAGTAGATGGCTTCTTATTTTGGGGGAAAACTAAACCTAAACACCTCTAAGTAGAAAAACGGCATTGCAAATATTTCTGTTTGGTTTTTTCTGCACTGTTTCAGATCCAGCCAGGCTTTTGTGAACACCGATATTTCATTTAAGGTCTCTTGGCTTTGAAGGAGGCAGTATATCTAAAGAGGCTTAGTGGGGAAGTGGGCTGGAATAGTATAAGGGAGGGAACAGCAGTGTCAGTCCAAGCTTTTAACATTAGATGTTTGACACCTTATACAACTTTCATTAACAACCACTTTATTTAAAACAGTACTTTTATTTTCTTATGATGCTTGACTTGAACAAAAAAGCAGTGCAGCAAGATCATAAAAGTTGAATGGAAATAAGCTTTTTGTTCAAGTTCCTTCTGTTGCTGTCATGTATGTGCTTTTATGGAAGAGGATATTGAGTAACAGCTCCCAAATCATGCTTTTAATCCTTTCTGAATCCTTGGGTTTTCTTTGTTTATAAAGTTTTAGTAAATGCTAACACAAATATTTAATTTTAAAGGTGGGTGGGATTTACATCTAAAAGCTTTTTAGGGCTATTCAGAAATGTTCATGAAAGTCTTTATGGAAGTAACCTGGTTCTGTCCTAAACTCTCTGTAGTTTGCCAGGATAGGGGGTCCATACACGTGGGAGTGGTAGTCTGTTCTCCAACTACCATCTCAAAATTTCAGTATCATTCCCAATCCTGTTTTTGCAATCTCCGTAAGTGTTGTGTAGTGCTGAGAAAGGAACTAAATTGTCATGATCCCTTCAAAAGAAAAATTAGTTTTGTCAATTTGCAATTCCCTATACCATGGAATTTGTGTAGAGATTATATGGTGTTATTTATGTTATTTTTTTTTTTGCATAGATGTGCATATACACACAGAATATATTATTTTATATTGCATATATCAGGGAAGTGTTGCAGAAATGAAATGTGTGAGGGAACATGATCTTTCATTTCCCTGTGGGGACAAATGCTGGATGCTCTTGTCTGTGGAATCTCTTTTCTGTTGCTCTGGGGCTTGTTTGGAGTTGAAGTGTGAAGCACACACCACTTTGATGAGCACAGGCTCACTCTTACGTAAACAGTGTGGTGTGGCAGTGTGGGCATCCACTTGCACTTCTATCTCTGGCAGGACAGAACAGCTAACAAGTCGTTGTCACAGCTGTGTTAGACCAGCGTAAGCTTTGGCCAGCCCATGCTGCTTCATGTTTCTGCCAAACTTTAAAAATTTTTCCTTATTAAATTTTCGCACTTAAGCCCACCTGTCTCACGTTCCAGTGGAACTTCAGTTGCAGCAGAAAGCCCCTGCTGCCATTCAGCAGCTACCTGCCTCCTAGATGATAACAAAACTAAACTGTGCCAGTTTTTCTACTTTAATTTAAAGTCAACCTGCTTGTCTTAGCTGAAAACATTAAACCTGGTTGACTGTGCCTGAGAATGGAAAGGGAACTCTGTCAGTGTCACTTTTAAGTCACAGATGGTTGTGGAAACTGCTCCTTACTGCCTCTGTCTTTGTGAGAGGCATGTTTGGTCCTGTGACCTGGGCGCTGGCATCCCACATCCAGTGTGCTCTTGGATCTGTGTTCCAGAGCACATGATCCTGACCTGCTGTAGTTACAGTGCGCTACAATATAGACTGGGCATGGTAAACCTCATCTGTGGGATTGGTATGGTGCTGATGGAGCAGTCAGGCACTGAAAGGTTGGCATTGCTGTATGAGTGTTTCAGGAAGTCCTTTCAAGAAAAAACTGGTGCAACAGGAGACGCTCATCATCTTATATGACTGGGACATGGGCTCAGTATCCATACTTCTGTATTTCTAGAAATATTCCCTGCCAGATGATTGTGGTCTTGCTCACCTAATGCCATTTGCTATGTCCTACAGCTCACTCAAAACCAGATTTTTTTTTTTTTCCTGTCCTGGCTGTACCCCAGAATGGACAACTCTAGTGTTATTGAGCCCTGATACTTTACTTGTGTGATTATATGAACATATAGGAACAACATTCAGCAGGCTATTGAGCTCTGAGATTATTTTTCTTTTGGGGAGTGAAAAAGTTCTTTTGTAATTGAGGGCATAGACTGCTCTGTACAGCTACAGTTTGGGAATACCCACCTGGGCTGACTTTAAGGCACCAATGTATCTGTTGAATGCAGTGTGATTGTAATTAGAAATTCTCTGCAGACACCAGTTGACTTTTTCTGTGAGTGTCACTGGTGGGCCTTTATGGTGTCACCACTGGTAATAGCGATGTTTCTGAGTCCATATCCAAGTCTGGTATTTTTATACAAGCTATACTTAGGACTATACTCCTGAGGATGTGTTTACTAAAAACTGCTGCAGTATTCTGTGGAGCATTTTTCTGACCTAATTGTTAAATTCATCTTTCTGCACAGAACACACTGGAAGATGATGCATTTTAATGGTTTAATTTTTTAGAGGTTTTTTCTGTTTTGCTTTTTTTCCTTCACGTGGTAGTATTTCTGTAGGAAAAAAGTCCTCTAAGTGGTGCTGTAAATGGTATTAATATTTTCAATATAAATATTGAAAGACAATATGCTGCCAAAACATATTCCTGATAAAAATTATTTTCATATTCTCTGTAGTTGCTACTGGCTACAAATCTTGGTACAATTTGTATTTGCAGGCAGTTTAAATTAAAGTTTTAATAGTATGTTCTCAATGGTGAGAACACTATAAATTCTGCAGTTTAAATTATTATTTCAGAATATGTAATTAGAGCATATTTTTTATGCCAGGTAGGAAATAGTAAGTAGAATTGGAGTTTTCTATTAACTTTTTTGATGCCTGTAGAACAGAGTGCAGATTATATTACTCTTTTTGTCTTGTAAGAACAGGTCAAAAGACTTGTTAGTGTGACTTCAGGCAGGTATTATTCTGCTGCTAATAATTTCCTTTTAACTGAGTTTGCTGAAAATTGAAGTACTCTGTAAAAAAGATGATGAAAACTTAGGAGAGATGTATTCAAAGTTGTGCGTATCAACACAACTGACATTACAGTTGTGCACAGCCTGGACCACGTATGAATTAGGATGGAATAATTTTGAATACTTCTGTGCTTTGTGCAGGTAGCAGCTGTGTACATGACAGCAGCCTGATCTTCTGTTGCATAATCTGTTGTTTTATTCTGATGAAATTAGGAGATAACTGTGAGGAAGTGTAAGACAGCGATAGTTGTTGTAAAAATAGATCAAAACAATAAGAAAAGCAAATTAATGCTGTGTCACATGGGAGGAAAAGTTGAAGCAAGGGAAATTCTATGATTTGAGTAGATGTACTCTGAATATGTAAATATTTATTTTAAAAAGCTCAGTACTGGATTAGAACAACTCTGGTTTGAACAGAGTACATGATCTGTGGCTGATTATATAAATAGCAGTAAAATGAAAAAAAAAGAAAATATCTCTCATGACTAAATAATTACTGCTTTTTTATGATAATTTCTTTTAACTCCATATCCCCGTCCTTCCTTTAGCTAACTGATGCTGGATGTGTTTGCAGCTTACTTAAAGGCTTGTTTTGGATTTTTTTTTTATCAGTTTGCTTGGTCATTAATGACCTTAAGGATTTTTTTTTTTTTGGACAGTTTCTTTGTACACATGTTAATTTATTTTCACTATATTAATTCAGTCTCCAGAAACATCTGTTTCAAGGGTAGCAGCACTGTTTAGCTGCAGGGCAGCTAGGGGATCTCAAGTAGTTTATTTATACACTGAAAAGCTGGGGGGGGTCAAAAGCTGTTGGAATTACTGACTCACTGGAATAATTCTAAAATATTAAGTTGTGATAATGTAAATCTAATATGAAACAAAATTATTTATATATTTGTGTATGCATGTATGTTTACACATATTTATTGTTTTAATTCCAGGACAAGCATTTGGGGAATTTAAATATGAGACTATGCAATGCATACACACAGAGCTCAAATTCTCATTGTGAGATGAAGCACAGAGCCACAAAAATGAGTCACTGTGAGGCAAATGTGGCTGGGGTTAATACTGCAGGGTCACTCCTGAGGAGCACATTCCTTATGCCACATGAAATATGGAGAGCTTGACTCTTCCTCTCCCCTGAGGAAGGGGGAAGCTATCCACATCCATACTGCAGCTTAATCTGTGAGAAGCCAGGGTGTGACCCAGTCTGCCTAAATCCTGCCTGAGCCTCCAGCTCATGCCACCAGCTCACTGTGCCTGCTTAGATATTTATCAGCACTTGAGTTTTTTTAGCGCTCACTTGTGTCCACCCAAGAATGCTGAAATGTCTCTTCTTAGGCTGGGGAGATACTGTCCCTGGCCAAGAGCCCTGCTGAAATGGATAGGCACCTGGGCTCTCCATGTATTCCCTGAGAGCTCTTAAAAATGAGGCCAAGCAAGGACTCTGGTGGCAGCACCTTTGTTCATAAGAGTTTAATGTGTGTGCCCTTGCTGAAGAAGGAGTAGGGGCTGCTCATCACAGCATGGATCTCATACCCTGTTCTCTGCAGTGTGTGTTAATTTGTATTGCATTTATATTACACCAAAAAAAGTGATCACTGGGAACTGGGACCACAACCCTCCTTTCCCATAGCCCAGTGCAAGGACCGAATGGTTTCTTGCCATTTGTTGTGTGATTGGGGTTTATATTTGCATAGTCCCATCAGCACTGCGCTTTTCCCCTGTGGAAGCCCTTTGCCCTGAAATTATGCACATCTTGGTGCTTGAGACACCCTCCCAGCATTTGAAAGACTGAGTTTAGTCCCTCTGAGGATAAATAATGCTGAGATCTGTGTTCTGCAAATGGATGGAAGGTTGAATGCAAACCTTCCAAATTGCCAGTACCTGTCTTTTCTGGTTATCTGTACTCCTGGTTGAAGAGACAGATATATATATATATATAAAATTATCATGCTGGAGACAGCCAGTCACTGCAAGTACCCAAGTGAAGGAAAATGTTTCGAATTTCAGAGGTACAGCAAATCTGAGTGAGCTGGAATCAACCCCATTTTTTTAGAGCCATACCCTGAAGTGGGGAAATGAAACCCTTTTTCCTCAGAAATTGTACCTAGTAACTGACCTTTATGTCTGTAAAATATATCATCAAACCCATGAAGTTGGAGTCTTTGCTCTTCCAACAAATATGCTCATTTATTTGTTCTAGGATGTTGTGCTAGCAATGACTCAAAAGCAAAACAATGGGGTAGCTGTGAGCTGAAGGTTGATTGTATCAGTACAAAATGAAAGGTAAGCATTGCTATTAAACAGTGTCCAAGCTTCAATACAGAACTGCTTCTGTGTTCCTGGATAAATTAAGTTTTAGTTCCCCCATGGATAATACAGATGGTTGCCTCCTATACTGAGGTGCTCTGTAATCATGTTACTAATATTGTCAAGTTTGTTGAATTATGGTGGTACTTGGCAGTGCAAATACTTAAAAGGAGCGAGGTAGTAAAATCAGTCAGAAGTTAAGCTCTGGGTCAGGTTCATTTTCTGACAATGGAATGTGTTTAGGGCAGCTTAATGAGAGGCAGTGATTTCTGCACACAACTCTCAATTTGGATCCTAACTTAGTTTATTTTTGGAAAAGTCTCTTAATTGTGATCTTTAGTTTACATAGCCAAAAATGAATATAAAAATCACTTATTTCATGGCTTGGTGGTAGTAAGCAAAAGTTTTAGTGAAATATCAGGAAATATTCAAGTAAAAGATGTGATTTCCCTCAATGTACTTTACATACAAACTGTTGTTGTGACCTTGGGCAATGATACAGTGCAGTGTGATCAGTGACATTCTAAGGATGCACAGAACTGACTTCTAACATTGAATTAAAATTGCATTGATTTAAATAATATAGCCAAGATACTCTTTAATTAGAATTGCAGCCTATGCAATCACAATATTATTAACCTCTCCTCTTTGGGAGAAAACCATTATGCAAGCGTGGATGCTATTATTATGCAAGTGTGGATGCTAGCTTAAGAACCTGGATAAATCCCTGAAAAGGCATCTACTGCTCTCCTGACACTGCTTCCCCTACCGCATACAGACACAGCTTTCATCTCAGTGGTAGTCCATGCTGTAAACATCCTTTTGTGGTTTCCTCACCAGTTCTGTTTTCTGGACAGAAGACCTATGGCTTTTCATTAATTTTTGGCCTTTTCAGGCATCTGCAGCTGGGAAAGGGAAGAAGATACTTGCTACTAACTTATTTTTTCATGGGACTACCAGCTGACCATCCTTGTTTCTGGCCAATGTTCATGGAAATCGGTCTGTTAATTTAGCAGCATGATGCTGTTAAATTTCTTTTCAGATTCTGAATTGGTGAACAACATGCTGTGTTTGATAGTTATTTGAAGGTCAATGTTGGGGTTTTTTTGTTGTGTGCTTATGCACTATTTTTTGGTCATGAAATGCAAGATGGTGTTTCATGTAGAAGTTCTTAAAAAAACACCCAGTTCTTAAAGTGAATACACTTCCCTCCTAGAAATTGTTTGGGGTTTTTTAGCTGAAAAGGAATAAAAGCTTGAAGTCTGAAATGATTGAAAAGTCAAAGCACTCCGGGTGCATGCAGCTAATTACAGGCAACATTGAAAGAAAAAGAATTTTGGTTATCTCCCCAGTCCACTAACTTTTTAAAATTAGTCCAGCGTAGATTTTGCATATTCGCTTAGTTAGAAAATAGCACATGGCTTTGCAGGTTATATTTAGTAGCAAGGTGGTAATTTTTCCTTCAAAAGCATAAAGATACTACTACTTTTACCTTTTACAAATCTGCAAGTCAGGAAAGAATTAAAGTAATGGAAAAAAAATTAAGTTTTCTTTTCCTGGATGCAGAAAGCTTTCATTAACTTTCATGGGATTCTGGTCACACTTTGAATAGAAATATGCCTGTGAAAATACTAACTCTGTTCTGTTTACCGTATGAGTATTATTCCACCCACTTGGTGATGTAGTTTCACTGTGTATTGGGTTTGCACACTGCCTTTAAATGATGTAGCTGTTCTTTGGGTACACAAGTCCTAGATTTTTCAGACTGGAGCATCCTTAAAATAGTTGGTTTAGATCCATGCAATTGTATTTGAGCTGCCTGCATGTTAATACTTTACTGATCTCCTTTCCAGATCATAACATACCACAGTACTCATGAATGAGCGCAGGACTATGGGAATACTATTGAAAAAAAAGATTCAATGAATGGGCATGCTTACTTTCAGAAAAAAGGAAGATTATTACCAATTTTTTAAGCTTGTCATAAGGGGGAAAGAGATTCATCTGGGAAGAAAACGTAACTATTTAAGGGCAACTTTTAATTATTTAAAAGTTAAGTTCTTGACAATTTAGAATAGGAATTCAAAATAAAAGTTTAATTTCAGGCTGTTGTGACATCGTCATCCAGATGTGCTAGCTGAAAGCCAAAGAAATGTAGAGATCTTTTAAAATACATCTCAACTTGCTCAGAGGCATGTTTCTTTACCAGGTGGTGGATGAGGACCTCTAGCAGCACCTTCTGCTAAAGCCTCCTGCAATTTGGGGTAGTGGGTGCTTGGCAGGGAGATGAAGAGGATTCGTCAGGACTGTGCAGGGCTCCCATGTGCCTGTCTTGCTCTGCTGAAGCAGCCTGGGTGTCCCTGAGTGCCTCTGGAGCACTCTGGTGAGGCTTCCCAGCCTGGCCACAGTCTCTGGGCATGTAGTGATGGAATGAGTGAGAAATGTGGAGGTTGCCTGATGCTGATGCTGTGGGCACCCTGTCTGCAGACCTGAATATCTCTGCACAGTGTTGCCCTCCCCTCTGGGACTGTGGTGTCCCTGCCCGTGCCACCCCACTGTGGATCTGGCCTGGGGACATCGGTCCTTAGGTGTGGGTTACCCCTTCTGTGCCTCCTTTACCTGGTAGACTCCTCCAGCAGAGGTGCTGTAATCCTGGCAAAAGCAGCTCATCATGACCCCTCAGGGCACCAGTGGCTTCCCTGGTCCTGCCCTGCGTGTGGCCATGAGCTGCACAGGCACCAGCAGGAATTCAGGCACTGGGCACTGGAACCCAGCACTGGGCTTAAGCTGCCATCAAAGATAGTACATTGATTTTAAAGCAAGCAACAGTAACTTCCTTGGCCCTTAAAAATGGGCACCTTGGCAGTATAGTGCTCTGTTTTTGAAATTAACTGCTCAGGTTATTTTACTATAAGCAAAGTTGTCTGCTAATACAGTTCTCTTGCATATCTGTTGAATTTTCAAACCAGTACAGAAACTTTCTTATTACTGTCCTTTTTTGCAGTACATGGGCAGGATAAAGGATATGATAGGAACTTTGAAAATTCTACCCAAAAACTTGATCATTAGGAGTTGAAAATTGTTACCTGCGGTAATGAGAAAGGAGATGTTAGAAAGCATAAAATCAAGTTGCATTTAAAGGGTAGGTTACTGAAGTGGATTTTTGAAGAGTTTTCAGTTCCAGATATAGTCATTGCTTTTTCCTCTTTCCAACCTGACCTCCTCAAATAAAATTGTTCTGTCTGTGTCAATATGAATTTTGAGAGGATCTGAACTATGTTGGAGCTGAAAAACAGGCCTCCTATGTGGACATCAATTTCCTTCAATTGATTGTTGACTACCTCTATGTGACTTGTTTCTCTTAGGCCAATTTAGTACTTTCTGTTCAGATTATGAGAAGCCATCAAGGCCTGTCTGAACAGCTAGAAAACTTTTGTCAGGGAGCTAGATAAAAGTGGAGGATGAACTTCATTTGAAATTTATAGTAAACTCAGAATTTTACTGTGAAAAATTAAGTTAAATTGTTTTTATTCATGAGCTTCCAATTTAAATACATCAGATTTAGTGCTTTGAAGTGATTTTTTTCTTTAATCCCCCTAACTCTCATAAAGAGACTAGATAATCTCCCATTTATTGCAATGTAAGGCATATTTCAAATACATGAGACAGTTTATCTCTGCAAAATATGAAAGTGCATTTAAAAGAATTTTTAAAATGCTAGCGTAACCAAGAATCCCAAATTTTATTTATATTCCTCTGGCTATTTCAGTGAGAAACAGATGGCTTTAAAGTACAGTTTTCACATGCAGTGTCCTACCAACTTAAATGGAAAGAACTTTGCATTCTGACTCCGTAACTGAGGTCAAATCACGTTCTCCTCAAGGCTTCCTGTGCTGCTGCTTTATTCAGCAGAAGGATTCCGCTGAAATGCATCTTCAGTTGTTGCATTACGGAATTAGAGTGCACAGAGATAGCATACATGAACTGTAGGCTATTAATTGCTTCTTTTGGATAGCAAATGAAACCTTGCATATGCCCACAGTGACATTATGTAATTATGGGGAATATGTTGCTTCTAGGCAGTGGTGGGAGTCTCTAAAAGTAAGAAAACAGTATTATAAATAGCAATATTTATTTATAAAATTTATTTTAAAATAGCATTAAAAAAAATAAAATCATAACATTAAGACACAAAGCTTGGACTTGAAGGTATTTTGTTCAGATGCTATTGAAACATAATGGAGACTTCAATGGGATGTGGGAATTGGGCTGGAGTTGGTTTTTTTGTGGGGTTTTTTTTGGAGCATAATAGCCATATGCCTCATACATTGAACTGAAAATAAGGGTTGCAGCATTCTTGGAAGTCATCTGTGAAAGCTGAAAAATATTCTATAAAGACGCATGCTACCAATACCCTTTTTCTTTGCATCCAATAATCTTACTGTAGAAGTGCACCCTGGATATAATGAGCTTTGCTGTGGTGGAAACAGGACAGGTAGGTTCACAGGAGCTGAGGAGACTGATGAGATTTGAGCCACGTGTGAGATTTCAGGGTTGTTGGTAAGATTAGTGTTTGCTTAAGTGATGTGCTTTATGGGAGAAGCAGTTCTTAAAGTGATACTAAACAAACAGAATGAGGCTTGGTGTAATAGTGAATAAGGTTCAAAGTAAGTAGCAACATGTGATTATCTTGCTTAAGCATAGGTAATAAATAGATATTTGTGTCATATTGCACTATACCAATTCTAAGGAACATCTCTTCTCTTTGTGCACACTGCTGATTTGATTTTTCAAATGTATTGACATGATATAAAGTAACCTTGTCACTTCAGAGTTCTAGATTTTTGTTTTTCCACGTTGCAGTTGGGTAATTTTCTTCTTGACAATGTTTTTGTACAAAATGTGAAAGAAGGAAAATACTCATAACTGATCCTTTACACTTCAGGAAAATTTACTTGTTTGGTTAGCAGCAGGTGGGTGGGGGAGAGAGGTAGAGGTAGAAAAGAGGTAGAAAAGCTGTCAAGTTTACAGAAATAATCACTTTCTGAGTCTACAGGACAAGATTTTGAAGGCATATATGGTTCTATGTACTGTCAGTCTAGGTGCCAAACTTGAAAAGGCATACTTCTAATATCCTAAAGTATTTCACAGTAGTTACCTTGTAATCAGACATTATTCAGACTTAAAACAGTTGTCATGAGTTGTAATGTTTTTATATTTGAAATACTTTTTCCAAAAATGCAAAATAAATTATTCAGAAAGTTCTATCTTGCCATTTATAAATAAAGACTTGTATCTTTCCATTTGAATTGAGGTTTTAATTTTAGAATATTTCAAAATGCTGTAATTAAATGAGGAAAATTTTATTTTGGGCTAATACTCATATAGTGACTGGACTACATTTCTCTCATTGATTTACTGTATTTGTTTCTGAAATCATCATAAAAGTACTATTTTAAAAAAGGCCTTGTGATTCTGACTTCATTTTTATAGCAGTGTGAAGAGTAGAAGATTTTCCTGAACTGGTTTGTGCTTGCATAAGCTGCTAGGAGTACTAGTGAATGACTACATGTGGTTAGTGGACTGTAAATAGTAACCACAAAGTAAAAAATGCTCAGTTTTGAAGTGAACTGTCAATCCAGAAGCTAGAGCTTTTTAACTTTCTAATCTCTGAAGTTTATGTACCAGAGCTAATTTTGAAAGCACCTTGAGATTTAATTGTGCATTTGCAGTGAAGTAACAGTAGTTTATTAATTCTAAAACCTGAAATGATGCATATACATCTTAATGCATTATAATAATTATTTTTGTTTGTGTGATTTTTATGCACTAATTAATTTGTGACATTTCTAGAGTTTGTCTCCTTTATGATATATATACACTCCTATTATGTTATTTACTAATCTTATTTAAAAAGGGAACATTACATATTGAATACTGTACCTCAATTTTATTGTAATGATTTTACTGGTTACCAGGTGGGGTGGCAGTTGAAAAATTTGGTGAATGCACTACGAGAGGATCCGAGTGGTGTTATCTTAACTTTGAAAAAGCGACCTCAGAGCATGCTTACCTCAGCACCAGCTTTACTGAAAAATATGAGATGGAAGCCCCTTGCTCTGCAGGTAATGAAGCTTAATCATAAGTCATACACCATCATTTTAACTATAGATTATCTCAATGATGCTTTATTGTGCTTCATCCTCAGCAGCATATGGATTTACTCTTGTATACTTTGAAAAATTGTTTCTGAAATTATTTCTCTGCGATTTGTTCTCATAGGCTTAATTGAAATTAAACCTGTTAGAACTTTTTAAAGTTAAGAAGTAATTATTCCAGTGTTCTACGATGCAGAAAAGTAGCCTCAGATGATTTTTTATAGCTAAGGAGAGACAAACATGCTTCACAAACTGATAAATTTTAGTTTGATTTGTTGTGAAAATCTCAGTACAGTATAACCTCAAAAAAGAAGGGAGGAAAATGTTTGCATTTTCAGTTTGATCACTCATGAAGTTATAGGAAAATTTATAAGGTGATTGTATTAAATAAACCACTTGACTATCAAAATTTCCTCATGTAAATGAAGTTTTACTTGTGTCAAAGTTGTCCTTGAGACTGAAGACTTGTGCATCTTGCCTAAGAAGACAGGCAGAGCACAGGATGTCTGGCTGAGCACTTAATTTTAGTAAGCCTGGAATGTGCTGAAAGCCATGGAATGGTTTCATTAAAGCTTTCATGTTTAACTCTAGGATAAAATGTCACTGTGATGGATTACTCTAGGAAATAAAAGTTATGTTTAGACTGATGAAGGCACATAATGAACTGATGGAGCCAACAAACAATCTATTTTTCCATTCAGTTCAGATAGAATAATGTTTCGAAATTTATTTTGTTTGCATAAAGAGTGCATTCTTTGGGACATTTTTATTACCACACTAAAAATTCTAATTAAAAATTAAGTACATTTAAAAGAGAAAAGACTTCTTCAAAGTTTGGACAAAAGGAAAATGGGATATAGAAATGCCACTGCCATTATCTGGGGTCTATGCCATTTAAAATGTCAAGAGATACATAAAAAGAACTAATGCCATGAAGAACTTCTTTCATATATATGTGTGTGCGTGTGTATATGTGTGTGTGTGTGTGTGTAAATATATATTTTAATGGTGAAATGCATCATAGTCTTTGAAACTAAGTTTTTTAATGATTGAGGTATGTTGGCCTTTCAGATATAAAGAACTGACTACACATGTGACAAAAACTTTCAACCAGAAATGTCTCATTAACATCTGAAGATAAAAGTGCAAATCTGGATGCATGATATGACTGTATGAATGTCTATACTTGAAGTCTATACTGCACTTTTTTCATAGCTTTAGTGAGGATATAATTACAAATGTAAACTACACATCATTACTTTAAATGGGGTCACATGCTTTCAGTCTAAATCCTCCGTATGGGTGAGTTTGGTATTTCTTTGAGTGAATTGGGCCATGCTCCTAAATACTCCATTTTGCTTCACTTTATCATTTATCGCCAGAATAATTACGCTGCAGACCTCACATCAGAAGTTTCTGACAGGTACTTAGGTTTTACTCAACTGTTCTAACTTTAGATCTACTGTGTCAATATCTCCGTGTCATTCAGGTTTCTCATTACAATTCCCTTTGGCCAGCAGACATGCATTAGCAGTTACTGGTTCATTCATCTTGGCCTGTTTTAGACTGATCTGCATTTAGGATATGGTGACTTTGACTCTGCACGTGCCTCTTTATCTGCGTTTGATGATAGAGGGAATCTGGACACCTAGCTTGAATGTAGATTATCTGTATTGGATGACGTTGACCCTAGATGGTGGTATTCTGTAATCTTAAAGATTTGGGGAATGGGGGGCAATGGGAGTATTGGGGGAGGATGGGGGGGATTGGTTCTTGCTGACAGCATGAAAAGTATGAATATTTTCAAGGCTAATATGAGCACAGATAGAGATACTGTTAAACATTGAAGATACAATTGTGGTATCACGATGATATTATTCTGATTTTATCAAACATGACACCAGGAAAAGGCCAGAACCTCATTCAGCGCTTATGTGTGCAGTGGGCATATGTGTGTCTGTTGTAATTTATAATTTTAGTGTGAGAAACAAGAGTTTTCTTAAGTAGGCGGAGTGTGGACAAAGCTCCAGGGTGAAGTGCAGAAGATGCATAATGTGGAAATTTCTGTTGTTGATTTATGCAGATCAGAGTTGAACAGATGTTAAAGTCAGCTGATGTTAAAGTTTAAATGTAGCCTAAGTGTGAAATCAGTATTGTATGTTTTATCAATAACAAGCAGCAAAAGCAGTCAGAGTGCAGTGTAATTTTATAGCCGTAAAAATATGAAGAAAATATGTTTATTTAACAAATTCTCTGAAAAAAAATCTTCAGAAAATCTGAAAGTGTAACAATTGCAATTTGATGCTATGGCTGGTCTGAAATTTCTTACGTTCCTGATTCACATAAAGGGGCTATTCTTTAATAAAGCTTGGAAGGTAATGTGAGAGGAGAGGGGGGACAGTAATAGCAAATACCAAAAAACCTAAGGGAAAGCAGTGTTTAACATCACCTTTGTAAGCAGGGGAGGTTATTGTAACTTGTTTTTTCATATCAGGATGTCTTGAAATAATTGAGAATGTTACAACTGTGCCTGGAGTTAAGTTAATTGAACTATATGTATTATTCAGCAGACATAAGCTGTAAGGAAATTATGACAGTAATAATTCTGCTAGAGTGCAAATATTCAAAAGATTACAGAGTGAGATATGGGGATGAAATTTTGATAAAATGGGAAATACAATCAGAAAAAAGATTGCTGTTGTCTTTTTGTTTCTGCAAATAGAGTAACCACAGGAAAAATGTGGTGTCACAACCTAATCATGTGATGACTAAGGTGGGAAGGTGGAAGTTTGCCCTAATGTAAGGAAAATGACACAAAATCAGACTTGAATTTTTTTTATACATCCCATCAATCAATATGTTTAACAGCTGATGTCATGGGTGTAGAAGGTAAATATTTAAGTGCATTAAATTAGGAGACTTATTAACATTGAAATTTTCATTGTGATGTTTAAATTGAGAACCTTTGAAACTGAGTTTTAGCTTAAAGTGGATAATGTGGAGGCCTTATTGGTAAATTACATTCTGCTTGTTCGGTCAGTAATTGTGTGTAAGAACATGAAATTTGCCATTTGCAGCTCCATGACAAACTAGACTTACTGGAGAGATACTAAATATGCCTGTGAGCTGGGAAAGCGCCCGATGAGTCTTCCAGCTCAGGCAATATGCAGGTACTGCCAGTGTATCGTGCTGGTTTGTGCGTGAGTGACAGCACATCCTGGGAGTTAAATTATACACTCTGATAGTGAAATGTTTCAGAGCTTTCTGCCCACTGTTAGTGATCTAGATTAGCCATATGCCAGCCAAACATTCATGGTCTCCAAGCATGGAAAACACTTTTAGATCATGCAGATATTAACTGATTTTTAATTGGCATAAATGCTTCTTAGAATGTTCAGCTGTTTACTTTGAACAGTTCTGCCTTCACATTGCAGCCTTGCTGTGAATTAGGAGTTAAATGCAGGCTACATAATTATTGATTCATTCTTAATTCTTTGTGACCTTTTTTTCCCTTTTAGCAGAAACACAGTATATTTATTCTTCTCATAAATATTCTTATCTTTAAAATAAATATGAAAGGTTAGCAGAAAGAAAGAAAGAAGAACTATGCATCTGGTGTAGCAGTCCTGAAACTGAAATTGAATGGCTTGATGTACAGTAAAATAATACAATTAGCCTGTGGCTATACTACGCACCATTACATAATGAGTTTGTATTTACAAGCACATTAGTTCCAGCTCTAAGGTCAATCAGTGCAGAAATAAAACCTTCCCTTTTTTCCCCCCTTTTGTCCTGATTAAAGAAAGTGCTGTTTGGTTGGTTGGTTTGGGGTTTTTTCTGTTTTCAGTCAGTTGATTGTCTGTTTTAATATCCATCAGTATCCAACCTCTTACTAATAATCAAGGTTCTCCCATGATGCATTTTAGAATCCTGTCCAAATTTGTGAAGTCAAGGGATTTTTCAGCCTGTGTTTTTTGTTATTGCTTTTATAACAGTTGAATTAGGCAGCTGTGGCCTTGGGGAATTTAGTGGTTGCTTTTTGCAACTGAAAGTATTCATTAATATGGTATTGTACCATAAATATTAAGATGTTATGCCTGCAACAAAAACTTTACTAAATTTGCGTTTCAGTTACTTTTTTTGATAGTCTGATCCATTGTGTGAGAACCTATAATGATATTGCAGTTTGCAATATTTGTATTTCTGGCTGCTACTGAATATGGTGAACAAACCAACTAACTTTAAAAAATTAACCTTTAATTTTTTTATTGTTTTTTTTTACTTGACAGAGGTGATTTTGTCTTTGAACTCTCCAAATTTTTGCCTGGTTAAAAACCTAACTTAAATAAATGTCCTCTACTCTAGATTGTCTGTTTTATTTCTCCTTTCCACTCTGGGTTATTTTGGGGAAGTTTCAAAGGGAGGCCCCATGAAGTGCTGTTTGAATAAGGGTGTAAAGTTCAATAGAGAAGATTCTCAGAGCATATGAAATTTTGTCTGTCTCTGTCATCACACTAGCAAGCACCTAGCTGCAAAGTCCTCCTTTGCCTTCTGGAAAATGCTTTGTTAATTTGTCAAAAAGAAAATGGACTTTATTACAGTGTGGAAGATTCTTCATCCAGTTTTTTTTTAATACAGAAAAGGAATGCTAGAGCAACAAGTGCCGTGCTTCGGTTAATTTGGAATACACCTGCCAGTGTCAGTGAGAAGGCTCTTCCTCATGGCAGTGAGGCGGGGGCAGGTCCAGCTGCCAGCCACATCTGGTGTGTTGACTTGGAAAAAAACCTTCTGACCCTTCCTTCACCATGGCTTTTTTAATGTCACCTTTTGTATATCTTAATAGTTTGCTGTACTGTTTTGTATTTGATTAAATTGTGCCATTATGAAATCACCAGCAGCTCAGTATCTGTAGTTTTTTTAACAGAGTTTATTTTGGATTAGATGTGCATCATATTTCCACTATTATATATTCAGCTTTTCATAATCCTAAGAAGCAACAACAACAGTAACAACAGTCCTTTGTTTGGAAAAAAATGCTACTTTTATTATTTTTATGCAGTATATTTCCTTATTTGATTATATTGCCTCCTTCACTCATCTAGACACAATGCTCTATACTGTTTTCATCATTTATGTCTAGAACTAATGATCCTACACTTTTTAATTATTAAGTTTGAATAAAATTCTAACTTGTTTGCTTTTAAATTAGTTGTCTTTTAACTGCATGGGCACTGGGCATTCTTTGCAGTACTGTTAAAAAGAATTCTGACTGAATTAGTTACAGTATCTCATTACTTCATGTCATGGTTGTTCTAATAAAAGGTTTATTTTATTGGAAATATTTTGTTCAATGAATTGTTGTAACCTTGATCCAGTATGAAAAAACTGGCAGTAAAATCTGCTTGCTGATGCAAATACTGTATAAAGATGATGTAATTTAAAATTTTGTATTAGTTTTGCTTATATTTTGAAAAATTGTATGTCTTTTTCTGGAGCAATGTTTCTCAAACTTATATTGCAGTTCCCAAGGGAGTTAATGAAAGGTTCAAAGAGTTTTAAAAAACATAAAAAAGAATTTTAGATAGTATATATTAAATATTGATTACATTCATTGTTCAGATAGAAAAATCAAAAATAATAAGCTGACTCACTGGGGACACCCTCTCTGTTCCTTCAGGACTGGGGGTGGGCAAAGCAGCAATAGGTCCTTTTAGCAAGAGGGCAGTGGGGACCACAGGGCAGAGCTAACCAGGGACAGAACAGTTTCTGAAGGAGAGGGGACTTGGGCACTGTCAGTTAGTGCTTACAAGGATTTCCTTTTTCCCTGTGTTAGAGAAACTGAGCTGCTGTGATTAAAAATGGTTGGTTCCCTATTCTCCAGCCAAGTGACAGTTTAGGGAAGGCTCTGTAAAGACTAATGATCCTGAGGGAGGGTGGTGCATTCAAAATGTTTGAGAAATAGTACTCCAAAATATATTGAATTACAGATTTTGTGTCTGTCATTGTGGATTAAGATTGATGCAGGGTCATTTGTGGGACATTTTTTAGGTTATACCAATTTAAATATGTAACTTGTAAATTTTCTCTGTCAGGCTTTTCCCATGGGCCAAGTATTCAATTCTTTAGACCTAAAAATGTTTTAGTTTTATTGCTGTTTCAGCAATTCCACCTAACCTGTCCAGCCTGCCAAAAAGAACTGCAGCAGGAGAATCTCTACTCCTTGGAAGGGAATTAACTCAGTGATATCACTGATCTCCAAGGCATCCAATTGAGAAATACTTGATTGGAGTTGCTTGTGGTTTTGTGTTCGGTGTGCCTGCATGTGGCCCACTGAGTGGCTGCCATTGAGTTAGAGAGCTACATGAGCTGGTGACTTGCAGGTGACCAGATTGACTTGAACAGTTGAGCTCTCTAAATTTCAATGCGAAATGCCATGTAGATGTACCATACCTGCAGGCAATGTTCTGAAGGCTTTCTTTTCAACCGGGGTGTCTGAAGACTTTTAATTCTGTATATAAAAATGAAAGCTAAATTCCTACAGCACAAGGCGGTAGTTACAACAGAGCTCTCAGTGTGTTGAGCTATTACGAGGAAAGACTATTTGAATGTGTTTACCATGTAAAAATTCTTATGGAGCTACTGATTTACTAGTGCAGTCATGATAAATACTTTTATTTTTTATAAAAGGGGGTGACCTATTTTTAATTTTGAGTTTCCCTTTTTTTTCTAGTTAGGTTTCCCTTTTTCTTCTAGTTAGCTTTTCTGCTTCTGTGGAAATGAGCAAAAAGTTGAGTTTGGCAGTGCAAAAGAAATATGGAAGATATATGAGACATCCTAGTATGTTTTGAGACAATCCTACAGCATTGTACCTCTGCTTGGATTGCATTGGATTGTATTATGATTTCTCTCCCTTGGGAGCTCCAGATGCCCTGGGAAGGTGGCTTTGCTTTGCCATCCTTCAGTCATTCAGACTGTCACCAATTACACTGTGTCTTCCCCTCTGAACAGTTGCCTTCAGTAAGTTGGGTAGCTTGTGGCTTTCTGTGTTAGACTGAATACCATTTCTTCCTATTGCACTCACTGTTTTAACCACCTTCCTGTGCTAAAAGATAAACCAAAATATCCGTTTGTACAAACCCAAACTGATTTCCAGGACCAACCAGCAGATTGCCTGGAGGACAAGCTGACCTGTATGTCAGGACTGTTTGTTACGCCAATCAGATTCCTCAGACTTCAACAATTTTTATTCTTTTTTAAAAATAGTTGCAGCCAGGTATTCTAGGCTGTAACACAAGGGAGATTCTTTATCTGTGTCCTCTAGCTGTCCAGCAGCTGGTCAGGACCACCAGAGGCGCTTCATACCCTTGTAAGTTCAGATCACTCTTCTGCTTGAGCATGATTTTTCCTACATAGCATAAACCATTGGCTGCTCCTATTGACTGCCAGCATTCCAGTCTCTGAGGAGCCCTTTCCTCTTGCCTGCCTTTTCATGCAGGTAAAGTAAAGGGTTGTCTTCTTCCTCTAAAAGGAGAAGAGCAAACCCAACTACACAGTTTGTCTTCCTCTCAGTGCTTCTGCTGGTATGAGCCATGAGCAAACAGCTTGGGCTTAACAAGTGTAAACAGGATCTAGGTCACAAAATCCTTTTGGCTTACAATGAAAATTAATTCAACAGGCTACTCAGCAAGCCACAAAGTATTCTTGTCATGAAAGTTCAAGATATCAGAAAGGTAACAAACAGTGTTGTATTAGTGAGTGGTTCAAAAACATCTATGACTACGTAGATGGCACTTTCACAGTGTCACAGATGAAAATTTAAAGGATAAGGTTTTTGTTTCTCTGAAAGAGGGATGGTTTTTTAGGGTGCTTTTGATGGTTTTGGTTTTCTTTGGGTTTTTTTACCCTGTTTTACCACCAACTTTATTCTTATTTTTGCAGACTTGTCTTGTTTTTAGTGGTTGTAAAGTCTTCTACCTGTCTGGTTTTGTGTGTGTGTCTTTCTCTCTCTCTTCCTGTAAATACTGGCAGTCTTTCTTTGGCCTGGCTATAGAATACTCCCATTAACTCTAATGAGCAAGGAAAGAATTAAGCAGTATCACTGTTTATAGGAGACAGATTGTGAACATTCAAAACCAGAAAACTTGTGTCAGTTTATAGATGTTGCTCTAAAGGTGGACTTGCAAAGTTTTAACAAGCAAATTTGAAGAATGCATTTTATTATATTTGAGATAAATAACACCTAACACAGCTCTGTTCCTAAAACAAGGCAGTAACTGCCTAAAGGATGAGGTTTCCTAAGTGATATTCCTTGTTCATACATACAGATTGTAAAAAAGTAACATGGTGGGGACTTAGCTTGATAGGCATGGATTCAAATGGCTTCTCACTAGCTGATGAAAAGCCAACATTCTGACAATGTTTCTGCTTTAAACTTTTGGGGTTTTCTGCTACAGTGTCAAGATTAATATCTAGAAAATGAGAACTGATTGCTGTGCACAAGAATGCCCTTTTGGTCTGTCATAAAGTGTTGTTAGTGCTGGGAGAAGGATCTTTCTATGCACCCATTCAGTCCACATTTAGAGCTTCTCTGCCATCAATACAATGTGAAATGTGTTTGTCTTCAAGTAATTACTAAGGTCAGAAATTACAGATATAGTGAACTATCTTCAATCCCAGCACTTCTGTCTTCAAGGAGTAAACTTCCAAAAAGATGGAGGAGAAAAACACTTTCTAAGCAAAACTCAGTATTTTTTAATATTAAATTTTTTTAGGGTGTATGAAGATACTCTTGTACTTGCTGTTTTGCTCTTTTTCTTCTGCTTGAGTTGAGCTATCACACAAACTAAGCCACATAAGGCTGTTGTTTTTAGACAGGTTATTAAGTAGACTAAAACAATCAAACTTTTCTTCTCATTTAATTTTTCTGCATCTGTCTAGAGACTTAGAAAATCTTACTATAATTTTCATCCCTACAGTGATTTAATAAAGATCATTAAATTAGGGAAGAAAAAGGTATGCCTAATTCATGAGATAGAGAGAGATGTGATTAAGAGGAAGGATCCTATCTGGAATGGAATGATAGCTAGAATGCATGATTATTTTGCAAGGAGGGTACAGTTTGCTTACCTGTGAGTAAATGTTATTTTGTGAGGAGTGTGCCATGGGGAATGAAGAATAATAATAATCTCCAGTTGATTCTTTCATAGCACGTGTGCTCGGAGGATGCAGTACCTGATTTAACAGCATCTGCAGGCATAAACTGAAGCTTTTACAGTTAATTCTTCAGCTGTAGAGCAGATGGGAGGACTTGACATTCAGTTTAATGCCTACTTATGCACCTTTTGCTGTAAACACTAGACTTTTTCTTTACAATGTTAGTTTAATTAAGGAATTATCTGGATTCTGTATGCTATTTACTCGTTAAGATTTCACCAGTAGCTCTAGTGATCACTAATTTTATGGGCATTGGCAATAAACTTGCTGTGCTAAAGGGGAAAAGATATAATCAGAGGAGTCTATTTTATAAGCACATGTCCATTCATAGATCTGTCTTTCTTAGCATGAGTGTTTTTTTAGTCAGTTTAAAAGCACACAAAACATTAGAACTGCTAACAATTTCTTCAGCTTTCTGAACTATGGTCTGGTTTTGGCTTTTACAAATAAAAATATATAATATATAATGATAATCTTGATTATTTCTCTCTCTCTTTTGAACCAGCCTCTTATTCCTAGAAGCCCTACAAGCAGTGTTGCTACTCCATCCAGCACTATCAGCACACCTACAAAAAGGGATAGCTCTGCCCTTCAGGATCTCTACATACCCCCTCCTCCAACAGAACCTTATGTTCCAAGGTAAAAAAGATCATTTCACAGTACAGTTTGGTGTAAAAAATATTTGTGAAATAACTGACCGTTCCATTCATACCTATTTATTAGTTTGTCCTGTAGATAATACTGTATTAATACCGCATTTTGCAGGTAAACTGGTTATTAAGGGTAGATGTGTTGAATCAGACCCACAGTGTCCTGAATCAGTATCTTGTCTGCAAAATACAGTAGTCTTTAAAAAGGACGGTTCAGTACCTGGTTTTCTCAAATGTGGGGTAATCAATTGACTGCAGCAGTCTCATCCTCATTCAGAAGAGCAAAAGTTACCTGAAACCCTGACTCTGTAACTAGGAAGGGAGCTCATATCTGTCCCCTTGCTCTCTAATCGTGATGCAGCAAGGGAGGATGATTAATTCAATGCAAGAAACTTTCAACTTCAACAACAGCAGTGTTTAGTCCTGCCATAATGTTTTCTTTTTTAGATATATTTGATTGGATAGTATTAGAGCAAATTTCAGGTTTGTGTTTTAGCGTGGCCGCTCTGCTAAACTGTGCAGTGACCACGCTGTTCCCTGTCAATATACCTGCTACTCTGACCTGCCACCTGCAACAGGCATTTTCATCTCTCCCAGGTCTCCAGACTTGCTGAGCCAGAATAGCAGCAGATCCTCCTTGCAGATTCATTAGCCTACCTTTATACAACCACAAATGATTCAGTATAATTCCTTAATGTACACAGATGTTGCTTTCCTACAGTTTTGAGTGAATTATGGCCTACAAATAATACAAATGTGGCTACCCAGAGGTCTAGAAATATATTTTAGAGGAATCAGAATTGCTAAAACTTCCATATTCTTACATACAGGCTATCATATGTCCAGCTAATGTATTTTTAAATTACTCCTTGCTTTTCTTTTAGTTACCTTTCTTGGAAAGGTTATAAGAGCAGCATGTCATTTCTTGTACCTCAGTTTTCTCACAGCTGAGTTTTTCTTACACTTTCTTATCAGCAGCTCCTCTAGCCAGTTAATAAGATGTATGACCTGATACTGACAGGACTTTCCAGGGAGCTGTCCAAGAGTGAGGTATATAGCAAATTAAATTGCCTAGTGGGGAGGAGAAGTTGTAATTCTATGATAAATTCTTACTCTGACAGAGATATGAAAAAACTTCCAGGGCAAAAGTGTGATTTTGACTTCATGAGAATGTCACAAGCCTTTTGTGAAGCCTTAAGCTGTGTCCCATGTTCCTTCCTTATCCCTGCCTCATCTGTACCTGGCTTGGTCTCTATTTCTCAGAGAAAAAAATATAAAAATTACGTCAAATGTGACGTTTATAACCCAGTTAAACTTACACATACTCTAGTTCACTATCACTATTTTTTTTCTTCTAATTAAATAAAAACATTCTTAGTCATGACACTTGAACTGTGCACAGGAATCAAATATATATTTTATCTCTGATAACAGTACTTTGTTATGCTCACATAAATATTTTAAGGACATGGTTTTCAGAAAATTGACAGAAAACAACCAAGTATTTCATTCTAATCCATTAACATAAAAAAAAGCTGGGGTGAAGAAAAACCCAACCAAAACATAGTCTTAGGTGTGTTTCTCTTTGAATGCAGTAGTCATATGATAAAGACCTAATGCTCTTGAAACTGTACTATCTTAAAAGAACTAGTACCTTTTTACTGCTTCTGTTTATGTTTACCATCAGAAAAGTACTTTTATTTGATAAGAAGCGCATCCTCATTTTCAAAGTATTTTTGATGAACATTCACTATTCTTCAGTTTTTGAGTTCTACTCTAGAAATTGAGATCTTCCAAATGGATTTTGATTATTTATTAATAACATCTCTTAAATCATCATGATAATACAGTAGCTTGGACCAATTGTGATTAAATCTTATAATACATATTAGAACAAGCTGTAATCTTGTAGAGAGATTAAGCTTTGTACATTTGAATTTTTTCATCAGCTTAATCCTAATGGACTATACTTGATTTCACCTGTCACATAGGGTGCAGTGTTTCTGAATAATTTATTTGGGCATTTCATCAGGTTTTTTGTCCATGATTAACTATATTAAATCATGTCTGTATTTTGGCTATTATCAAACTGCTCAACATCTGTTTCTCAGTTTGTTGTTGGCATTCCAAAGGAAAAAAACAAACAAACAAGCCCTCCTTTTGTTACTGGAATAGAGGAAAAGACTTGATATTTTGATGTAAATTGTAAACCCAAAGCCTTGGTGATGACGCCAGCAGACAGTACAGCTCCTGACACATCCTCTCATGCATGGCACAACAAAAAGGGATCAACACTTTCCGTGTGCTGGTTACTTAGGAGTGCTGGTTGTGTGTTAGTTCCTGCTCATATTTATCAAATACCTTTGGGGGTGAGAACTGGAGCCCTCATCTCCAGCGGGCTGTGGCAAAGGGTGTTTGCCTGGTGGCTCTGCACTTAACTCCATGCTTGCAGTAAAGATCCCTCTAGGTCAGGCTGCCCTGCCTTCCTTGTGCCGGCCCCTGATGGTGGGACATCGGGGGCATTGATTAGCATCTGGCTGGTTTATGTCAGTCTCCATCTTGTTACCTGCTGGGATCCCCAGCTCTGTCACCACAGAAAGCCTTTCTGTGACTGGAGCAGAGCCCACAGCGCTGGTGGGGCTGTACCAGTCCCCCTCGCTAAGCCAACACCATCCCTGCTCTGGGACAGCAGCTTGCCAAAGTGCAGGGATCAGAGGGGGTTGTGATGCTGCACTGTCACACCAAGGCAGGATGGCCTTTTCTCATCGTTCTGGCTGCCTGGGTCCTGTGAGGAGGCTTTGCTTTGTCCTCAGATGGAGTCTCAAGGTGCCAAGGGAAGTAGGGGTCAGCGTGCTGGCCAGCTTGGAGCTCACATGGGAGTGCAGAAGGGCTGAAGGACTCCAGGAAGTGCATATGGCTCAGCTTCTCCCTTGATGACCTCTCATAGACTGTGCTGCCCAGAAATACCTGTCTCATCAGGTCTTTTGCAGCCACCTCCAGGCACAGTGCTACCAGCGTGTTTCCTAGATGAGACCTAGTACATCTACTGCGAGAAAGGCCTCCTAACCCAGCACAGCTTGCTCTCTTGTTTGATGCCTTTGAGTAGTTTCAGTTTTCAAAGCCTGGGGTAGGCATGCAGGAAAGCAAAAAGATCTTGGGGATCTGACACAAACTGCAGAGTGAGCTCTGTCCTGGGGTAGCAGCTGAGAAGCAGGTGCTACACGCTGTATTTGAAACTGCATGGATGTACCTATACAACTTCTAGACCTGAAATGATTGTGCAAAACTGTGTCAGCTGTCTGTACTTCTTCTGTTCCTTGGTCTTCTTGATCTGGGATTAATGTGTAAGGAACCAGATTGGGTTTGCTTATGCTTGCCGTGTAGCCATGCCTTAAAGCTATCCAATGTATTTTAAAATTCAGGTATAAAAAAGTAAGACCAGCATTATTCCTCTGCCCTAAATCACAAAATGCTAGGTAGATTCCAGAAGAACCAAGGAAAAGAAAAATATATCTATATCTATAATTTTTTCAAGAGAAACCAGTGAGATGGATAAATCTGTTAAGAATTGAACAGAGACATGTGAGGTAACTGGCATATAAATGCATGCATCTGCATATATGCTGTGTGATCCTGATATGGGGTGGATTTCATCTGTTTCACTGTATGAAATATTGACATAGGCCCATGTTTATTGAAATATTCACAGTTTAAAAAAATCAGTGTCTTATTAAAAACTTCTCTTTTTGACTAAAGGGATGAAAAAGGAAATCTCCCCTGTGATGATGTTGGCAGACACATAGTGGGCAAACCGGTTCATACAGGATCTGAATCTCCAAACTCATTTCTGGACCAGGAATATCGGAAACGCTTTAATGTGGTTGAAGAAGATGCAGTTTTATACTGCTATGAATATGAGAAAGGAAGAAGTGGTCCTGGAAGGAGAGAGAGCACACCAACATATGGTATGGCTTTGATCTCATAGAGATAATCACCATTTGTTGATTTTAGGATTTTCGTGCATCTGCTTCTGTTTTTAACCATGAAAATATTGCTGGTGGCCATTGATTTTGCTAAAAATTCAATACTGCTTTAGGCCAATTTCAATTTAAGAGATTATTCTGGTGCAGGAAAGGAAAAAAACTTATTACGATAGGTAAGTCCAGTTAAAAATTGATGGGCTTTTTGAATATAAGTTCTGTTTTTGCTATCAGCTGAATTTTCCAGATTATGTTTCAGTATCATTTTGTCAAAAAAAGCATATACCAGAAGCCCATACATTTTACTAAAAATACAGAATGGAAATATTCTCTCATTATAAGGGCAAGATGATGATAAGTTTCAGAATTCAGCTTTAGAAAAGTTTTCTAGGTATAATAACAATCAAACCACTTCCGATTTACCAAGAGATGACATGCTGCTTCTATGCTGCACTGTTCTCTAAAACTCTTTAATTTTTATTTGGTCCCAGAATTGAAGTATGACTGATGACAGTGTGCTTTTTTTTTTGTAATACTGTATTAACCTCCTGTAGCTTCCTATATTGCTAAGTGGTGGGTTTTTACATACAGCAGTTCTTCTTTATTTGACATCATAGGTTGTTTAAGAAGGAGTTTTGCATGTGAACACACGCTTGTGTTCGTGCTATATACGCATCTTGGATTTTGGCTTATTTAGGATGAGAATTCAGAAACAATTTCTGGTGAGAGTTTTGGTGCTCGAACCCTTGTACTTCAGCTTATTTTACCCTTGAAACTGTTGGAACTCTCCTTTGGCTAGTATTGTAACTTGTTTCGGCTTTGGAATGGGAGAACCGCTTTACTGTTGCCAATTATAAAACTGTGCAGACATAGAGTTGTTAGGCTGTAGAAGAAAATGAAGAGGAGATCTCATGTTTTAAAAAGATATTTTGACTGCTACAGTATAGCTGAGCTCACACTTGAGTATTTTTTCAACCTACCCGATATGTTATTTCAGCTTTTAAACTGAGCGCGAGCTGTATGTTGGAGTTGTTACAGCAATCCTGTCACCATCCACCTTTGTGAAGAAAATAGATGTAATTTATGAGGAAGCATAGATTTAGTAGATCATGAAACCAAGCTCCAAAATCACCTGGAAGCCTTGATATAAATTGAATTTGAGCTGTGTAAAGTATCCTCAGGACATATTGCAATGTACTTTCACAACATTAAAGGCTGCATTTTCACAGAATACACCTTTTCTACACAAGTACACCATCCTGCTGAAAAATCTTCAGTATCCTTTTGATTTCAAAATGTTTTCAAGTGTTTTCTAATCATGCCCATTCTGGGTAAAATAACTGCTAAGTTTTCAAAATGGGTATATCAATTTTATTACTCCAGTATTTCAGATATTACAATTGGTGGCTGCAGTCACTTCCATTAACAGAGATGTACTCTCTGTTCCAGACATTAAATTTTAATACTGGTGGTCGAGAGTGAAGAAGAACACATTTCTTCTTCATGGATTGGTGAATCCATTACTTTGTTATAGGATAGCTTTTTTGGCCTTTTTTTTTGTTAGCAGAAAGGGTCATAAAGACATGGATCAAAGACTGCACTGAAAATCAGTCATTATTTAACACATTTGTTTTACAGCCTTTCACTTTTGATCTCACTTCTTTTTTAATGAATTTACATCATCAAATCCATTTTCATTTAAGTGTATTTTCTAAAAATATTACCATTTCAGCGTTAAATTCTAAAGTTTCCCACATGGCATTTGTTAGCATAAGGTTTGTGGGTAGGCATGACCTTAGGGTTTCACAGAAATCTGGAAAATGACAATAACACTCTTCTGGCTTATGGTGACCCATTAATGAAGGTCAAAGAGAGTTCCCAGGGCTAGAGAAATAATTGTTTTCAACATGTACTTGTCATTAATTTTGTGATGGCGTCAACTTCTATTAAAAGATTTTCTCAGTCCTCGTTCATGAGAGGTTAATAGGGCCCTCTGTAATTTCTTTATTGGAATTTTTTTACTTTTTTTTACATTGTTAACATATTTCTCTTTCATGCTCTTACTAGCTTCCAGCTGTGGTATAGTTGCTACTAATTGGCCTTGGAAAGCTTCTGTTGACATCCAACATAAAATTTTCCTGAGTGCCCTCACCATGAAAAAAGATTAGGCAATCCATGAGGGCTAAAAAGAAGGTGTTTAGGAGAGGGAACAAGCAAATGAAACTTGAGTCTAAGGAAAGAAACAAATTTGAGCGTTGCAGTTTTAATGCCAGATACAAAATCAGGTACTTTGAACAGCTGAAGGTCTTGCAGAAAATTTGTTACTTTTGGTAACAATCAGATTTTACACCATTTTGTAGCTTTTGTTTTTTATTAAGTGTTCAGTTCCTATTAATAAGATGCTATGCATTCAACCTCACAAAGAAAAGAAAGTTGTATTTCTAGAAAAATAAACTGTGGGGAGCTTCTGATCAAGTAAACATGAGCTGAATACATCCCCACTCAGGAAATGTCTTCGTAACTGTGTGCTAAATCTCACCAGCTTCAATCAGACTTAAATGTGTCCATAAATAGTAAAATGAATGTTAAATGAAAAGTTTAAAATAGATGTGATTTTCTTGAGTAGTGATGTATTTGTAACCGGATCCTGTGGTCTGTGCAGACATACAGGTTTTTTTGTCAATTTTTTTTTAAAGAAAATAAAAACTTCTACCATTATGCTCCATGCATGGTATTAGTGTGTTTTCCATAGGCACAGTACTTCAGCAGGGAGATGGACATATTTGAATATTTGTTTTCATTATCAACATATCTTTTTTTTTCCAGTATATCATGGATTTAACCTCAAAAATATGGAATAAGGCTTTTATGTAGGGATTCTCTACTAAAATAATTTGCAAGACTTCTGAAATTTTTTACTCTTAGCTTTGCTATTTCTAAAATCAAATTATTTACTCACTTTTTGATTTTGTGACTGATAGATTGATTTCAAGAACAGCAAGGGCTGATCTTGTTGGGAAAACATTTTGTTTTCAGTCTGTCAGATCCTATGCCATATGCTATGCTACTTTGTTTTGTTTCAATACACTATTTAACTTGCTAAAGAATTCAGACCACTTTAAGTAGCCCTACTAAGTTCCATAGGACACTGATTCCACTTATTTCCAGCTATATATGTGCAATCCTTAAACAGAAATCATAGTTTACAGCATTTTTTCAAATCAATTCAGCAGCTTCCAATCAAAATATAAAAGATAGGATAGTGTTCAGCTATTCTGTCTTTTGCTGTCTGAAGTCAAAGTGAATTTAGCAATAATAATATTCTTTGCTTTCTGTGGATGAAATGCTACAAAAGAAATTACATGTAGAGGTTTTCTGCTTCCTTTCTTACTCAGTCACTGATGGATCTTGTAAGCCCACCAGCAAATACGCTATTTGTGAAGGTACTTTAGTGATATGCACAAGTTTCTGTTACCAGCAATTCACATATGCTTTAAAACAGTTCTCCCATGTGTGTGCCAGGGGCTTCCAGAATAAAAAATAGATATTTTTCAGTGAAAACTAAAGTAATTTAAATGGGTTTGTCATTGTCAGACGTCAATCCAGTGATGATTTTGTAGGACACTGGATTTATTTTCTAAACTTAAAAAAAAATCCATTAAATACTTAGCTGCTTCTTTTCTCTTAAAGAAAACAGAACTCCTGTCTTAACCTCTTGTTCAGAGGCAGCACTGGATCCTCTTTTGTAAGCAACCTTGTAGAATAGCAGCTTAGCACGTAATTTGTTCTTTCTTCTAGAAGAATGTTAGGTTAATGCTGCCTTATGGTGCATGATCTCAATTTTTTCCTCTGTTTCCAGGGAAGCTGAGGCCTATTTCTATGCCAGTAGAATATAACTGGGTGGGAGATTATGAAGACCCCAATAAAATAAAAAGAGATACTAGGAGAGGTAAGTGATATGAACACACATCTTATACAAGGCATTATGGGTTTTATCTTGCTTTAAGCTATATACTTCAACATGATTTTGCTCCTTGCAAAATGCATGTTTGTGAACCTGTTTTGGGATTTTCGTTATTATGTATGCTTAATTTTTTCCAGAGTCTATTTGGAATTGTTTGTTAACCAAGCAAAAGAAAGTCATGACTGCAAAACCATGTAGTTTGTCTTAAATTCATGTTGACCTTTCAATGACACAGCTGTATTATCCCATCCATTTTGAAACTGGCCTTAATTTTATAATACTAGAGAACAAATATATGATTACTACTGATAAATGTAATACTTAAATGTGATAAATGTTATACTTAAATGTGAATTATATATCACATTTCTTTGTCTTTAAGAGTTCTTCTTGTATGGAAAACATTCTAGAGCATGGGATTTACCTCAAAATCAAAGAGGATAAGTTCTTCAAAATTTTACTTTGTGAGGCTTGGATATGTAACTCCACATACAAAATTATGACCTCTGAGATTGCTGTTATCAGCCAGGAACAAGATGTTACTGTAATGATTGCTATTTCTGCAAAAATATTAACTAAATATTCAGTAGGGATCAAAAAAGGAAACACTTAGGAATTATTAGGAAAAGAATACCAGACAAATTTAGAAGTATTCTTATGCTGCTGTGTCAGTTGTGGCTCATGATATGTATGTGCAGTTCCAGTCTTTTAATCTCTTAAGAAAAATACAGTTCAGTCAAAGAAGGTTTAGGAGACAACAAAAATTAATCAGATGCATGAATTGACTTCCAAACTGGGGTGAATTAAGCAGGCCACTGGCCACTATCAGTTTGGAGACCTTAGGCAGGAGATAAAAAAGGTTTATAAAATCTTGTGAGAAGTGAAGTAAAGAAGTAGGTTTGTCAGAGTTTAATCTGAAACACGACCAAAGAGATCAAATGTCTCGGTTGGATGCTGGTTAAAAAGAAAATGAGCTGGTGCAGTTCATGTTCAAGCTCAACAACCTCTTGCCACAGGAGGTTGTGGATGCTAGGAGCTCACATTAATGCAAGGAAAGACCAGACAATTTTGTGAAAGAGAAATCTGCTGAGGTTTCCTAAATTCACAGACTTTGCTTCTGGGTCAGGATGTCTCAGTTACAAATTGGTAGATACTGGAAGAGTGTTCAGGGAAAGTATGTGTGATATGGTGAATGATCTCCAACGAATGTTCAAAGCAAATTACTTTAAAATGTATGGCACCAATGACATTTGTATTCATTAGGATTCCTGGTAAAAAAGTAGCAAAACCCCAAAAATAACCGTAAATCTATCATTGCTCATTTTTTTTAAACTCCAAGACAAAATTTATTGATATGTGACTTCTTTTGTATTTTGTTCCTTTTATTTAAAATATACCAGAAAACTGTAAGAATCATGAATTTTCCCTACCACAAATTTCTTTTCTTATTATATCTGAACCAAAGAAACAAATGGGTTATGTTAATTAAATAGTCCTGAAGTGTTAAAATTGACAGCAGATCTTAGCAAGAATATTGCATGTATTGGAAGCGGGATTTACATGCATGCAACAGTTCACAATTATGTTTTGCATTACTTTTCTTTCAACAGAAAATTCATTGCTTCGGTATATGAGTAATGAGAAAATAGGTCAAGAAGACTACATGTTTCAAAGGAATAGTAAAAAGGATACTGGAAAAAAGTCCAAAAAGAAGGGAGACAAGAGTAGTAGTCCAAGTCATTACTCACTGTTGCCTAGTTTACAAATGGAGTCATTGAGACAAGAAGTCATGGGCACACCTGGACCAGAAACTGCTTTGTACCATGTGAGTAAAAATAACATTAACAAAAGTCATTGCTCTTGTGCTTGTGATAAGAGACAGTCTTGGTTTTATAGTGGTGTTCAAACCTTTTTTGGACTGTTGTTGCACTGATTTCTATTCTTCAGACAGTAACTATGTCTCAAAGAAATATTTAGAATTCTTAATTTTGCTGTTAAGATGTTGGATGGACACCAGGGTTTTATTTCCTTTATCTAGAAGATAGCACATTTGCAATGCAGTGTGGTATCTCTGCCTTGACCTGCTGCTGCTGGAAAGGGAAGAAGCAGCAGCTTCTTGACTGGCTAGAAACCTTCTTCCCAACATCTCTGTCACTGCAATATGCTACGTGTTGTCAGACAACCCCTTTACTACAGGTACTTGGAAGGCCTGACAATGGCAGGAGAACTTGTGGGAGGTGTTTGTTTTCCTTTTGAGGTGAGGGGAGCTCTAATCCATGTAACTGTTTTTTAACATACAGCCCTCAGGAATGTAAATATAAATGTGAACGAAGAGAGAATACTCATCTGTCAGTGACATGTCTTTCTCAGTATATGTTACATTCCTGACACAATGCAGTGACAAAAACTTTTATTTTAAGGTGCCGTCTTTGTTTTTCCTTGGTTTCCTCTATCAGATAATAAGTCTAGTTTCCAAATTCTGTACAAAAATAATGAACACAGGAGCAACTAGAAGATTCTTCAAAACTCTGGTATGGGAGTTAAAGAGCAACAGCAAGCGTAAAATTGACAACCAGCATTTTTCATTTACTTTGGATATCCATCCACAAAACACTTGAACTTTTAACACCCCAAATTCCACCAGTATCAGCTAATCCTTCTTGTGCATCATTACCACTAAAGCATCTCTCTCTATAATACCATTAAATCTTCAGCATCTGTTTGAAAGTTTAGTAGAAGCTTACTCCTTTTTTAAAATAAATAAAGGTTGCTCATTCTTTAGAATACAAATTAGTATCGATCTGCTAACTGTCTGTGAAGCAAAATGCACAAAGTAAACAGAAAAAGGAAACTTGGACTATTGATTTGTCCCAGGGGAAATGGAAAGGAGCCCTTCACAAAGCGTTTACAGCCCTCTGCAGCTGAATATTGCTGATGCTGTCTCTGGAAGTTGGCTGCTATCATGCAGTACCAGAGTTTCTTTTTTGTGGTGATGACACCCAAGCATTCTGGAACATACATCTTTGTCATACAGCAGAGGCAAAGGTTTTGTAATAAATTGGGCAGAACTTTTCTTAAAATTTTAAATAAACAGTGCAGTGAGCAGATAAAGAATGGGGGAGTACAGATAACACACAAGGAACTCACATCTGTCTGCAGTAAAATTTTATTAAGCTACAGATAACAAATAAGACAATGAAAACATATTTTATGCTCATATTGCATCTTAAAGATCATTTAAAAAGTGGTTGTCCTATTACAAAATATTTTTTTACAATCACCAGCTACCTAGCTTTTCACAAAGATTTTGGATTATTTGTAAATGGAAACCTCTGGATGCACATGAGTTCAGTGCAAAGGAGTGGTGGTCCAAAACTGCTCTGATAGTAGTGAAAGAGCTGGAGGTTTTTGTTGGGTTTGGTTTATGCTTTTTTCACAAGTCAATGTTTTCATCATGCTAGAGTATCAGGGGAAGAGGGAGTGCTGTGACTCTGTGCTGTGTATACCACAGGCCAGTGGATTTTCCTAAAGTGAAGAGCAGCTTCTACCAGATGGCTTTAGCTGAATTTGAACCTGTAGTGCCTCAATTATTTGTACAAGGTTTCAGTGCAAAAGAACACTCTACCAGGCTTGTTAAGTACCTCCAATCCCTGACTGCTCTTGTTCAAAGTATTCACCTATTAGCCTGTGTTTACCTGGCTTCTACATCCAACCATAGTCATAAATGTACCATTATCCTCTGGATTGAAAGGTCTTTTGTTACCAAATTTATCCCCCAATATAGGATTTTACAGGTTATAATAAAATCATTTTGTAGACTTCGCTTGCTTAGAAGAGTTAGAATGAGTATCTTAGGTTTTTCTTCAAAGATTGTGTTTTCACATCTTTTCCTCATTCTCATAATGCTTTCAAATCTTCATATTTAATCCTAAAGTATCCTAAGCATCATTCCTAATGTTTGAATGCCAGCACAGCACATAAATTTGCAGAAGCTGGATGGAAAGGTAACATAACCTTTCCTGTTCACTACTTCTCTCTTTAAATGTTTAAAGGACTGGTTACTCCTTTTAAGCATAGCCTTTGAATGCGAGTATGTTTGTTACTTGGTTTTAGTTTTAATTTTTCTGAAATTATACTATTTCAAAACACTTATTTACAAGACTGATATTCCCAATCTAAAAACTTTTATCATGCATTCATTGTTCTTAAATACGATTACATTGTGTATGGTTGGTCATGTTGAAACATGAGTTCTTGGGTATGCTTGCTGAATAATCCAGATCTGTGAAGCAACCCTGAGTACAAAATATGTGAGAGTAAGGGCTCTGGACCCTCAGATTGGGTCCCCATGATTCCCAAATCCATAACAAGCAGCATTGAAGCTCTAGGAATCTGGGATCTGCTGTGGGGTCTCCTTGTTCTGAAATTATATTTTTAATGTGCATATTCTGTGAAATAGAAAGCATGCACATTTAATTTCTTCTTTTTTTTCTTCTATTTTCTTTTCCATTTTTTCTGAATTCCCTGGAGTAGAAGCCATGCTGCTCACTCAGCATTCAGGTTTTGTGTCATTCACTGGTCTTTGATTCTGTGTTACCTTTATTCAGTGATGTTTTCATTCTTTTTTGACTCCATTGATATAAAGGTTAAATAATTTTGCACTAAAAATGCCTCCCACTGGTTAATGATGAATTCCCCTTACAATTCCATGCCTCTTTCCTTTTGAATTTTGTAGCCACTGACGTGAGCAGGTTGATTACATTTTTACTGTGAAGCTTTTCTGCAGAAAAGCAGCTTTTACAATTATGCTGACTTCAACTCCTGCTGCTGCTTTTATACAGCCCTACAGAAAAAAAAATCTTTGATCAAAAAACTACACTGCTGAATTAAATTGCCATAGCAGAAATGGTATTTTCTCTGTGCTGTAAACAAAGTGGATGGCGTTAAAAAAATTACCACGGTAATGTAGAAGTGCCTGGTTGTTGTTTATTTGCTAAAAGCTATTCTGTAAAATGCCAGCAGATTCAAATTGTTATAGTCTAAAGTCATCACAAGAATATGGCAGTCTAGCATTTTTCTGACTGTCAGGATACTAAACTTGCATAAAATCACTGGTTTTAACAGTTTTGTTTTTATTGCTGACCTGCATTGCAATCAAAAACTGTCTGGCCAAGGGTGCATTTCAATTGTGGCCTTGAAAAGTCAGCAGAGTTTGCTTGTGTCTACTGAACACAGCCAATGTGATAGCTGATACCATAGCAAAACAAAAACTGATTTGTGTTGTGTCTGTGAACTAAAGATCTCCTGTGTCCACTTCTGGTGTTTCTCAATCCTCACATACAAAAATTTTCTTCACTACTTTGTTCTTTTTTCCCGTTCTAGAAATTGTTTCCAGCATTATGTTAATTTCTAGCCAAGTTTTTGTTCTTGCGTTCCATTTTTCTTCCTCACTGTTGCAAAAGAAACCAACACAGTTTAATAACATTTTTATTAAGCCCAGGCAAACTGTTTGAGCTGTTGCTAATCTGATGTGCAAGCAGGTGGTTCAGTGTGATCTATTTCTGTAGGTAGAAAAGAGCGCAGTTAAAATTGTCTTGAACTTTTAGGGCACAAGAGATGAAAGCTCTGACATATCATTGTAGTTTCTCAAGTTCATTATGTTATTCTGTATACGAATTTTCTTGGGTTTTTGTGCTTTGTTTTTGTTGAAGGAAAATAATGTGGTTGTTTAGGAGGGAGATAAGAGTCATGGGTCAAAAAGAAGTCAACATCAGATTAATAATAATCTGCTCCTAACTGGATCAATACAAAACTTTCCCTTAGCGTAGGGGCAGCATTGCAATGTGAAGAAAAGGTTACAGGCTATTGTATATAGTGGTAAACAAGATTACTTTTTCTTACATAACTCCCTACTGTATACAATAGGCTGCAACCTACACAAGTAAACTTACATTATTGACCTTGTTTCTTCTCCCTTCCTGCCTCCTGTTATCCCTTGCTTTTTCCAGTGTACGCTCACTTGCTCATGAATTCTCAGCAATATGTAGTGACTTGCTTATTGTAGGAAAAGCGACAGAAAAATAACTGCTTCTCACTTTGCTGTGATAACCAGTCTATTTTAAATTGTTTATTTAATTGTAGGAGTTTTCTTACTTACTTTATTTGCGTTTGAAAATAAGGTAAGCAAAATGTGCCACCTAAACTTCATGCATCTGAGCCAGGTCGCTCAGTAATGGGTGGAGGAGGTAAATCAACGTTTTGTACCATTGGGATTTTGCAGAATTTGCATGTGTAGATATGTGCACATGCATTATCTTTAATGTTCCACCTTTACTTTTAAAAAGGGAGAAATAAAGTAAAAGCTATCAGCTAGAGTTGTTGTGCTGCAAATTGAATTAAGTTGCTGCAGCTTTGGCCAACTTCTTTTTCTTCCTCTTTAGCAATGTATAACCATCCATGTGGTTGAAGTGCAGACTGGTGACTCTTAATCATGTAATTAACAGCAATACTTACTGCAGTGAGCACCCCCAGAGAGCCAGGCCCTCTCCTTTCTACTCTGCTGGTGAGAACAGTGAGGCAGCAAGGAGCAGGGCTTTGCCCAGGGTTCCAATCTCTCTTGTGTCTCTCCTGCCCTCCCAAGGCAGCTGTACCAGCTCAGCCCAGGGGGTTTCTCAGCAGAGCTGGTGGGGCTGCATCAGTCTGCCCAGGCAAGGTTCCCTTGACTGCAACAGCGGTCGTGTTGAGAATGCTGTAAGTGAAGAAGATTTCTTTATGGACCTATTGCAAAAATCAGTTTAGAGTAGTAATATAAATTGGAGAGAAGAAAGTAACTTTTAGCCAAAATAACTTCTGCTGAAGTTATGCATATTTCCAGATTTTTTTGCCTCCCACAAAGCCCTCCAGAAAGAAATACAGGAAAATGCTTCTTAAAAGTGGAATTCAAAATATATGTATTTAGGTGCTGTCAATACAGAAAAGAATTTACCAAAACCTCATGATTTTGAAAACTTTAAAGTCTAACTCTATTTAAGTGGTTGATTTTCCCTTACTTCACCTGTTCCTCTCTGCAGAAAGGCTGAAAGGAACTAAAAAGGTAAAATACTTAAACTATGTAGTTTTTTGATGAAAATTCTTGAATTAAATATGCATGTATTTATAAAACTTTTTATTTGTAGTACCCAATATCTAACATTTTTAAAAGTGTGAAACTTGTGCACAAGCTATTCATCAACTTATTTCAAAAATCTTCTTTGTAAACATGGCATCTAAAAAGTATTACATACTGGAAAAAGATTTAAAAAAACCAAAAAGCCCTAACAAAACTACCTCACTGAAAAACTAACAGTTTGTTATAATTGTAAATATCACAGTATTTAAAGAATTTCTCTTTGGTGAATTTTTTTGTTATGGATATTTGTAAATAAAAAAAAATTGTAAAGAAAAAAATTAAAAATCAGTTGCACAGATTTTAAGTAGGTGTCTGAAATCTAGAATGTCATTGTACCATTGCAACAGATGGAGTTGGTACATTTTCTTCTTCAAAATGTACCAACCAAGAGAAGTCCAACTATTGCAGTATTTAAATAACAAGGCTCCGTTTGTCTTTTTCTCCTCCCTGATTTCACAATAGTCTGTATTTAGACATGTATTTGTTACAGAATAAAAATCTAGCAGTTGGTATAAAAGTCCAGTTTAACCTAAGTGCACAGTGAAAAATATTTCCCAGTAGTATTTCCATAATTTTTGTTAATATTTGAATTAGTGTTACTTCTTTGCTGTAGTCTTTCATCTCAGTTTAAATATATGTATTAAAATAATGCTGAAACTGGCAGATAGATTACAGACTTATATACTTTAATCATCAGCAAAGGAAAGTTTAAACTCCTATTTGAAAATGTAAGAATTTCTTAATGTAAAAAAATTACAGTTGCATTCCAGTTAAAAACCACTGTCATTTTCAAATTCCCTGCTAAGAAACTGCACTGGATTTCAAGTAACTGTCCACAAATTAAATAAACATAATGAACAGTTTTGGGAATAATTGTGAAAAAATTCAGTCTATCTCATTACCACAGTGAGAAATTACTTTAAAAATCATTTCTTCACTGCTTTGTTGCAAGTTAGCCCTTTACAGCCTAAATATAATTGTGCACACTCTAGCTCCTTCTGTAAAGGTAGGAAAACACAAACCTTAACCAAAAGTAGCACATATGCTGTTGAAATTTCACAAGTGAAAAAATTAATTTTTCATCTTGTCTAGACTTTTCAAAAATATCTGTCTCAGACTGAACTCTGAGTAGGCTTCTGGGTGCCTCAGTAGAAAATTCCACCACTCTCAGCTGCTGTGGTGCCTGAGTTCCTTCTCAAGTATTTGTGTGTCTATGAAGGTCCAGCAGAGCTTGGCTGGTAAAAGCTAGGCACCTGGACATTGCTCTCTGGAGGTGACTGGAGCATTTAAGACATTTACATCTTTCTGCTGTAGGTTATACTGGTCATATCTCAGTTTTTGTAGCCTTAGGGGGTTGTAGGAGAGCACTTTGGTCTGTTTTACAACTTCAACCCCTTGCTCCCTTTTCCATCAGAGAGCATTTAATGAGGAAATAAGGCTTTTATGGTAGCTAGGTCCACATGTGTGGAAATGGAAGAAACTGACTGCATTGCAGTGGAAACTGAGCTGAAGAGGCTTATGAAGTTATAAAATAATCTGATTTGGAGTAATTTTAAAAGCTTCAAAGTCTATTCAGAGGCAAAAGTGCTAGTAAAATGTTTCATATAATGCAATGCAGAGAAAAAATGCAATCTTGCTATGAAGACATCATGAGTTTGTATCCATTTCTTATCATTCTAATCTAGTATAGTTCAGGTATAGAGGGCCCTTTGCTCTGGGAGATATTTAAAAAGAACACTTAAAAAATTAAGGGAAAGTAGGACAAGAGAAAGAAACATAATGGGAATCTTTTATCTATTGCTTCATGAGTCAGAAACACCATCATGTCCCACAGCCACAATCATCCCATTGGCCATGGGCAGCTCTGAATGCCTCCACACTGGCACATGTGGGGTTTCTTTCAGTTGGATGCTTGTGGGTTTATATACCTGATTCAGACAGAAGAGCAGCCTGTCTCACATTCTCAAGTTGGAATAGTGGTTCCAGGACTTGGCCAACTTCTACACGCCCAAAAGAAACCATCTAAACTATACTGTATGTATCCTTTCATTTGAATGCAGCACTTCACAAATGTAACATACACAAAATAAATGATAAAAACTGTATTCATGTTGTTAAAATCTATGTAGGAACTTCATCTAGGTCATAAGTGAACTGTGTAGCATATAAAACAAACAAAACAGTAAAACAGTTAACCAATAAGCAAAATATGCCTTGCTTGTGACAATTGGAAAATTATTGAGATAGCTTTACGATTGTTGTGCTTAAAGGTAATTTTAGATATTCCTTCTGAGTTTGGTAAAAATTTGGTTCAAAATAAATCTTCTACATTTCTAAGAGAAAAAGAGTGAAACAGCGTATAAATTCTTTGCTAATAGATGATGGCTTTATATTATTTTTAGACTAGTGCAGTCAACATAGAGGAATAGAGGGGCCTCCTGGGTCTAGTCCTCTGCTATTACCGTTAATCTCTTTCACTTAATCCTATTCAGATCTGTATTAAACTCCACATTCAAACATGGTATGAATTGCTGTTACTAATGATGGATGGGACCACTAAAAGGTGATAAACTGAGTGAATGGATAGCCAGTTGTCATAATTCCAAGTAAAATGTGAGACAGAGGGGAGGAAAGATGCCAACAAGAGAAAGGCATCTAATGAATTTGCTACAGAAAAATAAAATCCAGATGCCTCAGAAACCAGCATAAACTGCATAGGATAATAGGATAATTCAGTCTGGGAGCAACCTCAGGAGGTTCTGTACTGTGGTCTTTGTCTCAAAGCGGGGCCAGCTCTGAGGTCAGACAAGGCTTCTCAGGGCTTTGCCCAGCTGGGTGTTGAATACCTCCTGAGATGAAGATTGAATGAACTCTCTGCCAGCCTGCAGGACTGCTTGTCTGTCCTCATGGCAGAAAACTTGGAGATGAACAGAAAAACAGATATTTTGGTGGTAGCTGAGAGGATAGCAACTTGCTCAGATTTAAGGCATAGTTTCTGTTGTCTCATTGCTGCTTAGCTAAAATCATCTCAGGAATGTGCCTCAGTAATGTCACATCTGTTTTGCCAGTTCTAGATCCTCAGTCCTTTGAACTCAAGACTGAAGAAAGTAGATGTGCCTATGCAGTTTTTATATTTGAGTTCTGTTTAAGCATGTATTTTGTGAAACAGTAATACTTAGTCTCCTCAGGAGGGAGTGCTAAGTTCTTTTAATTATATGGAATAATATCTGCATTGTTCTTGAGGTATAGTATTCCTGTCGCAGATTAGAGAATATTTTCCCATCTGCATTGCTTCTCTTTGAAAGAAATAGTTAATACCATTAATTTGCTCTTATTGGGGAAGTGGTTGCCCAAATGAAATGTGAAGGTATTGAATATGGGAGATTTTACATCTATTTCTATATACTCTCTGATCTTTACTAAAATCCAGAGCTAATTATTGCACTGAAGCAAAATCCTTTAGAGATTTGGTAAGATCGGTTTATGGGCCATCATGAAGCACAATTGGAGTCTTTCGTGGAAAATTTGTGTTTTAAACTTTCTCTATTACCTTCTTTTGCATTGTGACCATGAGGGGGGAAAAACGGCTTGTCATAATTTCTTTCCATGACAAAGCTTGGGAATTCTTTAAAAATGAGAGAGTTACTGTAAAGGTCATCTAGTCCAGCTCTGCCAGTCTAGATTTATTCCTTGCTGCATTGAATATAATGGTCTGAAAGTGTAATTTTTTATGCTCTAGCTCTATACACTAATAAATCTCTCAGCTCAGAACATTTCCTAATTTCCTTTCACAGCCCCATTCTGTATTTTTTCTGTTATCTATTTCATAGAATCATTCCTGGTTGTACACTGCTTTTATTACCTGATAGAGAACCATTGCCTTTGTAGTATTAACATTGTTTGTGCATCAGTAAGCTACATTACGTGTAGCTGGTACAATCACAATAGCACAGTTGAGATTTTATTTTTTATAAACGTGAAAAAAGTGATTTAGTCCCTCGGTTACTCCCCTTTGATAAAGAAGGAGATTAAGTGCAGCACATTGTAGCAGTGAAGTGTAAGTCAGGCATTGCACAGAGGGGACTCAGCAGGAGTGGCCACTGCAATGTGGTGGGAGTGTCACATCCAGGAGAGCTTTGATCTAGGGCCTGCCTGCTCTGCTGGCTCCTCTCTGTTCTCCTTTCGGCACAAGGGAAGGGGGGGTACCAGGACTATGAAAGCATTCGACCAAGGACTCTGGCTGGCATGTGTCATGAAATTCAGCATTCTAAAAAACTTGTACTGAGTGGTGGAAATGTTGTTCGAATTAATGCAGCACACAGGCCTGTTTCAGAGTGCCATTTTATCAAAATGCTTTGACAAACAGCTCCATTGTTTCTGAACAAGGGATTTTTTCCAAGTAGTGGTTTTGACTCCACAGGAGTGTCTGCCCCATTCCTCTGCCCCGCTTACACAGTGTTGGCCTCTCAAGCCTGTTGCTAACACACAATATGGGAGATTGTATGGTTCCACCTGGGAGGAGAATGGCACTTTGCAGCAGTGCAGCTCCTGAGCTGAAGCTGTTTTATTAGGTGTTTCTGTTTCACTGGAGAGAAGGGCTTGTTGCTTAGCGCCTGATCCCTGAGTCAGCCAATCCATCTCTGCTCCCGTGCTGTGGAGGAAAAAGAGGCCTGGTATTTTTCATAAAGCAATAACTGCTTTTTGTCCACTTCTCAATTGTATCCCTTTGCTTTCCGATTAACCCAAGTAGATAGCATTTCCAACACTACAGAATTCTGACTTTAGAATTACGTGTAAAACTTCTTGTAAGCTGGTTTGTACCCATAAGGTCACCATAGCCAGCTCAGAATTAAGACCGAATGTTACCTTTCCCCACCTTCTGCAAAGGGCTGTTTCATCTTATGCTTAGAGGAAATTTTACTGAATTCCAGCAAGTAATGGGACTTTTCACCTGGAATAAACTGTTCTTTTTCTGCCTTAATTCATAAGTTGCAGTGGAAGTGTTTGCTATGAATTTTAACAGAATGTATAATTCCTGATGTACAGAAGCTCCTTCCTTCTTTTCTCCATGGAAACTTCCCCTCTCTTCAAAGCCAAGAAGGAGTTTTTCTGTTTCTTTTGCTAAAGCATATTATGTCCAAGTGCTCTCAGAGAATAACTTGCAATAGTATATCTTCCTTAGAGCAAAAATCTGTTTTCTCAAGGCACCTACATCCTCTGCACTTTTCCCTGTCACACAGTCAGATGGAGCAGTATGAAAGAGATCATGCAGAGGGACACAATCAGAAGTGTTGCTAACTCTGCCTGCAGAGGGAGGTGTATGTGCTCTTCATCATAAGCACCTAGGTGTTATAAGGGGGCATGGGACCTTTATTGTAGGCTAATGATTTTTCCTTTACAAAGCCCATGGGCTTGGTGCAAGGTATTGTTAATGCCCTGGGGGTGACTTTTCTTTTATAGCAGTTTGTTTTCTTCTGAGAAGGTTCGGGATTGGCTCTATCCTGTGCCACAGACCACCTCTCTAATCCAATAATAGATCACAAATAAATTTCTTAAATCTGCTTGGATAGTCTCACTGTTCTAATGTTTAGATAAGCATAAGAGGAAAACCCAACCTTTCCTGTGATAAACATAGAAATTTTCTAAGCAAACCAAGATTTTTCCTGGAGGAAATTGCAAAGTTTGATATCTGCTGGAAGGCAATGTAGCAGGGCACAAGTATTCACAAGGCTTCTCAAATGCTTTTGGGGTGACTTGTCTCAGACACCCTGTGAAAGGGCAAAAGGCAATGGACAAAAATTGAAATACAGGAAATTCCATATAAGCATAAGAAAAAAAATACTTTCACTGTGAAGATGGTTTAACTGGAACAGGTTGCCCCTGGAATTTGTGGAGTCTGCATCTTTGGAGATGCTAAAAACCCAACTGGACACAGCCCTGAACAGCATTCTCTGCTTGGATCTGCTTTGACCAACAAGGTTGGATAAGATGGTCTCCAGGGGTGCCTTCCTGCCTCAGTTGTTTTGTGGTTTTTCTAACTGGTCCATTCTCCTGAGTAAGAGGTTAAACTGGGAACTGCTCTGGAGTAGAAATCAAAATAAAGGGTTAAATATTGTTCTGTAACAGGTGACAGTTTAGTTTCTTTTTTCCTTCTTAAATGGGTGCATTTGAAACATACACAGGGATGGAACAACTGATGCATCTTGGACTTCTGCTGTTAAAGGATACTTACAGTTTTTGAATCCTCCTTTTCTCTCCTAGATTACTTACTGTCAATAAAAAGTAGTGTGGGAGGTACCAAAATTACATGTTTCAAAGTAGATGTGGAGCAGAAGAATGATCTCAGAATAAATTATTCTAATGAACATCACTTGTCTAGTTTAACTTTTTATCCTCATTTGCTTCAGGCAGCTATGAAACTGCTGCATTCCTTGTTATGTCGGTTGAAAAGACTGGGGGAATATGAGAACAGTCATTTAAATTTGATGGTGTCCAGGAGTTTTACTGCTTTGGTATTTCAATTAAAGAGCCCTGTGGCTTAATGGCTAACAAGGAAAATCTTTCCCTGGTGGTGGAAAGCGGCACCACTGTATATTATTTTCCCAAATAGCCTGAAAATTTTAAAAACTACTTTATTTTTGCATTCATTATGCTAACTACTTTGCACAAAATACTTGCACTAGCTTGTGGAACCGCTAAGTTGCATCCAGCTAATGTAACATTTGCCACAGAGCCCCCCCAATGACAAGAAAACATTTAAAAATAGGAGAATGAATAAGAATCCCTGAGCCAAAAAGCTGTGCTTCCTATCACATTTCAGACAAGCACAGTTCTACCCTTAGCTAGCCTATTCTTGGATAAGCAGACATAGGAGCAGTTGTATGAAAAGAATAGATGGTTTTGATATTATCAGCCCTTATAGACTGTGTAATAAGGAGACCATCCTGCACAACTCAAATATCCATTGCCCACCTCAGAGGCAGATAGAAAGTTGGCAGCTTCAAAATCTCAGGTTATCTTTTTTTTACAGTAAAAATCTCTTAAGGCACATACTGTTTCTTTGTCTATGTGGTCATTAACAAAATGCAGAAATGAAATTCTGCTGCTGATTGGCAGGAAGTTTCAAACTTTCTGATCTGACAGAGATCTTCTCTTCATCATGCCTTTGTAACACAGTCCTTCAAAACTTTATTTTCCACAAATATCCATGAAAATAATTAGCACTGTCTGTTATTTGCTCTTAATGGAGACTAAAGAAGATGGTAAACAAAAAAAAGATTTTGGCAAAATCCTGTGTTGAGTGTACCCTTAAGCAAGAGATGTTAATAATGATGTAGCCTGTGACATTGTATATTAATAGGTTTGCATTTTCCCCATTTTCATTCTTCTTTTAGCTCTGAAATTTTGGATCTCAACACACCAAATGCAGAGAAATATATATGTGGTATATCAAAACTGTGAAAATAGAACATTGCCAGTGTTCTCAAAGCATTGAGGACTATCTCTCAAAGTGAGAGATCAATCTCATAATTGGCAGAACCAGCTTTCATTTTTTTCCCAGATACTGGCTTTTCCATCTGTAGCAGAAAGTTCCAGTAATCAGAAGTGTTACAAGCTACCCTGCTGAAACTAGAGAAAGCTATCGTACAGTGACAGAAGGGAACTGCCTGACTGTAAATAATTCCTTAGTGCCTAAACTTGCAGCTTGAGAAGGATTGGGTTTGACCTGAGCTCTAAATAAAGCTATAAAGATACCTGCCATTTTCCCTTCCAATCTGACTGAGCTAAAATTCAGGTAGAAGAATTGGAGATTATCATTTCCATAGCCTGGTTCTCTCTTCCAGCTTTTTAAAAAATGTGTGAGTGAAAAATCTCTGAAGAAAAGTGAAGAAACAAAAAAGCCCTTGAATGAGAATTTTCGGAGCTCTCCAATTAGTACTACTTGCTATGGCCAGTCTAGAACTTCAGAGAATCTTCAGTTGTGGTCTTTTTTGAGTCGACCTACAAATTTTGTAACCATGAAGGAGTTTATGTAACAATTAGAATATATCTATTTTTTTGACATGGATGTAATGTTCTGTTGGTCATACCTGGAATTTATATTAGATCTTAGAGAAGCTCTAAGGAACAGCTTGACCTCAAATCTTTAGACTTCTTCCTCAGACTCTTGAAGTTCTTCAAAATAACCAGTCTTCTCAAATGCATCATTTTGATAACCAGTCTATTTGCTTTCTACATTTATTTGAGCTATCAACTGGAATAGAAGTTTTCTAACTTTCATCCTGACAGTTTTATCAAACATTCTTCTCTTCTGATAGCAGTTTCACTCCAATTTAATATTTGTATTGAAAGATTGTTCTATTAAGTTTCCTATTTGGCATGAAACAAATTAATGGAAACGTAAATAATTTTATACTTTCATTTAAATAACTTTTTCCAAATAGAGAGCTATGAAAACACTACTGAATAAGTTAATAATAAATACATTTTCAGGTTTCTGAATGTTAATGACTAAATTTCAATCTTTTTTCTCTTCTGAGCAAATACAGAGCATTAATAGTACTAACCAATAATAAATACTTTGTCCCAGGACAGAAACCTGGATAACTCTGAGAATGAGACAAAAACATGATAGCCTCATTTCTTGAAAATATTGTGTTATACATACAAAGATGCTGTTGTGTGACTGCGTGCATGCAGATAGTATTGATTATACCACCTGCATGGGATTATTTTCTTGCAACAGAGCAAATACAATTACAGGCCAGTGGTGATCACTTTGCTTAGTGTGAGCATCCGCCTGCAAGCTTTTTACAGTGTAGCTCCATTGCTGTGCTATAATCCTGAAAGACTTGCCCTGGGCAGTTTGCACTTTACAGCTGTGCAGTCTTCTGCTGGACTTTCAGAATTCTGTCAATCATTTTGAAAGCTGTTTAAGTAAATAAAACCCACAAAGCAAGTCTGGTAATGAACAGTTGCAGGAAGAGAGGAACTGTTATGGCTCTTCCTTGCACAATGAAATCTCCATTGACTGATGGAATATGCAGCTAAGCCTTTAGAAAGGTACTTTTGTAAAAAAACCAAAACAGACAGAAAAACACAAACAAAAAATAACCCACCCACAAAACCCCCACAAAAACAAAAACACCAAACCAGAAACATTGAAAAAATCCCTTTAATAAATGGTGTTTTATTTCTCTTAAAATATATGTCCTTTGAGGCTGCAGATGGGAAAGGCAGACCTATATATACATTAAATGTTTCTTTGATATTCTGCTTAGACATGCATTTGTGTAAGGCCTTTCTCTAGGTGTATTATTAAATAGAACAAACTCAAAGATCACATATTACAGGAGAAAATCATTGCATCTAAAAAACTGAGTCTCAGTGTATTCGAAGGGGTTTTGATATATGCTAAACATCAAGTGACACCTTGCTTTTGGGTAATGGAAAGTTTTTCTAGTTGTATTTTGGGTGACTGGGAAGCATATAATTCAGAATATGATGAAACAGTTTCAAATTTTCTTCAGGAGTGACAATTTTCACTTGAAGCCTGAAGTCTATGTAAAATAATCTAAAGTGTTAGTTAAAATCACTGCAATTGAAATAGCCCCCAGGAACTTCACTCAGTTGTAGAATTTGCCCTTAATTATTATTTAATACAATGATCTAATTTAAAATAATAACTGAATTTAATAAAACCTTTCTATTTTGCAGTATAACATAATGTATGGGAAAATGGTTAGACATCTAAATTACATGCTTTCTTTCTATTAAAAACTGATACCCCTTCATTACCCTTTCTTCCCAAAAACTGACTCAGAAGTTCAGAGGTGTGAACTCAGGTTTGCAGGTTCAATTCACAGACAAAACATCTAAAAAGAAGGCTTTTCATATTGTTCTCACCTGCTCTCAGAATCACTTGTAAGAAAATCAAGCTGAGATTTTCCTTTTCTGTTTTGACACTGTGAAAATAATAGTGCAGAAAAGTCAAGCAGCAGAATGAAATTGTCTGGGTTGTGAACTGAGAAGTGTTAAAGTTTTGGATTTGCATGTGTGTGTATTTTTTCAACGGCTTTGAATTAGGCAAGATTTTCAGAGGGAGTTATTTACACACTTCTGCTCAGCCACTCTGTTATTTCTGGGCCATTAAGATCTTTTCTTGTCCTTTGCAAGTTGAAATATTTTGTGTTGTAAGTTGGGATGGTGTTGCTGTCTTGGTTTGTTGAGAGCTGGTGCTGATTTAATTGGTACCAGCAGCAGAAGAAAAAGGACAAGAGCCAGGGAATGAAAATGAGTGGCATACTTTTTTTCTTCCCAATGGACACCTATTTTGACCCACTCAGGTGGCAATATAGTGGAGTAGTTTTTGTCAGATATGATCTCCAAGGGATCAGCACATCTAGCAAGTCAGTTAAATTTTTTAATTACACTTCATTATTGTATTGCTGGTAATTTTTCCCCATGGACATGTTAGTATTTGCTGCTTGAGAATCTCACAACTGTGAGGCAGGAGATCCCTTTGAAGCTGAGTCTGCTGCACATGAGCTCACAGGTATGGGAAGCAGGGAGGAGAAAATTACAATACAGTAGAATAGACTCATTAGATTTGGAAAAGAACTCCAAGATCATCGAGTCCAGCATTTGACCAAACAATATCATGTCAATTAAGCCATAGCACTAAGTGCCATATGCAAAACCAAACTGCTCTTTGAATTGAACCTAGTCTTGTAAACTAGGGTGAGGGTTTGTCCTACCTGCTAGGAACAGGATTTGGGAGTGCAGAGATGTCAGTACTTTTCCTTAGATTTATTTTTACCAAGTGGCACAAAAGTATCGATTTCTGTATTGATTCATGGTAAACTGATGTAGGAAGTTTTAATACTCAGACATGAATTTAGCCTTTTCTTAGTTTTAACACTAATACATTTGTCTGCCTTTATAGAAAACTAGAATTCAAAACAAGTGAGATCATGTCTTTAAATTCTGGCTGATTAATTGCAGAATTATTTTACTAGTTCACTGGGGATTGTGCTTATCTGAGTCAAAGTTTTTAAACAGAAATGGCTATAAAATGTGTTAATATGTATTGCTATTATTTATAAGGTAAGATCTTAAATAAAGGAATAATTTGCATCCTGTCTGATTGCCAAGGCAATGGGTTAGTTCACGTGAGTGGATCAACTGGAGGGAAATACTTTCACTTAAGACCTGGTGAAAAATAAAGTTCTAGTTCAGAATTTTTATTTGGGAGACTTTTTCCCACTTGTGATTTAGCAGAATTTACTGGTGTCTTTCAAAATATTAGGTCTCTTTCTGACAAAATTGTCTGATGGTCTAATGACCATTGTATAATTACTTTCATGCCTCCCTTAGGCAATATGTTATTTTGCATATTTACATATATATGTCAAGAATACTTTTAATTAGTTTATGCATTAGAAATACATGAGTTGTGTGGCTTCATTATCGCAGTAACCAAACGGAGACATTCCTTCTTTTTTAACAGAACAAGAGGAGAGTGGCCATTTTGGACAGAAACTATGTTTGCTTTGGCAAACTAATTGGTGGTGTGTTTTAAGATGTTTCACAGTGTGCTTTTGCTTTACAACCTTATGAACAGGTGAACTTCTAGGCCTAAGGAAAATTACCTTTTTTCTTAGGCCTAGAAGTCTCTTGGCTAGTGTTACCTGACAATGACTTCACATAACATTTCTTTTACTGTAAGGATGTGGTTGAATATAAATACTGTATTTTCACTTCTTCCATTTCAATTTTCTTGTAGACATTTCAGCAGTCTTCTCTACAGCAGAAAAGTAAAAAGAAGAACAAAGGTAAAAAATAAATTTGTTCTCATGTATTGGTATGAAGGGAATTGCCAAGATTAATTTTATGGTATTGCAGTATGTGAGGAACTATAACTTGTTAGCTCCAATAAAATGTTCAGTTCAGTTGATCGTGTTGAGAATGTATTAGACCATTACTGATGTCTCACCATTTCCTAATGCTCCTCTACCTTCATGTATCTGCTTTTATCTCTTTTTGAATACTTAGACTCTAGCCTCTTTGGGGCCAGGGTTGGTTTTTCCAGCTGTGTTCAGGTAATGCCTCACTGCAGCACTTGCTCATTACCTACACTCTCAGGTAATTTATATCATAGTAAATTTTCCTCCTTTGATTTCGAAGTACAAAGGCCTTAGGAACTGTTTAGTTTCAAAAGGAGCTGCAAAGAGAGATTTGTGAGCACCTGTGCAGTGCTTAAATAGTTGTATTTGGTAACCGAGCGGGAAGTATATCAATTCATATGTTGTGTGCTTTATTCTGTTGTGAAATGTCAATCTGTTGACAATTACAAATAACCATTTTTCTTATTTTTAAATATCTTGCCTTTCTCTCCTTTCTTTTCCCTCTAGTGTCTTCTCTTTCTGTGTCGCTTTTTTTTTTTTTCTGGTCTTATCCACAGAATATGGGCTCTGAGATGCTGAACATGGTTTGGTTTGCTTTGCTTTGCCTTCTAACTTACGGTGGCGTACATAAGCTTTGTGGTCAAAATAGAATGCTTGTAATAATCTTTCATGGAAAATTGAATTTGAAACTTTTAATTAATTTTCTTAAATACATAGTGCTTTCTGATTAGGTATGTTTTTGATTTAGTGGACAAATCAAATGCTTTCACCTCACCTTGTTGTCATTTCCAGCTCCTATTCCTGGTAAAAGCAAAAGACGAATCTCATGTAAAGATCTTGGTCGAGGGGACTGTGAAGGCTGGCTTTGGAAAAAGAAAGATGCCAAGAGTTATTTCTCCCAAAAATGGAAAAAGTACTGGTTTGTCCTGAAGGACACATCTCTCTATTGGTATATCAATGAAGAGGTAAACATCTGTACTTATGGTCTCAATAAATACTTTTTGTAGTGCTGTTGTCATGATCTAGAGGGAAAACAATGCTTTCAACGCTTCTGTATGTTAATAACTTTATTCACCCAAGTAATCATATTGAAATTAATATTAACTGCCTGACAAAATTACCGTGAAGGTACAGAGATATTTGTTCCTTCCAATTCACCTTTTACTACATGGAGAAATCACAGTTTTCTGTGTCCTGATGACACCAGTTTAAAATAAATTTGTCCTCAAACCCTTGAAAGCAAAAAGATAGTTATTTAATCCTGTCATTCAAGCTTAGTCATGGGAGTGTAAACTTTAATGTTGTGCTGCCTGGTGTTCCTTGTTTATCTTTGCTGGGCAATTAAGGAAGATTGTTCTGTTTTCTTAGTTGTGTTCTCCTGTTGCTCCTTCTTTGTAGCTTTTGATACAATTTCAGTGCTCATATATGCTGAACTTGAAAGCACAGGAGCATCCCAGCTGAATCATGTGCAGCTTTGATTACACAACATATTCTGCATTGGTGCACATTTGTTACATCAGCTTTAGGAGCAAAGCTTTTTCCAAGTGTTAGGATACTTTGATTTTAAATCCTATTAGACTTGTTAGCAAATATGCTGAGATAAAATCATTGTTAACATGTGGATGCACTCTGTCCTGGAGTTGTTCTTCTAATCACAGCAAACATTTGTACATAACCTTTTCAAAGTAATCCTCAGCTTTTCCCTGAGTAAACAGAAAGGAAGTTGTTCCATGACAAGTGTTATCGAAGGCTGTTTTCCCACAGAATCATTCCATTTGTGCCTTGATCCCAGCTTCAGATGAGTAACCCTAACTCCCTCCTCTCCATTCGCCCTCCCTTGGCTACTACAAGGGCTTCATCAGGGCAGGAACTGATGCCTGCAAGTGCAATGAGTGATCAACAGCCAGGTCCAAGGAGGACATGAAACCTCTGAGTTGTGCCATACCTCCCCGTGCAGAGGGCAGTGCTCTGAACGCCTCCATCTCCCACCCTATCCCACATTTCCCTGAGATTTTCTGAGTTTTAGTTACTTTTGAGACCTCATCTCCCTCAGCACAATGTCTGTCATCACCAATAGACTCAAAGGCTGGTAGGGGGTGTCTCAGTGGCAGGTGGACAGACAAGCCAACTCTGCTCTTGCAAAAGCTCTGTTTCTCTAGGCAACCATTCAGAAAAGAAATAGCAGCATTATTCTATACTGTGTCTTTTTGCTTTTAAAATACCTGCTAATACAGAACGTGTTACAGCCCTGTACCTTTCACATAACGAGTCCAGCTCCAGTTTTATACACTGATTTGTGTCTTTTATTTATTTTTAAGAAAGCATATAATGTTATGGAATGCATATGTGGTGTAAATTACCATTTGAATTCTTAGAGAAAGATGTAATTCTGTGGAATTCCTCAACATACATTTGTGGCTTTGCAGCTTCATTTCTATGATCCTGTATTAATTTTGCATGCAAAGTTATGAGCAGTTAAATAACAGTCTGTGTTATTGATGTAATAGTAGCTTAATATAAATAATGCTTTCAAACTGTGAAAAGTCAAGGGAGATTGAATAACTGATAAACTATGTGTAAGTCTTTAGAGGAGAGGGGAGGAAGGTCAGATGTATTCTGACTGTTGTAGAGAGATGAAAGTAGCTGAAGAGATATCATGCCTCTTAGCTCTGATACATAAAGATGATAAACAACACATATTGAAATTGCTTTTTTCCCTATTTCTTACAGTAGGCTGCATTTATCCTTACTAATTAGTCCATTTTCCCCAAAAATCAACTAACTGCAATAACTAATTGACTGAATACATTTGGTCATTTTGTATATTTTCAAATGTTGGTTCAGCTGTGAAATTGTTTCCAAAAACTGGGTATTTAAAACTGTGTTTTACGCCAAGGGATCTGTCTTGCTACTTTGGCAAAAGTCCCAGAGACTTCTATGGGAGTTTTGCCAGAGCAGAACAGGCATTGGTATTCCTTACATAAGAAGCAGGCAAATGAAAATATTTGTAAGTTTTCAGCATGGTGGGGGGGGGCGGTTTGACACTTTAGCTACAGTAATATCTGGAACTATCTTTGCAGGATGAAAAAGCAGAAGGATTCATCAGTCTACCTGAATTTAAAATTGACAGAGCCAGTGAATGCCGCAAGAAATAGTAAGCATGCTCAAAAATAATGCAATGATACAATAAAAATAGTGGAACAAAGGAGAAGGTTTGCCCTTAAAACAGGGACATAATGGACTTTGTTGCAATTGTCATGAGGTTGTATCACAGAATAAGTTCATACAGAAAAAGCAAATTAATATTTTGTGTTGTGTGTGCTATCTTGCCCAAAGAAGGCTATTTTTTACTTCATCATGAATCACAGTGCTTGACTGCACCAAAATGAATTATGAGCAAGAAGACTCCTTGGCTGCTTCTGTCCCTTTATTTTCCTAGTTTTCCTTTCATCTTTTTTTTTTCCTTTCTGTTTGGGGTTGCAATTTTTTTTTATTTGTTTGTTGGGGGTTGGAGATTGTTTGTGTGCTTTATACTCAATGAAGAGCTTGAAGCATAATGCAAATACCATCCAAATAAGAAAGTCCCCAAGTTCATGGCCAGGTATCAATGTTTAATGTAACTCCAAATTAGTTAGCATCATCTCAAAGTTTGCTGAGACAATACTTCAGTCCTGAGGCAGAGTAAAAAAAGAGAATGACAGTGATTTGTTGTGGTTTTGTTATATAACCTAAAGGTCTCACAGAATGTTTCTACTCACCTGTTTATGCTGCTATCCAGATTTGTGCCATTGCACAAATCCATTTATTATTTTTATAAATTCAAGCATATGTGACAGGTGCATGCTCCCACAGAGATATTTTTAGTCATTATTGTTCAAAACTTTTCTGCCTTGCCTTCTAATGATTTGTACACTTTTTTTAAACAAGACTGGTATTGCTGAAATTTGTGCAAAGCATCATTTGCAAATGTAAAATGGTACAATTTGTAGCACCTACAGTTCTATGGAAAGCACCAACATTGTATCAGTTGATCTACATCTCTGTTTAGAATGAACTCTACACTTCAAGCTGGTCTCAAAGGGCAGAAAATAAAAACTGCATTTAAAGAAAAAAAAAAAAGATACATTAGTTTGGGGCTATTGTCCTGTGTCCTTGGGCCACATGGCTGAAGTGCTTCATTTTTGCTTTTTTGTTGTCACAGCAGCAAAAAGTAAACTAATTTCTCAGAATTGCACCCTGCTTAAATTGTTTTGGTTAGGTTTTACTTGATTTAGTATCAACTAAATAGCAGCACATAAAATGTGGTTACTAAGACTCTTTGCTTGGGTGGCAGATAAAGGAGAAAAACCCTCTAAGAATCCAGATGACAGATGCTCTAACAATTTTAAGAAGTCCAGTTTTAGGTCTCGGTAACTTGATGATGTCTTTCTAAACTGAGCAGATGTTGCTGTACATCTGCTTTGACTTGCATAACGTGGTGTCATGCTGTCATGTGTTAGAGGAATTCTTTTGGTCTCAATGTTATGTTACCTTCTCTAGCTGTAACTTTCCTGTTATCAATTTCATTTGCCTGATTTCTAAGACATAGATGTGAATACATGTGTGCACACAGACACATATGTTGAATATTGCAAGTACGATACACATGGAGAAGTCATTACCATTTTTCTGAGACACAACAGATTAGAGAGTGAGAATTTTTATTTTACATTATATATTTGTGTATATATAAATATATAAAATCTATTGTGTCTCACAAAAATGGTGAGATGCTCTTCATGTATCATGTTTGCTGTTTTCCTTATTTTGTTTGGGGCTGTTACATTTTTTGTTCTTATTTTAAGAGACACATTCAGATTACTCTCAAAATTATTCTTCTCTATTGTAAATTATTAATTATTTCAAATGCATTTCCTTCTTCAGGTTTTCAACTACTTCACCATAAATCTTTATTCAACATAGTTAAAAGATTCTTTCTAGTAATTTATTTCATATTATGTATGAAATGCGGCAATTCTTTCAGCCCAGTCATGTTGATTACTTTGGTGGAAAGAAAAGATGAGATGTAATTGCCCATTGCTTAGGATGACCTCATGAACACAGTGTTGATTTATGACAGCTTTTCAGAAGTCAATCAGCACATCACATTTTCCTTCTTGAAATGCAGTCATTAGGGCTAAAGGTAATGTCAAAGTCACTGGGATGTGAGAAATCACAAGGACTGAGAATTTTTCTGTTGTGCTGAATTAATCGTTCAGTCAGTTTTCTGTCCAGAAAAAATTGACAGCTATATGAATATCAGCAAAATTACCTGAGACATAAAATTATATCATTAACTGATTAACTTTATCCACATACAGTACACTGGAGGTGATGTTTTAACAATTATTTATGCACATATGAATCGGATTATTTAGAAAGGGATAGTTGAAGAGCACTTCACTTGGTGAAATCTGGCACAATCCTAAAAGTTGTACGTTCATATACTGTTTGGGGGCATGCAGCAACTCAGAAATATGAACTCATCTCATTCCTTGGTGACCATGTGATCTTTCATTTCAGAAAAAAAAAGAGTTGTGCCATTACATTTTTTAATTATGTTTTTCCTCTACAGTGCATTCAAAGCCTGCCATCCTAAGATCAAAAGTTTTTATTTTGCTGCTGAACATCTAGATGATATGAACAGGTAAGGCAATCTAGCAAAGTTCAAGGACCCATTCCTTACATGTGACACTTCTTGAAGCTACTAATAACAAAGTGATAATAAATTACAGGTTAATCTAAAAAGTTAAGTTTAATTGTTGAGAAAATAGGTGCAGAGTAACATTGTTTCTGACTGGCTTCATTTGTTAATTATTCAATTCATGCAAAAATTACCTCTTTTTTGATACAAACGTTTGAAATCTTTAGAAACACTATTCCCTGTTTCTAAAAAGAAATAAATACAGTGTGTGAACATCCAAACACAATTTCAGAATTCCAGGTTTCTGGTTTTGTCTGCATGACACCTGCAAAGGTGAGATATCTCCAACTCTTCTTCCTTACATAGTCCCAAACACATGTAATGCTCTTTCTGGGAGTCCTTCTGTTTCTTGCACTGGAGGGAATAAGAAGTTGGAGAAAGATTTAAAGCAATTGCTGTTTTTTTATGCCAGTCTTGAAAAAGGAGTGGGGGTTACAAGTAATGAATTTTGCAGATTCACTCTACTTCCATGAATTTTGAAGTGAAATTTTGGTCATATTGAATTTGATAGGGAAAATTTCAGCATTTCAAAAAAGAATGAGGACTTAAGTCTTAGTTCTTGGACTACTGAATTTTACTGTATCTATTCTGGGCCACTTGTGCAGTTTTTCAGAAAAATGATTGAGACTTCAGCACAAAATAAACACAATTCCTCTTAATTCATTTGAATGGTAAATTAGAACATGAATCTCATGATTATTCAAATATTAGGGGGTTTATTTCATTTATTTTCACTATATAAACTGAAATTAATTCAGTTCAAAATAATATGCCATTTCCATCAAATGACAGAGGACACAAACAAAAATCTATTATTGCAACCTTGAATTGTTCTATCTTAGGTAATGTCTATTGATGTCCTGGCTGACCAGAGTTGTTTTTAAAACAGAAGAAAAAGGAGATAAAACTGAATCCATAAAACTTAAGTCTTATAATCATGGTTTAATCTCTCCTGTGTGTACTCGATTCAGCTACCTGGCAGAGCACCTTCAGGGTACTGCCCTTTCATTACTGATAATATTTGGCTGGAAAAGCATGCTGACACTATACCGTGCTTGCTTTCATTCGGAAATAGCTGTCTGTTAACATTTTTTCAGAAGTTTGTGCGTTACTGAGGCTCACTTCAAAAGTCTTTTCTCAGTTAGAAAACTTAAAACCATCTTATTTGTTTGTGAAATTTTAGGTTTGCCTTTCCTTTATAATTCTGTCAAGCCAGTCACTCAAAATGCAATTTGCTGCACAGCAAACAGAATAATAGCATGGTCTATATATGACATATCCTGAACAACAGCAGTAGCTAAATCATTTCTGTCACCAGGTCCTCAGTCAGTACAAGGCACCTTTTTTTTTATAACGACAGAAATTTATATAATTGTTCAGTACTCAGAAAGCAGCAGCAAAATGCAAAAATATTTTTAAAATATACTGCTCTGTGTAAAACCCAGGAATTAAAAGGTTTTTATCTTCCCAACACAAATAGTCTTTTTATCATATTTTGAAATAAGTGCTTATTAATTCCTTTAGAATGAGCTTGACAAAATTTTGATCTGAGTTATTCACATGTAAATTTAAAGCAACCTTATCAAGGTATATGGAATTACTTGAAATTCTTACATTTGAATTGCCATCAGAGTATCACCAAAGAATTTTATTTTTTCCCTTTGTTTAATGTTTTAGAAAAATTAGTTCACTTTCATAAACATTGAATTAACTCAATAGATTGGAAAAAAATGACGCAAAAATAATCTTTCAAATGCAGGGATAATAAAATACTTCCTGTCTAAAAACATTTTGAAGCCTAGATGAAGTAAAACACAGAATGAAGTTATGAAGTTAAATTAATACTCTTTTGATCATTTTAAGTTCTTTTTTTTGTCAAGTTTCCAACATAGATTTTAGTTACATATCAGGCAGTCATTTCAGTTTTGTTTATACTTGAAGCAGAAGAAACAGTAGAAAACTGCTAATACATAGTCTGACTGAAAGTTCAAAATGGTTCAATTCCTTCATCCCTTGTATAAAATTATTCTGTTGTTTCTATAAAAACAAATGTTTGCAGGCTATGAAGTTTTTGTTTGTGTGTATCTACTCACATAAAATGAGTATTTTAATCTCAGGTAACTCTGTCACTATTCAAATTTTCTTACTACTTTTATGACTGTGCCACACCATTGTGCTGGTAAGGAGTCTGGAGAGCTATAATCACTGAATTTTGTTGCTGTGGTGTCTGAAGTCCGTTTAGTTTATATGGACACACCAGCAAAATTATTTTTTTACTCATTAACATGCTTAGTCTGGGTGAGAAGTAGGACAGAATATCCTTTATAGATACAAAGTACTATTTTGCTAGTGTATGTGTATGGTATGGAAAAATTTTGCTTGGAAATTCGTTGCTACTCTCTTCATTCTGGTTAAATTGCATTCAGGTACTCACAGACACTCTAAGGTATCCACATTCCCATACAGCGAGTTCATCCTATAGTCCTGAGTGTTATGATTAAGGACGATTTGACACCCTACTTTGACTAAAAGTATTGTATCTACCTGGAACGTGAGATAAGATAGAGAAATGTTTCCTACTACTCTGTGAGAGTGAGAGTACTGTGCATCCTTCCTTACAGAAATTGCAGGTCTGCAGAAAGTCAGGGCCTTTTAATCCTGTTCTATGTGTCATAAAACTGTTTTGATTAAACACTGACAAGAAATGAATGTGCTGTTCTTAAAAAGTCAAAAAAAAAAAAAGGAAACCTGAATAACTACTGCGGTTACCAGTGACACGGTATTTATTGTCATACCTAAGAAACAGGTCTTATAATTCTCACAAGAAAATTAAAGCTTCATTTGCTGTAAAGAAGCAATATTTTCTTGGCCTCTTGCCCTCCAAAGGTTATAGTGGCCACCATGACACACACACTGAAGGGAAGAAAGATATAAATCTTCTCATGCCGTAGGGCTTTGTATCTATTAATATGCATATTAAGAAACGTTTGTGTAGTTGTATGATTGGAACTTCTGTCCCCAGTGCATTGTAATCCAGGCATGTATTACTCCTCTTCCATTCTGCAGGAGATCTTTGCATTTCCCTTTTGATACAAGTCCAGTGTGTTGGATTTCTCATCCAATTCTAACTTCAATGAACCATAACCCTGGCCACGCTTTATTAAAATAATATTAATTCTCTAACCATATCTGAAGAAGCTTTTGCAGCCACATATCATAAAATACGCAGAAGTCAATACCATTCCTTCAGTTTCCAGACTGACAAACTGCTCAAAAGCTGTGGTTGTTCACAGTTTACAATCACATCAGTACCTTCTCTTTCACCCCACAGGCACTGCAGGTCATATTCCAAACCTTGGCACAGATCGTGACCTACAAAATTCAGTAAAGGTGAAGTCAGTCTGCTCTGTCTCTCTCTTAAAATGAGAGAATGGTACATGTTTCCTGGGCTTTCATTAGATTGTACTTTTCAGGAAATAATGCTTTTCTGGAAAGAGTCATCTGTCATCACTGTAGGGAGCATCAGTTGACTGTTGGTTAAGTGTTGGTTAATTTAATTGGTTACCTCACTAACAGGCTCTTGCCAGGAAATGCTGTCTCATATTTAGGACAGAATGAAGGACAGTAGAGCCTTTATAGCATTATTGTCTAATACCTTGTGGTCAGCAGCCCTACCCATGGGGTTCATAGGCGGCTGTTCCCTGCTGGCAGTGCAGGTGAGGGTGATGAACCAGGAGCTGAACTGGGAATGTGAAATCCTGAAAAGGCAAGAGGCAAGCAAAGCACCATCCCTACTGTCTGCCACACCATTTGACAGAGCAGATGCTTGTCGTCTTGTGCTGCTTTACCCTTTGGACACAGACAAGTCTGTGGCTTTTGCTGGTCCCTCTGCAGCACGGGGCTGGAGTGCTCTGGGTGAGGTTCCTGCCTTGGTGCCTCTGATTTGAGCTGGCAGAGCTGGCTCAGCTGGCAGCTGAGCTCTATTTCCCAAAGGACTCTTCACATATCAGGAATGTGAACCTAAAAGATAGTTTTGTAGTGGGTCATCTTTTGGCTGTGAAGATGTGAAATCATTGTCTGAGACACAGTTTGTTGGATTTCTGTTCCTGTGTGCTGCTTTTTTTATAAGCGTATGGCACTTCTAACAGTTACAACTCAAATTTTAAGTGTCCTCTTCAGCTTCCCTATTCTTCTGGCAGAAATTTTGATTGTGCGATAACATGAGGTATTCTGCAATCATTTTAGGAGTAAATCCCTATCTTTCTTCTCAATGTACAATGATTTATGGACCATTGACATGGTTTACAGATCAAAAATGTGGTCACTGTTTGTGGAAGGACAGTGATAGTCGGTGGAAAGTGTCTCTGCCCATGCCAGGGGGATTTGTAACTAGAAGATTTTCAAGGTCCTTCCAAACTAAAACATTCTATAGTTCTATGACTCCATGATGACAAGAGTTCATTTCTAGGAAAGCCACTGTATTTTGTGATCTGATACCTGCTTGCCCTTCATTGCAATGTCTTGAAGACTGGCATGCAGGAGTCATTACAAAGCTGTGTCCTCTGCTGAGACAAACATCCTTTTTCTGTGCATGCAGTATGCAAACAAAACCCATCAGGCACTGTTTTCTGAAACAGGGGTTTCCCATTCCTGAAGAAAACGCAAACCTGACTGGAGTTGTCTTTCTGTATACCCTAGCAGTTAAATTGCAAGCCAGTAGGTTGGCAAACCAGGCCTGTCAAATCCTGACTATGGGATGACTGGAGCAAGTAATTCCAGGTTTACCATGGAATGGACAACCACGGGAGATTGCCATGGTGGTTTAAAGCCTCGTTGATGGAGGACCTGATTCAGTGTAAGCATTTGGCTAATGAATACACTGAGAGCCCCATGGGGGAAGAGTACAGGTTGAAACTGCCCTGCTACAGACACTTCAGTGTATGTTTGGCAATGACAGCCCTGCTAGAAGAGAGCAGCAATAGCTCATTTGTTTTTTGGTTTGGGTTTTTTGGGGTTTTTTGTGTTTGGGTGTTGGGGGTTTTTTGTATGGTTTTGTTTGGGTTTTTTTTTTTAATTTGTGAGTTTATGAAAGCACTTTTTAAAGTCTGTGATTAAAGCCTTAAATGAGAATTGCATTGAAGCAACTGTCTTTCACCCTCCACTTCTCTGACACAAACTCAAAAGTGAATTCTGATATGCCTCCTTCTCTTTGTACACAACACTGTAGGTAAGCTCTAAAACACATAATTGCATAATTAAACCACACTGTCTTGTTTGAGAGTGAACCAGTTCTTTTTACCACTGTTTTCTGTTCTGTTCCTCTGCTAAGTTGCAAATTCAGGCCTTAAAATATTGCTTAAATCTCTGAAAAGTGGTATTTATTCCTAAGAAATCAGAACAGCAGGAGTATTTTTGTGATGGCATATCTGTGAGCAGCAGACTTAACAGCTCTTTGATTATGTCTAAATCCTTTATTTTACAGATGTTTGACATCATACATGGTTTTCCATTTGAAATAAAATCCTTGCTGTGAAAACAGTTTGTTCAACAGCAAAATCATAGCTCTTTGGAGACTCCCTGAATAAGAGTATCAAAGAGAACAGCTGTCTGATATGAAAAATAACATTGTCCTTAAACTCCTTCAGATGTTTCTAGCTTTGTTTTTGCTAGAAATGCCCCCAAAAGTTAAGAGGCTGGATCGGTATCACTGCTTTTTTTAATATTATTTCAGATGGCTCAACAGAATTAACATGCTTGCTGCTGGCTATGCAGAAAGAGAGAGGATCAAACAAGAGCAAGGTAATGTGTTGTTATTTTGGTTTCTTCTGTCAGCTCCTATCACAAGTTCATCTGTTCTCTTTTCCCTGCTGTGTATGAGGCCTCTTTCTCGTCATCCGAAAGCAAATCACATATAGGTATCACTGCTGTTATTGCTTTAGAGAATTCCTTCTCTGTCAGGAGTTTTGATTAACTCCTTCAGGCTCTGATCTGCAGACACTGGATTATTTCTGAGGGCTGCAGGAGATAGCTAAAAGCAGCAGATACACTGCCAGTAAGCTCCAGTATGTGGTACCAAGGAATCTGTGTCCCTTATCAGAAGAAACTTAAGAATCTGCAAGCTAAAAAAAAAATATTTCAAACACTGCATTTGGTGTTTGAATTCACAGAGGGCAGGAGTGCATGAAATTGGTCTCGGGAACAAAACCATTCTTCTAAAGCCTGTCAACATAATTGGATTTACCCTAAGGACTTTAATTGTAAGGCCACTTAAATTTTGTGATTTCTGCTGGTTTTGCTGTATTGCAGTGTATGCTACAGCCCTGTTGGCATTGCACTTGGAGTTACAGGGTTCCAGGATTTCACATGTTTATTTTTTATGCCTAAAATTTCATGGGTTAAAAAGGCAGCATATATAAAATAATGAGGTGCTTTGCTCTGAAGTGTTGCAGTAGAAATCTTGTTTGCAGACAGAAAAAAGAAAGGGTCAGTCCAGTTGTGTTGTGGAGGTTGTTTCTTAGAATTGCCAGTGACACGGATGCACATAGCTTTTGAATTCATGCTCTTTTTAACATATGTACCTAGCAGCAGGCACCAGAAAGTTGCAGTGGTCATGATGATCCAGAGCTTGTCCAGATGCCTGCCTGCCTGCTGCCCACTCAGTCAACAAAACCTCAGTTTTTAATTCTGTGACTCTGAAGCCTTCATCAGAAAAATTCTGGGTTTTGGCCCAAAAAACTCAGAGCTCAGAGCTGCAGCAGCGGTGCACTTTAATATTGTCTTTCCTTTACAAAGACTATATTTCTAACCTTTTTTGAGGGAGAGTTGTGTTCTAAAGGCTATCGCTAGGCTTCACAATTTGCCACATGATGTGTGGTTGTGGTTCTACCCCAACCTCTCTGACAGCGGCCTGAACCCTGACCATCTGGCCAGACACCACGTGCATCTTCCTCAGGAGAATGATGTCCATGGTCTGTCTCTCTGCAATGTGTTGCTGCAGGGCCATTTTCCTGGGAGACACTGTCCAAAAAACTCCTTTCCCTGGTGAGAAGCACGGGTGACAGCAGTCAGGCAGAAACATCAAGAGAGTGGGATATTCTGTAGTGGTAGAAGATTAAAAGGAGCATCAGAAAATTATGTTTGCCTTGATTCATACCCTGATTGCTTCACCACAGAGCATCCTAGAGGGATCAGCCTGGTGTTGAAGAACCGTGGCTTACAGCATACTGATGTCATATGGTGGTGAATACTGTGCATGGGAAGGTTTTTGGGTGCTGTGTCCCTCTCACACATAGCTAGGTTATATCTGCTCTTGCCTCATTTCTAATCATGTTGTCTAGTAAGTGCAGCTGCTTATCCTGGGAGCACTGCCCATAGCCTGGTTTAGGTTGGTATGGTCCTTGGCACATCATGTCATTTTTGACACCAGGCCTTCTGCATTCACACAGCCCAGGGTAGCAGCACCATGCTCGCTGTTCTTCAGTCATGTTCTCAGTGCCTCAGCAGACCTGGAAATCAGTTTGGGAATCCATACTTCCTAAGCAGCACTACAGTAACCTGTTGGAAAGAATCTGTGTACCATCTGTTGTCACTGCTTGAAGAGTCTGTGAACAAACTCTCAATCTCAGAGTCTTCTAGGAAATCCTCTGTTTTGGCATTCAAAGCCAAATTAAAATTTTATTGACAGTAGTTTGGCACTAGAATTAAAATGCCATGTGGGACAGTAAGTGAAAAGGTGTATGTTATGCTAATGCTGTCCAAGTGCACAATTACACACATGATACACCTTTCAAAATCCAGATGGACATGGAGAAATATTTTTGCTACTAAGAAATCACTGAGTAATAAAATAGGAGATGATCCAGCTAGACATGAGATGATGTGCATTCAGGCCTCATGTAGCTTATTATTAAAATGTCTCCCTATTGAAGATAATCAGTGAAACCCCACTGACTGCAAATTATATCCCAGGTACTGACAGAGTTCTTTATTACCACTCTAACACCATTCAGTCATGTTGATTTGTTCTATGCAGGTAGGTAGAACTATACCTTCTTTGAGTTGCTTAGTTGTGTTTAGTGTAGGAGTCAGTATCGCATTCCCCCCTCGCTGCCGCACAGTTTTAATGCCTCTGGTGATTTTCCCTGGCTCCCAGCACAAGGGCTGTTACACAGCTCAGTAGTGTCCCTAATTAGCAGAGGCATCAAGTTAGCAAAGTAAAACCTCTCTGTCACTTCAAGCATTTTTGAAATTATAGAAACCGTGAAGCTGGAATTTTCTATATTCAGTAACTGTACCAATTGTCATCTGCATATTTGGTTTGACAAAAGGTCTTTTATTTCTGTTCGGTTCAGCCCTTTGCAGCAAAGCTTTATAATACCTCTGAAACAATTCAACAGGAGTTGTCAAATCTGTCTCAATTAAGAGTTGAATGGTTCTGAATTTAAAGTGCATAAATATATTTTAAGAACTTCAGAGATGCACGAATCACTGAATTGTGGGTGTACTGCTGAATAAAATGTTACTTTCTGTACAGAACAGTTTTATAAAAATACCATCAACTTTTCGTATGAAATACAATGAATGTTAGAAATGCAGCAAGGGACTTCCTTGGATGGAGAAGTTATATACTTTCCAGTCATATAAATCATAGGGAAAAAACCCTAGTTTATATAAATAGAATATATTTATTCGGGAAATGGCAGGTTAATGTTAGTTTATACATAATATATTCAGTCTATTAGTCATTGAGAAAACTGTCAAGATATGCCTGATGCATAGAGCTTGTCCATCACTGAATTGGTCAAAATCTACAGAGAGAAATACAGCAACTGTTTCATAGCATCATACCTGTTTTAGACGGACTCTAATGAGTCAGTTGCCAAAAGTGGAGCATTTTTAAAAATCGGTGGGTGGCCATATTCATACATTTTATCTGCAAATTGACCCCTGTTACTGCAGAAATTTTCAAGACAAGCCATAGGTTGCCAGCAGAATTCCCTGTCTGAGATAAGGTGTGCAAAATCGTCATTGTACAGTGTTTTCTTGTATGTGGATTTGACAGCAAGAACACCTTCGTATTTTTAGCCAAAATTGGAACCTGCACTGAGACTGCTAAATTTTACTTTCAGAATAAACAGTTGAGCTCCAAGTCTGCAGAAATGTCACTGAACAATGTAATTCTGACAGGTCTCTCACCACACATCGCACCATTAGGCTTTGCTGCAATAGGAACAAACTTGCCTACATGCCAGTATTTTCAAGTGTTTTAAGTTGCTGGAAACAAGTTTTCTTAAAACTAGGATTTATTCAGAAAAAGAGTTTTCACCAATATAGTCTTTCATTCACCAAAAATTATTTGCAGGTGTCTAGAGACGTAACTGTTAGGATTGTTTTTTATTCTATAGTCATAAAAACTTTATTTATGCAACTTATTTATTATACTGTCTAAAGAGAAATCTCTCAGCTATAAGCTTGCAGGAAGCAAATCAAGAGATTCAGTTAAAACAGGATTGCTACTGCATGGAAAAACTATATAGGTAAATAAGCTGTCCCCAACATTAATAAAGCCAAAAAAATATAAAACTATAGGGACACCTGTTTCAACATGGTGTCATTTAAAGGTAAGTTTATGTTTTAAGTCTTGAATAAGATTAGATATGGTAGATCATTAATCATACAATACAATAATTGTAACAAAATATAATTAAAGTCAAAATTATATGTTATGCCAGTTTGGATTTTTAGTTTATATCATTTACGAAGCAGAAATCAATCTTTTTCTCCTTATCTATCAAAGAGAGAGTAGTAAATCATGCACTTCACTGAACACTTAGTAGGTGAAGTGAAAATTGCCCGTGATTAATCTGTGAGTAGTCTGAGCTAAAGTGTCCTGTCATACAATGATTGACCCAAATACTGGCAGGTAATACAGTCAGAAACAGAGTGACAACAGAAATGTTTGCCTAAGTCTTACAATATGCAAAAATGTGAATGCTATCCTTCTTGAATTGAGTCAGCAGTTAAGTAGGGTTTTTTTGTAAGGAATATTAACGTTCATTGTCCTTTTAGTTAGATGCTGTTCTGCTTCAAAAAATATTTCTAACAGAAAAAATATGAATTCCCATGTGGTGTATTCTTCCATGTGTTTTCCCCTCTGAAATAAGCTTGACCAAGACTTGATGTCCTGAAAAAATGAAATGTTGTAGCCCACAAGATGTGTCCTTTGTACTTTCTCATCCTTCTTTTCAAACTCTGTTCTTAAATGTCACTGTCATATTTTTCGTTATGATACCACCTTTATGTTCTTATACGGATAACAGGGCAGCAGTTGTTTTATCAAGCAGACCGATGATATAAAGATTTTCTGTCTTACCTTAAATACAGCTGTTTGTTATTAGAAATTGAATTGAAAATTTGTGTAACTGGCAGTAATATAATGGAGAATATGGATAGAAAAACAGCATTGATTATTTATGTGTGCAATAACCCCTACCTGTTTGATTTGCCATTTAGTTAAATACATTTGTTGATGTTATTTGCAGTCAACAAGACTTCAGCAAAGCTATATTTTTAATCTTCTCTGTTCAAAAAATACTTTCATTATTTTTCAGCCAATACATATCCAATCATAATTATTTTGTGGCTGTATAAATATTTGAAAATCTGATTAAGATTTTATTAAGTATTAGGAGTATTCTATGTGCCTGTTGTATTTATAAGTTGCATATAAGAGTTAAATTTGTGGCTCATTTTCAGGTTGTTGTTCAATATCTCTGTAATGGGACATTACATTTATTATACCCCATAATGTTTAGCATTTTCCCTCTTTAGATTAAGACAATTCCAAATCACAGCAACTAACATTGACGGCATCAGCATTCACTGGTGGTTTCACTCCGGATAATACCAAAGAAGTAATTTCCAGTTGCTTTTGTGAAAGCAAGTCTCTGATACACGAATGCATAGAAATGTATTGGCAGTTTTTGACCTGATCCTTATGTAACTTGTAGATTACTGGAGCGAGAGCGACAAGGAGGAAGCTGACACTCCATCAACACCGAAGCAAGACAGCCCCCCGCCCCCGTACGACACATACCCACGGCCACCGTCAGTAAGTCACCCGCAGCTGTCCCTAGCCATGTGTACCCAGTGTCACTTCTACCTGCTCTCCTGCCCAGGAGCTCACGCATCCCCCCACAATGGCACTCGACCGTGTGGTTTTTGAGTCAGTGCTTGACTTAAGGCATTTGTTGAGTAACACACATTGCAGACTTCAATGCCATCATTGCTGTTTTCACTGGTTTGTAGAGAACAGGGATTTATAATCCCACTTGCTGTGCAAAATAAATAAGGTTACAGAATTCTTTCTTCCTGTTCTTCATTCCTGATGGACAGCTACTCATCCTTGCAATCCCTCACCACCCCCTTATCAACTTTCTGAGAAAATGTTATTACCTCAGGAACAACACAGACTCTTCTCTAAGGCTCCAGCAGTTGTGCTGTGAAGCTTTACAATTACAAATTACACTTGAATTTCCAGAGAAATGCCAACATAAAAATGTTCCATCGTGTATTGCAAACAGTGATACCAGTCGCTCTGTTATTGTGAAAAAGTAGGTTTCTCTTACAGAGAAATATAAATTAGAACAAAGGGGGATTTGTTTGGGTTTTTTTTTCCTTTTTTTTAAATGCAGTTGTTGATATAAAACTAGATGATAGACCTCAAACTTATTCTGCACTGGCAATTTAAATTTTCATGTCTGTATACTCAATGTTAACTAATGCATCTTACTTGGATATGGTTTTTGGAATGAACAATTGGGAAATTCAGGGGAAAGAGAGCATTCATGATGTTTAATTTTGAAGGCAGTACTATATCTTACAAAATTACACATCTTTGAATCACAGTACTGACGCACTGCTAGCATGATTCCAAAGAAATTTTTAGCGAGATAGGATAACAACAGGCATTTGGATACCATATTTGAGATTTTGAACAAAGCCGGTACATCTCCTCTATGTCTTCCATAGTGCCATATTTTGCACTATTTTGCAAAGTTTTCTGCAAATTAATGTGTTGGCTTATTTTATGGATCAAGTGACATAGCGAAGATACTTATTATGAGTAAGTATCAGTATTTGACCTACCGATGTGACATGTACAGACATGGGTATGCATTAAAATTAAGATCCGGGCAGGTTAATTAGGTAATTTACACCTTATTAATGAACCAGGTGCCATCAGTGATAATGCAAAGTGAGAGGTTATTATTAGCACTATGTCTCAGTGTGCACTGATCTCAAGCCTGCTCACTGTTGATGTTGCAGATGAGCTGCACAAGCCCTTACGTGGAGCCCAAGCACAGCCGCCTCTCGTCCACGGAGACGTCGCAGTCGCAGTCGTCGCACGAGGAGTTCCGCGCAGAGGTGGCAGGGAGCACCACCGAGTCCCCAGTGCGCAAGACTGCGAGCCAGCGGCGCTCCTGGCAGGACCTCATTGAGACCCCGCTCACGAGCTCGGGACTGCACTACCTGCAGACGCTGCCGCTGGAGGACTCGGTGTTCTCCGAGGTGGCCGTGGTGTCCCCCGAGCACCGGCGGCAGTCGACCTTGCCCACGCAGAAGTGCCACCTGCAAGACCACTATGGCCCCTTCCCGCTGGTGGAGGGCGAGCGGATGCAAGCGCTGAACGGGAATGGGGGGAAGCCCCGAAGTTTCACTCTGCCTCGGGATAGCGGCTTCAACCACTGCTGCCAGAGCCTTTCCGTCGGGGCTGCCGATCACCAGGAAGAAGCACAGCAGAAGGAGGTGGAGGAGGAGGAGGAAGAGGAAGGCAAAGCACCAGAAGAAAACCAGGAAGATAAAAGTAAGTATGGGATATTTCTGTGGCTTTTCAAGTGTCCTGTTTGTGTAATGTAAAGGTTGTTTTTCCTTTTTCCTATCAAAACTCCCCCACAGTCTTTCAACATCCCCCATGTTTTACCAGGTCCCCCTTATCACACACCTCTTTGGTCTGCCTTATGTATAAGGCTTAATAACCAAAGTGCTGCATGACCTCTCACGATCACCAAACACTTCCCTGTAGGCCGGTCACCAATCACCTCCTACTAGGAATTCTTCGTTTAAATGGATTTTGCTTCCATGCTTTCTTCGCACTTACACTTGCACAGTATCCTCCCCTGCTGACACACACATGTTTTGAGGACCTACTTAGTAAGATTTCCAGCCAACCCCGTCCAAGATGTAAAAACCTCTTGGTAAATCCTGGAGTGCAGTCAGGCTGTGATTGTGTAGTATCCAGGCAGGCAGGTCATAAGACATCCCAAAATCTGTAAGAAATTGAAAAAGAGAGGGTATTTTCCCCAGTTCCTCTCATTGTGATCAATAAAGAAATTCAAAAAGCATTTCAAACAAACAAAAAACAATATAGAGAACAACTGTGACCAACAAGGCTTAAAAAACCCAAAATCGTAATGCTGAGTAACTGTCAGTTACATGGCACATAAACTCCATAGAGATTAGTGCTACTTCTCAAACATAATCCAAATAACCAGGGATTAGAGAAGGTCCCTGCCCCTCCTGAACATGTAAACACATTTTTATGTCTGTTTCATGCTCTGTCCTTCACTGTTGTTTGTGGAGCTTCTCAGCGTGTGGTGCTAGCAAAGTTGAGTCCACACCCAGTTTGTAGGGTCAGTCAGTGAAGCCTGCACCCATGATTTATGGGGTTACACTGCAATTAAGTTACCTGAAGTGGCTAAGAAAGCAGGATGACCTTTGAAGCTCTCCAAGGGTCTCTGCTATCAAATTCAGCTTTTTCACTGCAGTAAAGAAGTATAAAAATGGTTAAGAGACAGGAAAGGGCAATGAAAGCTTTATATAATTAGCTACCTACCTAAAGTAATTCGTTAAAGTTAGCACCTTTGTTGAGCATTAAAATTCACGTGGATTTTACTTAGTCTGCTTGGGAGAGATCAACAGTTTTCCATCACCCTTATGCTTTAGTCATTGCTTTCTAAACATTCTTCTGCTGCTTTGAGAAAACAGTGATTTCTTTTTCAGATATTAAATTTGATGGCATTAAAAGTATTAAAAAACACTATTTCAGTTGTGTTCATGCATGACATTTTGGAAAAAACTGATACATTTATTAGGGTAATATCAGACTCTTATCGAGTGTGAAATGAAGCTGTCTAATTAACGGGGTTAAATTTCATCAACCATGCAAAACATTTTGTCCTATTTTTAGCCTTCAGTTTTGGTTTTCAAATGGGTCTTTACTGATAGCAATATGCATTTTTTTTTCAAAGTCCTATTGAAAATGGAAAGGATCAAGGAGACTTTCCACTGGCTTTGCTGTGCTGTTTGGGCACTACGTACAGATACCGTTGCAAGGTCTAAGTTTTTAAGTGTTTTAAATCTCAATTTCAATGCCTTTGTGTACCTGGTTGTAGCATTTTATAGCTTGCTAATTACCTGTAAAAGGCTAGTGCTTGATTTAATGGGCCAGAGCTTGGGCTTTTCTCTATCTTTCTATACTAATTTCTGGAATAGGAGAACAAAGGTTTAATTTTTGAAGTGGTCTCTCTGATACACATACTTTTATTTTTATTTGAGTGAGGAGGTTTCCTTGGTTGAAGCTTTAACAGGAGATTAGTTTTGAGACATTGATGACCAGCTAGAAAAGTCAAGTGCCCATGATGAGTATTGACCTTGAAATTATAAAACCAGAAGTAAAATACTGTCTTGTCTGTTGAAAAGTTTAAGTGTTGAATTGCTTGTTGCTATGACTGCAGTGTCCTGTTTGCAACACTGACTTTTTCCAGTGTCCTTACGAGTAAAAGGCAGGAGGATTTCCTGCAAGTGTTGTTCTTAAGTGCAAAATCCAGTTTCTGAGTTGAGAGATTTGCTTCCATCTGCTAAGTCACTAACAGGATGGGTGGCGTTGTGTGTGCTACCTCATTGCCCCCTTCACTTCCATTGCTCTGGGAAAATGAAACATTGCAACCTGCTGGAGAAAGGAAATCCTCTCTCTTTTAGAAATGTTTTAACCTCACCTTGAGTGTTCCCTCATGTGGTATCAGAATCTCTTACCTATATTTATTTGCCTTACACATTTGTGATCCTGACATAGTTCTGGGCTCTTGGATGATTATGTGTTCTTGTTTGTACATGTGTGCGTTTTAAAGCTTAATCATTCCTATTGCTTTTTGTGTGGGACAAGAATGCAGCTCCTTTGCAGTTGTTGCTGTACAAGTCAGATGTCATTGCCAAAAGTTTGCTTTCTCAGCTTTCTGTTTTTACATTCTCACTTTAAAACCACATGAATATAAATTAAGTAGTAAAATGCAGTCCTGTTTCTTCCAACTTCTTTTGCAGAATAGTTTTCAAATAACTGCACCACAAACTAGGAGCTCCACTCTTTTTTCAGATGCTGTCCCCTATATGCTATAATTTAACATCGTTCTGTTGACTTTGTGCTAAACCTATGCTGATTTGCAACAATTAAACATCATCTCTCAGTCAGTCACCACTTTATATCTTAAACAGATATTGCAAGACTTTACTGACCCTGCAAATAGTTGTGGGTATCAACTCTGCTACAATGCCTAGATATATATGGTAAACTGAAAATATGGGTTGTCCTTTCCCGTGTTTATCCATCAGGACCTAACTTTGTTGTGTGTTCAGTTGCTTTTTGTCTTGTTATATCACATTAACATTGCACTGCTAATCTTTAATGGACTGTTTTATTTGCCAAATAACTTTTGCGTAAATCATTTAGATGTTCCATATTGACACCATCTTGTAATGGTCTCATGCTTTGTAATCAAAGAGGATTCTCTTGTGGGATATTTGAGCTTGTCCATGTGTTTGCTCCTGACTTTACACAAATGGGAAAGCACATTCAGACCTGTGGCACCAAACATCCCTCTTGCTGTGCTGTTCACAGGCAGCCTGCACACGGAGAGTGGGTTGGAGGCTGTGGCTCAGAATTTGCATTTCTGTGATTCAGTTGTGAAGGACAAGTTGGGCCTTTTCATGTTTGTTTGCTGCTAGTGGGAGGTACTAGAAGGAGACTGCAGTGTATCATGACACCGTCACCCCCTTCCTCTCTGGCCCCACCACTGTCTGCGCTCTGTGTTTCGACAGATTTCACCACTTAATGCAAAGAACACTTCTAGAGAGACTGCTTCCAGGTTTTGTCCTGGGAAAGCTTGTTTCATTTTTTGCTTTATTTTTGAAGTTATCTTTGATGGTGGTTCTTTCATTTCCAAAGACTTCTTTGGTTTGTGTATTATTAGGGTTTCAGCATCTAAAAGAAGTGCATAATTAGCTCTCTGCAGAGCATAACTGGCTGTTGATCCCGTCAACTTAGCTGCAGAAAAGCCCGCACCTTTTTTGCATACTCCCTGAAAAAGCCTTTGGAGGACAGCAGTGTCTGTGGGAGTCTCAGGTGCTGTCACCTGCCCAGAGACTGCTGGGACAGGAGCTCTGCTGCTGGCTCCATGTGCTGCAGGATTGGCCATGGCAATACTGGCACACTTTCCAGGGATCTCACACCTGGGACCTGCAACAGTGTGCAAGGCAGCTTTCCAATCTGCTGGCTCCATAAAATGTGTTCAGGAACATGGATAGAAAAGCATTGATAGCTGTGTTTGGGCTTGAAGAGGTATTTGCAGCAGGAAGAAATTACTTAGACTGTCTTCCCACTGTTAGACCCTATTTCCTTGTGTTGTTTCTTGCCTCTTTGTTCTGCAAGTTTTCAGTCCTGTTCCTGCACTCTTAAGTACTGTAGTTCCTCCTGACATGTGTTTAAGGATTTTTTTGTTTCCTCATCATAGTGATTTTGGAGTGCCTTGTACATAGGATGGACAACTATAGCAAAGTCTTAAATAAATTTCAATAAATCAATGGCTGCCCACCCTGCGGCAATTAAAGGCTGGGAGCCGCTTGTTTGCTGCATTGATTTCACCCTCCAGAGTGTTTACAAGATGCAACAATCTTCCATGTGTGACTTCTGTCACCTTTGAAAGATTTCACAGTGCTTCTGAAGGCTGGGCACACTCACACATATTCCCAGGCATTTTGCTGCACCACCACAAGCTCTTGTTCAGGTTTACAACATCTCCTGGCATCCTATGCTTAGTCCCACAGAGTCTTGTGAATGCTGCCTCAGAGGTGCACAGCAGCCTCATGCTCCATTCTCTGAAACTTGATTTTTAACCTTAAACAGCTGAAAACACTTGTCAAAGTCCAGAGCAGGAGCTAGTGTTGGCGTTTTGCAGCTCAAGAGATGTCTGGTCCCTGTGGAGGGTTTCAGGAAAGCTCACAGTGATGTCAGGTAGGGCTGGTCACTGAAAGAGTTATCAAATGTCTGTTTGTGCTGAGGTACCAAGCCTGAGAGGTCTTATTTCCTTTTTTCCCCAGTAAAAATTTGCAAAGCAGCAAGAAAAAAAAGAGAAACAGAGAACAGTTTCTCCCATGTTGCAACCTCCCAGTTGCAGAAATGAAATTCAAGGTGACAGTGCTATCACAAAATAGGACAGAGGACTTTAAGGACTCCCATGACTTGCAACAAGTATCATGCATATGCCCACTAAGGTGTATCCATGGGACATCCTAGGTGGCATTTGCCTTCAAGATGGAGTTAGTGCTTGTAAAAAGTATACTCTGCATAAGGTCAGGTATTTTGAATTCTAAAATACAGGTCTAGGGAGGCTTCTCTTTTTTTAATGAGAGGGCTGGTAATGTGCAGTGCAAATGGTATGTCTCAGAAAGAACAATGTTTGCTAATTAAACACCATGCTATGAAGTGGTACCCTGTGCACACTTCTAGGTTTTGCTTCTCTGCATCTTAGGTAGGGTGTCTTCACTTTGGCAGGTTTTAGGCAACAGTGAAACATGGGAGTCAGGACGAATAATGCATAAAGCCTGGACTGTATGCACTGGAGTTGATGAGAGTGTATGGCTGAAATTAATAGAGCAATTTGCTTTTCTGACAGTCTCTTTCCGTTTTAGAGAGGACATCATTAGTGGTGTCCTGTCATCTGACTACCTCATTTTTACATCATTGAGAGGCAAGGGAGGAACCATTAAGATACTGTATCTTCCCCTTTGGGATTAATGCCCAGGAGTGTCTTAAATAACCAGAGCTATGAGAAATGGAGGCAATGTTTCACATTAGAAGTATTCCATGTGAAGCTGGTGAATAGCCCAAAATGCAGCAGCTTCTGGGGCACTAAGGAAGGTGTTATTCTAACTTACTGCATCCACTGTCAGTCTTGCACAACTGAGAGCATTTGCCAAGTCGGGGGGTTTTTTTTCCTGACATCCTTCTGGGTGACACAGCCCATGCATGCTCAGACACTGGTGCAGGTTAATGAAATGTCTGCTTTTTCTGAGCTTTGTTTTTCTGATCTGATTTTTCATTCCTAATTCTCATTTAAGCCTTCCTGTGGTACCTGAGTGGGGATTTGCACTCCTGTGGGCTGAAGACCAACAGCATTGCGTGCCTTGTCTACTTGTAGGAGGTCTCCATCCCTCCCACCTTCCCACTGCCTCCAAGGCGCTGGCTTTGCTGTTAACTCAGAATTAGCTTACCTAAAAATGCTGCCTAATTATGTTCAAAAATATGACTACCTTAGATAAACAAGTACTGGAAGTAGGTATGTTTATTTCTGAAAATGTTCTTTAATTAAAATTTAAAATTTATTAAATAAAGCTTTTTCAATTCTCATATGCCAAAGCAACTCCACTGCAGAAGTGAGTTTGTATTCTAAATAAAAATTATGGAATACAAAATCCCTGTATCCTGATTTTAAATTTCACTGCAAGGAGAGACAATTGCCTGCACTGTTTGAAAGCCAAATCTTGAATCATTTACTGAGTAGCAATTCAGAAAACAGTATGGGCTGTCAACAAAAATAAGAATATTTTAATTTTATGCTTGTTAGTTTTTATACATATAGATGCATTTTGCCCAAATATATTTGCACAAATATATTGTTGCCACATTAAAAATTTTATTTGATTTCCATTGCCTATGCTGCTAAAAATGCAAAGGTGAGATGAATTCCTACTTTTCTTTTGGTTTTAATAGCTTTGGGTGTCATTGCCAACAAAAGTCATCTGCTTTTGCCTGAAATATATGGATTAAATTGTCTTTTTATAAGCAAAGGAAATGCACAAGAGAATTTCTTATATGGCTATTCTTCTAAATTGCTTCTCTTGCTAAGTTTCCTCAATTTGGTTACTGAGTTGGGGACTGTCAGTGGAGCTGTGCTACTCCCTACCAGAGACCCGTTTGGGTTAGGTGGTAAAGCAAGGAATCCGTACGTGTGAGAATATATTTCTGGTGGAGCTTTTTTATGTTCTGCATTAATTCTCTCACCAGGTGTTGTGTAACCAGTCTGGTTTACATTTAATTTTTCCACTTCTTGGTGTCAGCAAGCTCTGCTGCTGCCTTGTGTGAGTGGCTGCAGAGATGCAGCATTTCCTTGGGAAGTGACCACTCAAAAATGGTAGAACACTTCACAAGCAATACAGGGAAGACAGTCCAAGTCCTCTACTGCTCTCTGTTTACCCTGCTGAAGGATATGCTTTTGCTTCCCAGTTTGTTGGCCTGATAAGTCTCAATAGCAATGTAAAAAATGCCTTTTTTTGTGCTTGCTGTTTCAACTCCCTCTATTCCAAATGTGCTTTCAGTTCTGAAGTGATAGTCTAATTTCCTAAATGAAGATATGTAGCTTTTTTGAAATTATTTTATGCATGAAAAGGAAAATCCAGTTTTTTTTAATTAGCACATAATTTTCCATTGAAAAGAGAGTTTTCCTGTTCTAAAAGTTAAACTCACATTCATTTTGATTTCAAACATGAAAAACATGCATTTTTTTAATCATTTCTATAAACATTCTCATTGAAACCTACTGAAAATTGTTTTAAAGACACTCTTATATTTGACTACTGCAATTTAATTGGGATTTTTCCATAACAAAGCCATTTCTCACTGGGATTTTTGCAGAACTGGGATAGTTCCTCTTTGAGATTCTGCAGGGACTTGGCCTAATCTGAAGGTTTCTAAATGCAAAGGAAACAGAAATCTACAATAAAAAAGTTAGCCACCTATCGTGTACATGGGAATATTCTTTTGAAATGTATAATTTTAAATTTTCAAAGCTAAAAAAAGATTAAAGCCTTTCTATAATCAATGGTAATTAAATCAGAAGATGATGGCACAGTACCAGTAGAACTAGGGGAACAGAGGAGGACTAAAATCTTTTCAGATTGTATTCATTACATCTCCAGGTGGTACCATCTGTTGTGTGTGGCTCTCATGTTCTTTCAAGGCAACCATTAAAACAGGGATGAACTTGAATCAGTAGTGCTTGGAAGGACATGGGAGGGATATAGTTTAATAAAACTACTACCATGCTGAATGTCTGGAGGGTCACCATGTAAACATGCATTCTTGCTTAATTAATGTTCATGATGAGAAGCAGGATGGAATATTAAAAACTTAAGTGCAAACAGTCAGCATCCTGCCAAATTTTTTTTTTGCTGGACAGAAGACTCTAGAAAACTCACATTTGTTACAAAGCAGTTTCACTTAATCTATTTTTAAAAAAGAAGTCCTCAGAATTTTTGGATCTATGATGAATATTTTAATGGAGACTTATACAATAAATGTTGTAGGATTTTTTTTTCAATTGCCCTAACATGCTAGCCTGGCTTTCTGGCTGACTTTCCTTGTAGTCGCTAGCTGCTGCCCCAGAGGGTCGCAGATCTTCTGCAAGTAATGTGTCTAACCTGCCAGTCCTATGCAACTTCCTTGGATACCCCTGGACAGTTAAAATGGTACTAGATGCTTATCTTTTAACAACTTAATCTCCTTACTGGTTTCCTAAACCTTTCCAGTGTATATAGGTTAAAATCTTGGTCCCTGTGAAGATGCTGGTGAAGCTGTAAGTGTGATGTGTGTGTCTCAGAGCTAGGGAGCTGAAAGTGATTTGAAAGATTATCCCTTGTAACTCTGCCATCTAAATCTGGAGCTGCCATACCTTCCAAATCTTAAACATCCCCAGTGCTGGGCATTCTTCATTCCCTCCAGACAGTGCTTTTCCTCTTTGCTGTTTTGGGAAGGAATAACTTTTTTTCCTGCTAATGGATATTGAATTGTTCCCTCTGCAATTTAAGCCCAGCATTTCCATTCCTGTATGGCACAGAAAGCAGACTGCTCCATTACAGCAGCGCCTCTTTGGAGCTGAAAGGTTGTTGGGAAGGTTGGTTTAGTTTTTCCTACAGACAGTGTTTGCTAGGCCTCTGACTCCTCTTGCTGAGCTTGCCTGTGTGTTCCGGGCTGACTCCCATCTCTCCTGCCATGGCAGTGTCCAAGCTGGATGCAGCACATCTGGTTGAGGCAGAGCACATCTGGAAGGTTGTTCTGCCCTGGCTGTTTTATGCTCTATACTGTGATAAGCATCTGTTTGGCAACCATACTGTACTTCATATCTCATTTTGGGCTGTACAGTATCCCAGATGCTTTTCTGCTTAATGGTTGTTTTTCTGATTGTAGTTGTTCTGATTTTTTCTGGGCCTCTTACCTATCCGCTTTAAGTAGCTCATATTAATAAAAGTCTCAGCTGAATTAAAATGTCAAATTAATTGGGCTAAAACCAGCCAACAAATAAATACGACATTTTGTAAAACTAACAGCCTGACTAGGCAAAAAAAACCCCCCAAAAAACCCTTGCAGACTAACCTGCCAGGCTCTGTGTCTGTTAGCACAGCACTTACCATATCATTACATAAAACTTGGCAAGGGATTTCATCTCTCCAGATCATTCCAGCTTCTGAGACTGTCCTCCAGCAGTCTAGGAGATGTTTCCTCACACTTTGATGCCTGTGGATTTTACTAAGTTTGTTCTCTTGCGCTGTTCAGGCTATTAGTGCCATCTGGGACTGTTTCTGGATCCAGAGCAGCCTCAGGGGTCCCCATGTAGTGCAGCCCTGCCTTTAACAGTGAGCCTCTGGTGTCTCCTCCATCTGGGCTTGGCTTCTGCTATCAGAGGACACCTTGGATAGGGAAGGTGGCTAATATTGCTCACTTCTGAGAGCTGAACTTCTAGAAGGAAAAGATTGTTCCCTGTGTCACAGACCTTCTGCATCTAAATAGCTAAGGAAGATGTTACCTGGAGATAGGTGGGGAGCAGAAGGCTCATTCTTTGGTCAGTTGGGATTCCATCCATCCCTCAGAAGTGTTTAATGCTCAGAGTTTATAATAACCATGTGTGTTTTATTTGTAAGATCTTCTATTGTTTTTAAACACTAAGAACTTCCAGTTCTTTTGAAACAAATGTGATAATACAGAATTAACAAACAAACAAAGGGGAAAAAAGCACTGTAATCAGGCAGTTTTGCAGTTCTCATTCATTATTAATAAAATAGCTTCCTAGCTTTGTTTTTTAAAAGCATGGTGCAAAAATGAGAAGATAAATATTTTTGTCTCCTTTTGTGCCAGAAATTTGTGAATTTTGGGATCTGTTCATGGTGGTTAACAGTCCATTATCCTTGTACAAGTGTGGTGCTATTAAATACCATGATTTTATGACCAAAGCATGAAGCAAGTTCTCTGCGGGATCTTACTGTATTTACATGAAGAAAATGGCTACATTTTAAGTAGGATTTTTGTTTTCTGGCTCTACATTTTGAGTACTGCTGGCACAAAATAATATCAGCTAATTGTTTCTTTTCTTCTGGATTTCAGAGGGGTAAAGGAATACTTCAAGCTTTTGGAATATAAAACATCACCACTAATTTGTTTGAAAGTATTTGAGCTGTTATCACCATCAGAGAGTGGGGAGAGAGGCTGCCAAAAACCTTCAATTTAACCACCTTTCAGCCAGGTTTTGAAATGTTCATTTAATCACGTGATGATTTACTGGCCTCAAGGAGGAAGCAAAATTAAGGAAGCCTCACTTAGGAGATTTCTCCTGGTTGTAAATTCAGGGATGGACAGAGATCAGGCAGTGGCAAGGACAGGAAGTTTACCCAGAGCCGCTAATGAGAAGAAGTAACAAACTGAACAGAGGATCGTTGTGCTTTTAGTTCTGGGTTAAAAGGAGCTCTGATTTCCAGTGAGGAGGGATGGCTTGGGGAGGCTCCAGGAATGGCTCCTGGCACAGTACCCGAGGGCTTGGCAATGCCTGGAGCCCCTGTCAATGGAGCGTCCTGCGTGTGCAAAGTGGTCTTTATGGAATACTTGAGAGATGGTGAATATGAGACCTAAAGAATCGGAGAGTGTCTTCCTGTAGTAAAAATAGCAAAATCTGGTTTAGAATTCACATAACAGTATTGCCATAGCTTCTACACTTGGCATTAAAGCAAGATTTTTTTTTTCCATACGGATGTGCACACTTGAAATCCAATATAAAAATCATACAAAATCTACAAAAAGCTTGAAGCTGATTATTCTGAGAGTTCTTGTTTCTTTCCTCCCTGGTAGAATGTGTCCTGCCATTCGTTTTAAACTTTTAATTTAAAAAAAAAAGTTATTTTAAAGACATTTTCTTTTCTTTAACAAGCTAAGTACATGTACATTATTTTACAGCAAAACATTTCTATTTCTAACTTTATTGTAATGGTTTTAAAGACAACTGGAGTTGCTGGTTGCTGTCTCTTTAGAAGATGGAAGGGAGTATTTTTATATATTTATTTCTGGCTGTGTAAAGAGCCTGGGGAAAATTCCATTTAAATTTTACACTCTAAAACTATCCAAGACTAAATTATTGATTTTTTTACATTGTTCTGCTTACCTTCTTCAGTGTCACTGTATGATCTAGGTATTTAATGTCCTGTTTCTTAATGTATCCTCAAAAGTTTTGTGTGATTCTTCTAGGGGCTAGAAATACATATTAATGAACTAGATTAATGTAACCATACCATAAATTTTTTATACGAACACATTGAAAATTTAACATGGTTTATGAAATACTGAGACCGTGGAGTAAAAATAAAATTAAAAAGAAAAGACCAAATAAATGCGCTTTAGACATTAGTGCATTATGGATTAATAAATCAATAGTGTACAAGTTCTCTGCTCACTTTATCTTTTAACCTTGAATTCACAAATTCTGCCAGCAGATAAGGACACCTTATAGTGGATGTCATGAATCTTACAGCATAAACAGGCTATCCTTGTATCTATGCAAACTCTTAAGAAGTTGAGAAATTTCATCATATGAAAGTCTTGCAGAATCTGTAAAATATCTGTAAAATGTCTCCATAGTAAAAGAAGAGGAACAAAAGAGGTGTGTTAGCTTTCCTGGGAATACTTGCTTAAAGGATGGCTGAAACTTTTGGTACAATTATTTCTGAACTAGTGGTAGAAGGTGGAAGGAAGTGTCAGTGTTTTCATAAAGTTAAAAAATTATTGCCTTGAAGACTCACAGTTTGGAAATGGCTTTTACAGTTAATATGTCTCAGAACTATGTCAACCACCTTCTTCTTGGCCTGTCCCTTCCCACAAGACCAATTTCCTAAGCGTGTCTATGTTGTGGCTAAACAAGATTATGGGATTTATAGGAGAGTATAAAAGTCACTTGAAGTAAGAATCAGACTCTTCTGTTTGGAGAATAGCACTTGGGTCTTTATGGATTTCATTATTCCTGAAATTTAGTGGAGGTTGATTGTGGGAGGATGAGGGCATGGGTGGATGGCCCTGAGCAGCCATCACCTGTGACGTCTGTAGTTTCTACTTGGAGGAAAACAGGCATGGAGGGGCGAGATTTTATATTCTACACAGATTTGGCTTTGCTGCCAAGGCTGTCAGAAGACTGTGTGCATTTTTGAGCATGACTGCTCCTTGGAATGATGGGGAGTAGGAGGTTGCTGAGAGTAACCCAGTGAACAAAGGAAAGCACACACCCCCAAGGTGGTGGAGGCTTAATTTACCCCTTCGCTTGAAAAAGAAAAAACAGTTTGTTCGTCTGTGATCTGTAGTACTTGGGAATTGGAAACATCAGTGTAGCTGGGGAGGAGATTGCAAAATTGAGTGGGGTGAGATGGAAGCAAAAGCTAGAAGACTAGAAATAGGGCATAAATCTGTAATGGTGAGGATAAGCTATGGAATGAGTTTAATGAAGTTGTGATTGGTTTTCGAAATGAAAATCCCATCAGCCTCTAATTCTCTGTGCCACAAATGAGGATGATGGTGTTATAAATCTTTCCCCAGTTAGAAGAACTTTTAAAAGTATTTCGTTTCTACAGTGTCACATTTCTCTTACACCATAATCTACTGCAAATGTGCCTATGCTGCTTTAGCCTTTATTTCAAAGATTTGTGCAATTTAGCATTTTGTGCAGGTGAGCCAAGTGGATGGATTTTATGCTGGGGCTATGCTCTGGCAGACCATGCCAGTGCATTGAAATATTCCTCAGCCCAAGTTGTCTTCCAAGGAGAATCTGGCATAACTTCACGTTTAAGTTGAAAACCCTGTAATATCAATGTCCATAATTAGTCGGGGCAACAGTAATTTTTGGCAAATAAAACATTTTCATAGTGGCCCCTTAACTCCTGTCTTCTGAAAGTAAAGTTCCAGCAGAGACCATGCTGAGACTTCTTCAGATGACTTACTCTCTTGTACTGTGTGGAAATAGAGTAGGTGTTTTAAAAGACAAATTCATGAGGCTGTTTCTTTATTTTGCTTTGTCCTCATATGCTTGCATTTCTCTAGTCTGCTGTTGCTCATCTTTAGCGCTGTTATTAATGACCAAAAGTATATAGCCAGATTTTCACCTCTGGTCCCCCTGGGTTTTACTAGCATCTGTTTCCTCCTTCCAAGGCAAGCACAATGGTTGTGGTAGTTCCAGGCTGAGCAGGGGAGATTGTTCTCTGCACTTACACATGCAACTGTGGATTACCAGTTCTGAAATTCCCCCAAGGTTTCTGCACACACCTGCTAAGGGGTTGTTTTAAACACCTTCAGCTTAAGCTGACTGTGTTCTTGCTGTATTTTATAGTTCACAAAGAAGTGTGTAAATCACGGTCACCAGCATTTTTTTTAATCACCAGCTGTTACGTTGATATGCAACCAGAACAGATAAATTCTTGCCTGTTCCTACCTTCTCACATACCTTTTCACAGAGAACTTAAATTGAGAAAAGTCTTATTTTTCCACAGAAGTTTGAAGAGATATATAATATACACTGAAATTTTTGGGTACTCTGTAACTCTTTGGAATAGCCATTTGTACTGATGGCAGGTCCTGGCATTATACTGGAAAATAATTACATTTACTGACATTAGATACACAACTTCTTTAAGAGGGATGTCTGCTTTCTTGTGAAAAAACCAAATCCTTGCAAAATCAAAACCTCACTGAGCCTGTTATTTTTACTATTAATCTTGTAATCTAACATTTCCATTCTGCACAGCAGATGTGGGCTTAGCAAAAATTGTCGAAGACCTTTATTTGTCTAAATCCATATCAGACCTCAGACTCTGAGTTATTTGAGTTTAAAAAGTCATCTGCAAGCACAAGTGATTGTACTAAAGAGAGGTGACCTTCATATCCTAGCTAACCCAGTTACCCTGCCTTGAACCATGCCTAAAAACATATTTCTAGGGAGAGTTAAAGGTGTCATGATTGTAACCCTTGATGGATCATTCTTGTACAAAATAGTTTTATAGATTTTGAACTCAGGTGTACTTTGAACTCTATCATGTGGCAATAAGGAGTTGCACATTTTAACTCCAGGCAAGAGACAAGCATCTGTTCTGGTTAGTTTTAAACCTAGCACACAAACTTTCAGATGTTTCTGTCACTTGAAGAGGCAGTTATCTTTGCCTTTTCTGTGCATGTATGTCCTCATAATGATACAGGCTTCTGTTCCATCCCCCTTTTTCATAGGGGAGAAGTGTTGATTGGTCCTAGACCTTGTATTCCTTGCAGAAAAATCCTTTTGCAGAACAATAATCCTATCAGCCCTTCTCTGCCTTTTTCAGTACGGCTTTTTGAGGGGAGATGTCACAAATGAGTCTCATTTCATTTTGTTTCTGCTATATCTACGCTACTTCCTGTATTTATTTGTAAGCAGAAGCCAAACCTCCCCAGTTCTCTGTTTTTGTAGAAGCTGATTTGACATTTTTAACAAGTGCAATCCAAGAGGAGAACTAAAGGGAACTGTTTGGTATGAGATGTTTCTGCCTGATAGGGAAAAAAGAAAAAGGTTTGGTTTTGATGTTGGTGATGCATGAAAAGAGAAGTGTAATGCTTATTCATGTACAAGACTGCAGAGAAGAGGAAAGTAAAAAAGACAATGTCGCTTCTGAAGAAAATAGCAGAGGACAATAGCTAACTGAGTAGCTTAAGAAATCCATAGGAGGGAGGTTGCTGTCATGGGGTGAGAACAGAGGTCAGCTACAAGATAGTCAGTGTTTTTCAGGCTGTAGAGATGCTAATATTTTCTTTGTTTAGGGGTGATATTTTGGTGAAAAGCACTTAAGCAAACCAAAGTGGGAGTGAGTAGCAAATTGCTGGGAATATATCCCCTGCACAATAGCTCTGGATCACACTAGAGCTTGCCCAGGGGAGCCTTGCCCATGCCTATGACTGGTCTGGGCAGCAGAAATCCCTCATTACAAGCATCCTTTGGCTTACCATCCCCTGAGAGAAGGGCACTCTTACCTGGCATTTGCAAAGGGTGACTGTTTATACAGGTAACCCTTCCCCCAGCACTTCAAGGTGTTTTGCCCCGTTTGCCCCAGACCATTTGCAGAGCAGGATTCCCTTGCATACAGCAGTCACCAGCTGTGGTGACAGTAAGGGCTTTTCTCTTGGCACCTCTTGCTGCCATTCCTGACGCTGTTGGCAGGACCAAGGGCTGAGCTCTCAGCGACTCTGGGGACCAGCACTGCTGGAGGCTGCCGGGGGAGCAGGCTGAGCCCTCCACATCATTACCCAGATCAAGAGGTTTCTCATGAAACTAGTTATGTCTGAAATGTGTCCCCACCTCCCGGCAGGTTGTGACAGCAATGCCAGGGTCAGGAGCCAGTGGCAGAGCTGCAGTGGGTGCTCCCTCCCACCCAGTGCCTGCCATTCTCCCACTCCTCTTCCTTGCCTCAGCCTGCTCAGCCACCATCTCACACCAGCAGTTCCAGAGCTGGGCAGCCCTTTGGGGAAGAGCTGCCCTCACTTTCATAAGGCTCTTATTTGATAAGGCTCCCTAACAACATCTTTTCCTGGATGTTGTTAACTTTGAGTAAACTGAGGATAGTTTTCCCTGATTGTGATCTAAAGCCCCATATGAGGTAGCAGGAGCTAGTAAGTAGTCGTGCACATTTTAAGATGTTGGCACTCTCATTTCCAGTTGAAAGCTGCAGAGATCCTACTTTCATTCTCCTGTGAAAGAACACCATTTCTAACAACTCAAAAGGCTTTGAGCAGCGCCCGTCTCCAGCACAACTCTAGTGGTTTGTGCCAGCAGAGGAGCTTGAGCTACCATAGGAACAGGGAGATTGGTACCTGGTGGGCCCTGTGCACTGCTCCATCACCCCAGGAGGACAGCAGGTCTCCCCAGACTCTGCCCTTCCACACTGGGAAGGGGTCAGATGTGCAGGAGAAGAGAACCAGGGCCCAAATCACATCTTGGTGCTGTAATATGTTCAGTGCAGGATTATTTTTTTCTGTTAACAATGCCATCATACAGAAGTATGGCAGCTACACCTCACCAAACACAATGTGTGACACAGGAAGTTTTTGTGGTTTGGAGATAATTGGGGATGAATTAGGATGGAAGAGGCTAATGAGAAGCAATTTTCACACAGATGTCTTTGTACAAAGGTCATTGAGGGTAAAAACCTCCTGAACTGGTGGAGGAATTAGCGAAAGAGTAGGAATTGATGGAAGTGCAGATGTAACTCTTTCCTGGTTATCCACAGTTCACCAAGAACTTAATTCGTATCTTTCCTTAAAAGCCCCTGGGTGCACCATGTCCTCTCACCAGGAAGGCCTTTGGAGGGTGTCTGAATTTCAGAAGAAGGCTGGGAAGGAGGGCTAAGGTCTGCATGGTTGAGTATCATGTGGTCATGAAATCCTGGCATGGCATCCTCAGCTTTGTCTGGGTTCCTGACCAGTCTGACAAATGCCTTTTGCCATCCATTTCCGTGAATGGCAGCCTTTTGGTTTTCTGAAAGAGTATTTAACAAGGAGCTTGAACACATAGGGTTCTATGACAGAATACTCCCTTAATTTGTTTGCAGGTTTTTCCCCTATTAAAGTGCATATGGAAGACCTGTCTTAGCAGGCTTGAAGAGATACTGTCCATGCTAGGTCTCATTCAATCTAGCATGTTCAGGGATTTGAAATAATTTAAAATTTGCTGGTTTTTGCTATCTTTAAAGTTGAAATACAGTCAGGAACTTCTGACATTTTCAGCATTTGACTCCTGTAACAGGAATCTTTAGTCTAAGGAAATCCCTGTGCAAGCCTGATTGTCTCTTATTACACTAATGATGGCGTTGTTTGGAATATGATAGGCTTAAGATACACTATTATGAAAAAATTGGATCCCCTCTTGAAACAGCTTTCGTATGTTAAAAATATACAAGCAATTCTCAACAAGCAACATACCAATGTTTGACTTGTCAGAAGAGTTCCTAACATAAAACCTTTCAGTGCAAGCTTTTTATATAGAGATAATTATTCTCATAAATAATAAGTTAAATTTACCAGATGAAAGTACATGCCTTCAGTATCCAACAGGTGTGAAACATTTAATCAATAATTCTTCATTTTATACTCCCAAATAGATAAGGAATTTGCTCCAGGAAAACAAGGAGCTCATTTCTGTGTTGGTCTGATGGGCTTTCAGGACACTCTAGATACCTGAAAAAGTAGCTGAATCATTGGTTTACAACAGGAAAGGTGATTCCTCTCTTATTTTAATGGGAACCAGACTAATTAAAAGCAAGACTTCTAAAAGCAGTTTCTTGATATGATAATTCTGTGCAGTATATTTCGGACTGCTGATATGAGGGAGGGTTTCAGGTCTGATAGCATTTTTGTTGCTAAATACGATCCTCCTCGAACCTGAAAGAGGCCTGACTGAGTCAAAAATAGAGTTGGAGCAGAACGATAATACTTGCCTGGGAGCAGTCAAGGCAAGTTGGATTGACAGGTCAAACACGTGCTAGAACATGAGGAGAAGGGAAGGGGAATACCTTTGTTATACACAGCACAGCCAGCCAAGGGTGGTGCCGACGTTCCTCTTGCTGGCCTCACCAGAAGACTAATAGTAGAGAGTCCATGTTTTGTGTGTGTGCCACCCCAGCGAGCTCCAAATGAAATAAAAATATCTCAACATGATCAATATTAATACAATAATAACAACAATAATCTGTATGTCGCACCCCCACCATTCCTGTTGGGGATTTTAGCAAAAGCTGCTGAAAAGCCTCAGCAGAATGGGGCACAAAGAAGATAACTTTTTTCTCAGTCTGTTCATTTTGCCTTAACCACATGGTATGATATCAGTAACTTACAGTGCGCAGGTGATCTGTGGCTCTTTTATTGACTCACTCAGAGAAGGGATCTCAGGCCAGGATGGCAGGTTGCTTCAGCTGCCAACAGTTGTGGCTGGGGCAGCATCTCCGTTCTCTGCCCTTGGATGTAGCCTGGCAGTGGGAACATGACAGTCTGGCTGGGTGATATTTAGTCGCACCAGGGATTTTGTCAATGTGTTGGTATTTTTGTTGTCAGTATGGAAGGCACCACCAGAAAAAGCAATTATGTTACTCGACGATGGACTGTTAAAGCCTTCTCTAACCAAAGGGGCTTCTACTGGTTGAAGTTAAAAATTTGTTTGTGTAAATTTAAATTTGTCATGCTATAATTAATTCCATACATTTCTGTCTGCTTTTAAAGCCCTGAGCAAGTTAATGTAAAAAAACTACCAGAAATACACTGCTAAAAAAAGTAAATAGAGAATAGTTTGTTACAGTAAAAAGACCAATTCTCCTTAAATACTCCTTATTAAAAAATTTCTTGATAACAATGCAAAAACTTAGTACATTGGGTTTTTTTTAGGGTTGATGTCCAAAGCATTAGTCGGGAAACACAACTCCTGTATTTGTGTTGTACATTAACTCTTTCTTGGGGACAGACTGGAACTACAGTTCCTGCTTTATGGTCAGGAAACAAAGGCATGACTTTTCAAGAGTTCTCAGAATAAACCATGCAGAAGGTTTGGTAGATTAAATTGAGCTTTATATGCCGTTACAATTAAATAGCCTGGCTGATTTTAGTTTACAATAGTACTGAGAATTGTATGGAGAGGAATGTCACCATTAGATATATGCCTCATGTGCTTGTCTTTTGGATGTAACATAGACTTCGGCGTGAGACTTGTCCCATAGGCTTATGTAACTTTAGACTCCGTGTAATCCAGCAATTAGAGTGCCAATTTGCAGAAATTTTAATATCATTATCAGAATTCATAAACTGCCCAGTGGGATGCTAAAGTCATGATTACATCCTACACCTTCTGAATGTATATAAAACCATGAGAAGTTCAGCCAGCTGCTCTTTTTATTTTTGTGAACATGGTTACTCAGCTGTGTGTCTGTTTACCTCCCAAACTAGAGGGCTTCCTTTGTCTGGGAGCAGCTCTTTGTATTTGCAATGGTTACAGAACAAACTACTCTGGAAAAATAACCTCATTTCTGACAGAGCCACAGCTCAAACTGCTCCATCTTGGAGCTGTGCACTGTCACTCCAGTAAGACCCTGGTAATGAGCTGAAGGAGAGAGTTTTGCAGATATTAAGAGAGATACCTGAACAGCATAACAATAACCATGAGCGATATCTAATATGGAGGGACAAAATAGGGGCAAAATTAGGTATAATACAATGTAATAATATAGTAAGAGTTAGTAATTTGTCAATTCAATGTGCTACGTTTTAGTTCTTTAGTACAGGGTAGATAGAGGGTTATTTAGCAATAGCTGTAGTACGTAAATTGCATAGGAGAGCCAGGATACGTTTATGATTTAGAAATACTGTGGTAAGTGGGAGGAAAAATGCCTGCTCAGAGCCCTGTAATTTCCACTGCCTTGTTCTCATGGGACTGAGTGCAGCACTTGCAGAGGAGCAGGCAATGGAGGTTGTATGTGGGCTGACACACCATCTGTCCTGCCTGTCCCTGTTCCTCACCATGGTGCTTTCCCATAGAACTCTTGGTGTTCCTTGGTGAGTTCATGGGGGACACTAAAGCATGTATTGTGCTGTTGGAAAAGCTGAAACTTGCTATTTGCAGATAGCATTCTCCTGTATTATCACTGTTTGATTTAGTGCCCTTCACTGCAGTCTCCAGAGGAGTACTGAGTGACTCCGGCTGTTGTTTCCACACCCAACTGGCTTCCTACAGGATAATGTGTGGAGAATAGTTTTGGGGGTCTGCCGTGGACGTGTCAGCAAAACCCTCCTTCCTCAGGCAGGCTCACTGCCAGGCTCTCTACCAGCTCCTTTTCATCTCTGTATGGCATCTGTCTGACACCTGGACATGGGGGGAGCTTCCCACCATTGAGCAATAGTCAGTTTGCAGATCTGCCAGCATTCCTCTCCAGGTCTCTGTGTCAAAGAGCCTTGAGCCATTTCCCTAGTAAAGAGGAAGATACATCTGCCAAAGCACTTCTAACAGAAGCAGCCAGGTAGCAGTTTGTGGCACAGGGGGAAGGGTTTCTTTTCCCCATTGTTCTTTGCATTAATTCTTGTTCGAAGCCTGATCACTCATGCAAAGTATTTACCTTCAGGGGAATATGCATAACTAGATCTGCTTCATTATTGGGCTAGATAGTAGGTAAGGGCTTCCAGTCAAAGTTCTTCTCTCCTCAATCTGTAGACAGATGTAGAAATATGTACACGAAATAGGATACAAACTAAGGAAAGTGTAGAACTTCAAAAGGCAGGTTCAGGGTTTAGTGATTGTCACTATAGCTGGGAAGTCTGAAATTTCTTTTTCTAAAACTTCAGTATATATTTAAAAAGTACGTTTATTAACCTGCTATTATTCAACCTAACCCTTCTTTGAAAAGAAAAGTTATCATAAACATGCCATTTAATAACCAGGTATCTTTAGTCTGTCTAGGCAAAATATAAAATGTGAACATTCATAAGAAAGTGTAGTCGTCAGTGGCAGTGGTAAAATCATGTGCTTTTTATTTTAAACAAAACACATCAAAGTGAAAACCCTAACTTTATACCTTCTCATTAGTGACTGCTGGTGCGCCTTAAAATTTTATTTGTAAATAGGTCTCAGAGAGAAAGAGCTGTATCACCTTCTGTGCCCCTTTCCTTACGGAGGACTTCTTGTGTGAGGGCCATTTTGAGACCTTACTGTTTGTGACTCTCAAACATTTCTCTCATGAGAACTTTCCCCTTTGCTTACCTTTTTATTGGCTTTTGACACTTGGCCTGGAAAGGCATAGGATCCCTCTGCTCCCTCTTGGTGGGTTGGTCCCAGCGCAGGCACATTCTGTCTCCACCACTTTAGATGAGTAAAGTGCCTCCTACTGCTGCAGGTTTGCTTAGACATAAGATTCCTCACATCCCACATGACCACATCAGCTGAAGAAACAGGCAGAGATTTACAGCAAGCAGTTTCGTGTCTGTAACCACTCTGGGGAAGTCATTTGCCATAAAACTCTTCTCATAATGCAAACATAATTTGGTTGATAAATGCAGTAAGTTCACTTTGCTGTATTCACAGGGTCACGTTCATTTTTGTCTGTGAATGGCAGTTGGTTTATTTTTCAAAATGTTTGCAAGTCTCATGAGTTTCATAAGTTGTAGTGTTGATGAGTATCCATCCAAAAGCACGTTACTCATTCTTTGTTATTTGTATTTGTTCTCCTTTAAAACAAATTAAAAACCCCTTATCTAGGAACAAAACCATATGCTGGAGATTTTTTACACAAATAATTTTGCTAATCTTAGTGATACAGAAAGAAAAATGCGGGATTTGTAAGGATAAGGAAAAATAATTTTACTACTAAAAAGCAGATTTCCTAAATGCTTAGTTACTATCACTAAGTGACATTGAAAATCTATTTAGAAAAGCCTCCCTAGTGCCTGATAATTATATTCACCTTAAGATAAATAGGACAGCGTATGCTACCACTTATCTTAAGAGGTTAATGAAGGGCTGTTTATGCACAGTGACTAATCCAAACTGGGACAGTGAAAAATTACCAGTGTTTGATGATTTATATAATCAAACCTTAGCAATATTACTGAATAGTCTTTACAAAAGTGTGTCTTACTATCAGGTTTTCTTCAGAAACAGTCTTCTAGTGCAAAGTTTAGTTGAATTTTATGTATATAACACAAGTCCTGTCCCACCGTGTATTGAAGGCAGCACAGAGGACATGTCCCAGCCACACCCAGCTGGGCATGAGGAAGAGCTGGGTATAGACATCTGCAAGACAATGCCCTTGCCTTAACTTGAACCCTCCTTTATTTCACAGCCACCCTGTTTCACAAAAAGGGAAGTTTCTTTTGCCAAAGCCTGACCTTTGAAACCAAACTTTCTTAATTCTCAGCGATAAAGTTGTATGAGCAACAGCAATAAGATGACAGGATCTCCTGAAGCTGCTGAAGTGATTGCTATGGGGCAGCAGTATCCTGTTTCACTTAGTGCCTCTTTCCAAATAAATCCAAGACTCTTATTTTCAATGCTACAACTGTTTGTAGTATAAAACAGGATGAAATATGAAAAACATTCCCTTTTGTACTCTACAAAGTCTCCCTTTCCTCAACCCCATGAGTCCTGAAATGTGCTGGTTTGGCCTTTTGTTTGTCGGGGTTTGGGGTTTGGTTTTGGGGGTTGGGTTTGGGGTTTTTTTCATTTTGGTTGTGGAATCAAGTGTTTTTTATTTTAAACAATAGGTTATGTAGAAGTTTCTCTTGACTGCTATACTTAGCATTTAGTTATATAAACTGTTTTCCTCACACTTCTTCCTCCTCTCCTTGTTGACGCACAGAGTCCCAGGAAATCTCAGCGATAGAAAAGAGGCTGAACTGGGTTTGAGTTCTGTACAGCATTGCTCACCCTCTGCCTCTCTGAAACTCATTTTCCAATTGCTGCCATGTGTGGAGTAAATGGCACCAATGTTTCCATCTGGGATTCTTTCTGCCTTGTGTTTTCTGTCACTGAGACGACATTTCTTTTCCTGCTTTCCAGACCTTTTGTGATATGCTCAAGAATAAAAATGGCAATGCCTGATATTTTCCTTCCTTTCCATCCTATCTTTTGGAAAAAAAGAAAAAAAATCTCTTTAACAGGTGTTAAATAAATCTCACCAATTAAATTGGAATGAGTTTGTACATCTTTACATTTTGGACAGTTGAACTCTTTCCCAAAGTGGTTGGGTTTTTTTTAACGACAAAACATCCCCCAGCTTTTCATATCTGGGATTCAAAATGCGAATGGATGTCAAGATCCATGGAGTTTCATTTTTTATTACAATTTAGAGTAGTAGACAATAGAATAGGGAATGCACTGAGAGCAGCCAGGCTTTTGAAGCTGCCTGTGCAGAGACTGCATATCCACACAGAAACTCTAAGTAAACAATTTAGCTGTATGCTGTTTATTCCACCTCTCTCTTTCTCTTTTCTTTGCTAACACAGGTCCACAAAGATTCTCGAGTTCTCAAGCTCTAGCTTATGGAAGTATGTAATGTCAGTGTGGTTGCAAAATCACATGAACTCCTAGCTCTGTATCTTATCCTTCACCCAACATTGCACAACGCTGGACTGTCAGCTAGGAGAACGAAAGGAGCCAGATTGTGTTGTGCCACCTCTTTTTCTAGTTCACGCATAAGTTGCCACCAGGATATTTTTCTGTGTTTGTAGCACGTTTGGTGAATTTGGGGCACATTCTTTGCTTCCATTCTCCTCATTCATGTGACCCTTTCCCAGTGCTTCCAAATGAGCTAATGTGTCTTCAACATGGAGAAAACCAACCCAAGTTGGTTAGGATGTGTATTGTTCTTTTGTTTTATTTGTGGGTTGTTTGGGGTTTTTTTAATTGGTCTTTGTTCTGTTCTTTTCTTTTTTCTTTTTTAAAACATATCTACAAAAAGAGAATATATAACTTTCTGCCCTAAATACCTCTTTTGCATCAGGGATGGATATTTTAATGGAGTAAGGTGTAATAGCAGAACAGTGCCATGTCTCTGTCCTCACGAGCATAGCTGCATGCAGATTAGAAAGGCTCTGTAGTGCTGCTACTGTATGCCAGATTTGCTATTTGCTCTTGTTTGCATGATAGTATTTCTAATTTACTAATATGATATGGAAATAATGGCACATCACCGATCTTTCAACATATTGTATCACTGCTTTATCATATTAGGCTAATACACTGCGAGAGTTGATAGCACCTCTCCATGTCAAATGGGATCCACATCTCTTGGCACTGAACCGATTGGACTCAAAGGTTGATAAACTTATCATTAGAGAATTGGCACGACGGAGACTCAACTTCAGCCTCTTGCAAGCAACCTAATGGCCTCCGTTCAGAAAGTCAGTTCTTCTTGAATAACTTTGATGTTTATAACAGAGAACAGACCTGTTAAAGCATAGACAACCACATGCCTGAATATGAGGCCTCCAGGAAGGTGTCAGAGGGCATGGCCAGTCTTTTGAAGAATGCACCCTTTCCACAATGGGACTAGGCACAAAGTCAGATCCAGTCTACATGGAGCACATTTGCAGAAAATACTGCCCCCGCACGGGAGAACGGAAGGGGAAGAGGGTCTTGGCAGGGGAAGGGCTTTGATGTCACTCAGTTTTGTTCTGCACACCACGAGGAATTAAAGAGGGATTCAGCCATGGTAACTGTAAAATCCCATTGCTTGTACTGAACTCCAGTGAACCCATTCAGGCCAACCAGACAGAGTCGTGTAATTTAAGCGTGCTTCACATTAGTGAAGGAAGTTTCCTTTCTGTGTCATACTAAACTAAGTGTATTCTGTCAAGTGGAGGTATGTACAGACCTTTCAGAGACTTCCATTTATCTAATGGTTTGTAATGAATTCCCAGAGGGTACACTGGCACTCGTTTGGATGATGACGGAGAAGATACCTCACGCTGAGATTTATTAGACTCTGCAGTTAAACTCTTCAGTTCCTCTTTATCTTCTAGGACTAAAACATGTGAGTGATGCTGCCTGGCCAAGCAGGCACAAAATATTCTCTGTGTAACACCCAGACTCCAGAGGGCTGTTTTGGGGCCAGTATTTGTCTGGATGTCACTCGAAGTAGATTCAGATATTGTATTTATCATTATGTTCTGAGTCCCCTATGGGTTGATGTTTGCCTCTATCTCTGTGGTTAGAATGTGGATTTTCCTTAATATATTTGGCTAAGGGTGTATTGTAATAATGCTAATGCTAATTACTTGATATTTCATACTATCTTACGGGGAGATACTTTTAAAAAATGTATTTTGAAATGTTTTCTTTCTGTTTGCTCAATGTATGGTATTGCATTATGTTAATACCAATAAAATTATATATATATAGTTATATATATATTTCCCTTTTATAAAGAAGTAAATTATGCTTTTTTGCCTCACAAACAGGAAACGTGCAGTGAATAAAATTACATCATTCTGCCTTACAGCAGGTGACAAAGCTTATAATAGTTTTAATATTCTTTTTTGAAAAATAAAAAGTATAGTATGACATAAACTAGTTGGAAATTCATCAAAATGCATGTTTTATGTTTCTGCTCAATGGGACTGTCACAAAGCAGCCTAAATATTTAGCAATCTTGTTTTGGCATCTTTAATTTTTTCTGATCAGAAACATGCACTGTATTGCTATTATTGATTACAAAACTGTACTGTCATAATTTTTTGCCTGTTGGTCAGATAGACAAACCCACTGAGTTTGTCTGTAGGAATTGATTTTAAAATTTAATTTAGTGCTCTTTCCAATGCTTGGCAAAGGCAGAATTTATTTTTTATATAAGGTTGCCTTTGAAGTACCTGCCTCTGCCAGGGATGATAAATCACTGCTAAGTACATAAAGATTCTGCAACCTGAAGGATATGTCATTAAAGCCTTGTTGGAATGGCCTGCAACCCCAGCCAGTCCTTTACATTCTGTCATTAAATTCCATAATTAGTTAGAGGTGAAATGTTTTGGAAATGAATTAGAGAAGCAGAAGCAAGGATGTGACTCTAAAATGTCCTTTGGCTGCCATTTGGGGTTACATTGATGGCTTATTTGCTGCTCGTAGCCAAAGGCCAGCATATATCTGCACTAATGCATTTTAGATTGTCTTCAGCTTCCTCTCTTTCTTTTCCCCACCCTTTCTAACATATTGTATTGAGTATCTTTGTTTTGCAGAGGCATTCAGAAGGGCTGTAATTAGCAGTCCCTGGCATTTAATTGCATACACATTTGTTAAATATTTTTCTGTATGCCTTAAAATAAAGTATAGAAAATGGCAGTAAATGTTTCTTTAATGAAGGCATTTGATTTGTTCATGAAGTCAGGATTTTTTAAAGGTGTTATTTTGGGCTTAATAAAGGAAATAAGCCAGCAAATTTTCGGTCTTGCTTTTGCGTAACCATTGTCTGTCAGGGCTGATGTTCAGTTCCTTTCTCTTGTTTCTTTTGTGGCAAACACATTCTGCCCAATGGATGGGGAATGGACCTTTCTGCTGTGACCAGTCTCAAGCCAGTTTTGAGAGCACTTTATGCTGAGGTTCATATGCGTTCACAAGTTCATTCTGACATCTGCTGACATGAGTGATGTCTTGAAAAGCCACATGGTGTTATTGCATTTCTCTCCTCACAGCAATAGCTTTTGTTCTGAAAGGTATTTTGAACTCCGTGTGGTGCTTACAGACCGTGGGGGTGTGATGGGCATTCAGCAGCTCACAGGGGGTGCTTAATATTTGGCAGTGTTGTGCCCTGCATAAATAAGATGTAAATCAGGGTGCCGCTTAATTAGGCTGGAATCTAATCAGTGCAGCTATCATAACGTGCAATTATAAATCCAATAATAAATCTGAATATCTGAATAAATATTACATCTTCTGGGATAATGTTTTGGGAAGTGTTTCAGGCTCCTTTCAGAAATGCCTCAGAAGGTGCTTCCCCAGCAGACCACAGTGTGTTACAGAGGTAACTGAGGCAGAGATTAAATTAACCTGGCCCCTGCCCACACTAATTTTCCATGTTTCTTCCATGTTTAAAGTAGGATTGCAATTCCTTAGTGATGCAAGTGTTTTGGAAAACTTCACTCTTGGTGCTACATTTTCGTACAAATAAGCAACTTGGGATGTAGCCTGAAGTGGAGTTCATTTTCCATGGGTGTTGCTCACCAGGAGCATGTCCCCCATCTGTTCAGGCTTTCAGGTATAAATCCCATAAATCTTGACAGGCACTGCTGTTGTGCGAGCGTGACTGTGGCTTGATTCTGACTGGTGAGTAATGTCGCTGGGTCCATATCATTTGTCACTTAACCTTTCACAGCTTTGAGTGCTGCGACAGCTTAGGTTTGTAAAAACAGTATTTTCCTCAAGGAGTAATTGCTTCCATATATTACTTGGGAATTATTATTTGTAGGGACCTCCTCATCCTGTTTAAAAGTTACAGAATCCCCAGATGTCCAACAATTTTGCCCAGTTTGCTCCAGCTCCTGGCTTTCCTCATAAATACAAGTTTTCTATTGTTTTTAAACTGCAGGGCCCAAGGGGAAGTGTATCATCAAAATGTGATTGGTCCGTTTATTTCACTTCAGCATTGGTAGCCTGTGGTAAAATTAAACAGCACTTATATCAGTGTGTGGCACAGAAAAATGTCAGGATATCCTATTTGATTGTGTAAAATTCTCCCAGAGAGTCACTAAAATCAGCAGATGAATGGTAAACTGGTGCCTTCATAGGCAGCTTAATGAGTAGAGTGCCATATCCAAAACCAAGGAGGGATTCAACTATAACCCTACTGTGGGAAAGTTCTGATCCGAATTCCATGACTTTGGGAAACCTTGGAGTGACTCCATTCTTACGCCTGCTCTGAAATCACAGCCCACCAATATAACCTCATGGAACAGCAGGACTGCGAGCAAAGAGGGAGCTACAGATGCTCATTTGAGGTGTGTTAGAGCTGTCAAGAGGCAGCATAAACAGAATGAGCTAATCATTCCCTTTGTGTGCCCCCTTCTCACTAACACCAGTAACCCCTTAGCTGGCACCTGTACTTCACTGCTAAGTGGCTGCCAAAAATGGCTGAATGTTACTGTCAGCTCAACAACGCAGGTCTGCAGGGAGAGACATCGAGGATTTTTCCTTACGCTGAGTTCAGTGCCAGCTGTGTTTATTAAGCAATTCCAGTTGTGTGAAAAGCTGAAGAGAGGTGGCTGAGATGGGTGTGAGACTCACAGTAAGACCAGCTCGAGTATCCCGTGAAGGCTGGAGCTGAACATGTAAAGATGCTCCAGCCTGACAGCTCACCCTGCAGCCAGCAGAGCACTGGGGGCTCACGGGGCCATGGCAGGGTGCAGGCAGCTCATCCTTCAGACATCACCAGAAAGGTGATTTGAGCAGAAAAGAGATTCACAAGGATCCTCTGACCCAAAAGGAAAACTGCTAGTGCCATAAATAGTTCACAGAAAGAGTTAGACCTTTGGTGCCACAGCAAAGGCTTAGCATCTGTCAGGCCTTACAGAGGCTAGGGATAGATCTTTTAAAAGATGGTACCTACCTGTTTCTGATACTGAACTTGATTGTAGTGGGAAATACCTGAAATGCATTCAGATATCTGTCGTGTAGGAGATGAGTTTTCCCCTTGCCTGCACAGTTCACTGTATTTCAAGAAACCCAATTTATGGTCGTGCATGTGAGAGGAGAAGCAGCCTCATAGCATTGGGTGGAAAACTCCAGCAAGTGCAGGACTCTGTTGTGTTGGTGTTTTCAGTGAGCAGCCTCTCTAGGGAGTGTCTTTTTTTGTCTGCAGGTTTACGTAATAGGAGAGAATAGAAACCATGTACAACTATCCTGGTAACCCAAAAATACTTCCACTTTACAGGAAATGAGGGTATAAAATCCAGATTTAATGCCCGCATTGAATAAATACCAAATAATAAATACAATAAATAGAAAGTGTTATGATCCTCCAGCTGCTAGTATTTCACCAAACATATGGATCAAAGCTTATTTCTAAATGATGTTCCTCCCTTCCTTGATTCAAGACTTTTGGAAAAATCCTGCACTTTCACATACACAGGGTGGAAAGGATAGAAGATTACATGAATCAGAAAAAGGCAGGGAAAGGGAAGCAATACCTGAGAGAAGGGTTGCAAAGACCAGGTACTGCACAAGAAGCCCCCATTTCAGTTTTAGTTTTAATTCAGCTTGCCTAAACTTTTCTTCACTTGTTGAAAACATTAATATGCTTGTGTGTGTTTACAGGTTTAATCACATATCCAGTCAGGCCTTGATATTAAAGTGGCATTGGAGACGACATACAGGGAAATCTGCTCTATATTAGCCAGAGCAGATGATTACCAGCTGTTTCCATGTAGAGCTGCATTTTATTGCACCTCCTGCCTGCTGTACCATGCCAGGCTTAAATATTGTGTTGCTTCTTCCTTTTCTCTGTAACTAGGGTGTGACTTGTAACATTTTGCTACCAGGAGCTGACTTTCCATGTCCTTGTGGCTCCCCCCATACCTGTGCAGGTGTGACCTCATGCACAGCCACAGCTGTTCAGTCACCATCTCCCTGCAAGCCTTACATCGATTTCAGCATTTTGCTCCTTTTAGCTTGTAGTTGGTGGGGGAAGGGAAATACATAGCTTAGTCTGCCAGCCAGCCATCTAAATAGTGTAAAAAATGACTAATTCCTGTACCTTTGCGTTCATTAGAAGCATTTGGGTATGTCTCCCTCTTGGGCAGTTTGGCCTCTTAATGATTAACCTGAACAGCAGCAGAGATGGATTTAAGCCTTGCACTGAGAAACCAGCAACAGCTTCTCAGGAGGATTCCTTTTCTCCCCGCCCCTGCTACACTGCTAAAATCCACATCCACTCTCCTTTCATTCTTCTAATTTTCACCTTAAATCTAGGGAGATCCTTCAGTCTCTCTCCTGACTGTTCCCTGGGGTTTACAAGCCCAGCCAGGCTGTCACACCCCGTGGGCACAGCCCTTGCCTGCCTGTTGGCACAGCCTGAGCTGGGGCTGGAGAGCTTCCCAAGGGGTCAGCAGGCATCTGTGTGCTGCTCTCCTTACCTGCCAGTGAAACCTCTGCCGGAGCAGGCAAGGGGTGACAGTCCCTGTTGTTAGACGTGGCACAGAGAGCATTCTGTGCCATGGGAAGATTACAAATGCTTTGTTGCTACTGGGATTATATCAGTTATTAGTTAACTTGTGGCAGACCAATGTCTGTTCCCAGCATAGACATGTCAGGGTCAAGAAGGCAGAGAAAAATAAACCACCCAGGGGTTTGTGCATCCAAGGGTGATTGATCTAGTTTGAGACCATTTCCCACAGGCCTAAGATGTTGCTTCTTCTGGGGGAGTATTTACTGCATTTACTGCCACTCACAGAAAGTCTTTGGGACACTTGATGTAAATGCCTCCCCTGCACAAAAGGTGAAGCATAAAAAGGTGTAGCTCTCAAATTGGAAGCAAATCTTTGGGATTTGTAGGGGGAAAATAACATGGCAGCTGTTTAATAATGTAATTATTGACGTATTCTAACAAAATTGCCTCCTTAAGATCCTGAGAAATCTCAGCTTAGCTGGTTCCTCTGCCAGAGGGAGTGAGCTCACCAAAAGGAGTGAAAATGGGAGTTTAAATTTCAGTGGAGCCTGGGGATTTCAGTGTGACTTTGCCTTGTTCGCTTCCTGTCACAGACTTCGCAGCAGCTTGGCTTCCTGGGGATTTGCAGAGGGTGGTTCTTCTGTTCAAATGCAGGGCTGAAAGAGGAGTGGGCGTGTGTGAGAGGAGTTGCACAGCGAAGGAAAGTGCATCACTAAGATGTAAAGGTAGCAAACAGAAAAGAGGATAGTGGGAAAATGGAGAATTCCATCAGGGTTGCAGTGGTGTCCGTCAGTCAGGATGAGAAGTCTAAAGGCAACAAGGTTGAGCTTGGGTGATGTCTGGAGGCACTGATAAAGACCAAAGGGGCCCCAGTGAAGAGCTTTGATCCTTGAAAAATATGACCTTGTCAGCAGCATAGGTGACAAAATTTATTAACTGCCCTTCCATAGGCAGTTCTGTTCACTCATAGCCCCAGGTGAAATCACTGCCTCCTCTGGTACCTCACTGAAAGACGAAAACCATGCCAGATTTTGGCAGCTTGAGCTTGAACAGAAAAGTGAATCACAGAAGTGCAGGGACCTCCACTGAAAACTGCTAGAAGTTATTCCTTATATTTAGAGCAGATTTATGGGAAGTGTGTGCCTGGAGATTCTCTGTGTGCAGAGAGCAGTATGTTAGCCAGCTGGGGTGCAGTGGTGACCTTCTACGTGGTTCTAATTCAGTACCATCTTCCTGAATCATCAGTTTACACGGACCAATCATCTCTTGATCCATGTAAATACCAATGATAACTTTCTCTCTGGTCACTTTTCACATACATGCCTTATGCTCCTATTTGTTGCTCTTAGGATCTTTGTTTATAAGAGGGAAATAATGGAAAGATGAATTGCCTAGCAGAGCGGGAGGTGGTTGCACTTAGTCCATCACAGAACTCGGTGCACGCTCTTTTCTACAACAAATTGTGAGAAATCCCACCAGTTTTTCCTGAATGCCAAGAACCCAAACAGTTCCTGACCTGGAGTTTCACCTACCCAGCCATAATCTTCATCTCTCTCTCTTGAGAAAAAGTAAAAGTAGTTACAAATATTTACTGCATTCTAAGAAGTGAGGGCAAAGTACAAAAAGTTCAGAAAATTTTCCTGTGGAAAGCAGAATAGTGAAAAATAGTATCACAACATTTACTAGACTGATGTATTCTTTATCTCCAGAATTTAAAGCAAATGGCTTTGCATTCACTTGAAGACAGCAGGAGTTTCTTTGTTAAAAAATTCAGTGCTTGTCTATTCTTGCATTGGGAAGATAGGGTTCTCACCAGATTTAGGTCCCATGTGTTGCAGTTTGTGCAGCTTTATTTCTGCTCCTGATTTACAGAGTTGTTCAGACTTGTGTGGGGCAGGGGACAAAATTACTGCTTCAGAGAAGAGACCCTCCATTTCAGCAATATGTGGGAACAGTGACCTGGCAGTGCATTCAGAGAAACAGGAAAGATGCAGCCCATGACTCAGCAGCCAAATAAGTGTGAAAAACAACTGTTGTGTTGGCTGCTGGTCTGAGGTCACCTGCAAATCCTATTAGACCACATTTTCTACTTAAACAAAACATTACCAGAGGTCTTATTCTTCCTTAACAAGACAGCCCTGCTGTAACAACATGGGTTGCATACAAATCCACCAATTTTAAAAAAGAAAATATGTTTTAAGCTCAGCTCTATATCTAACAGAATACCTCAGATGCTTTATGGTGCCAAGGGTTTCACCAACACCTACAGGAAATCAATCAAAGGCTCTAGCAGAAGGCTGAGGGAGGGGAGATGTGTGTGTAATCTCATTCCCGCCTACTGAGAGCCATTGAGAGCAGCAGCACCACCTTCAGCATTTCTCTGGAAAATATGAAGAGCTTGGGATGTGTTTGCGTGACACCCACTGCCCTCTCCCCCGCCATGGGTGGGACAAGGCATCTTGCCCTCTTTAAAGTTTCCCCAGCCTCAGCAGCAGCAAGGCATTTAAGGGACCTGTTTTTCTTCGCTCCTCTTTCCTTTTTAGGAAATCCTGTCCCCTTTTTGACGAGGTGCTCCAAGTGACATCACCAAGGCAGTGACAGAGCCTGGGGGAGGCAGCCCCAGCTGTGTGGAGGTGATGTGCTGACGTGTTCCCGAGACCTTCTGTCAGTGTTCTGCTGCCTGACCCCGCCTGTGTCCTGCCCCCGCAGTCCTGTGCCTTTCCCGTGCACTCTCAGAGCTGTTCCCGTCTGGGCAGGGGTAGCAGTCCAGTGTCCATGGTCTCTCTGAGGCTCACTCTGAGCAGTAGCTGCCTGTCCCGGGGGATGAGCCCTGAGGAGCACCAGCCATGCAGATCCCAAGCCAGCGCTGCAGGGAGGGAGGGAGGGCAGGACAAGCTCCCCCGTACAGGGTTTATACTCACAGGGGTCATGGTGCCATGCAGGTTCATTAAAGGCACTTGTCATTCAGTACTGAACCTTACGGTTGGACTCAAATGCTGTCACTTGCCTTGCGGGAGAGCTTTAGTGTTTTAGGAAGCTGTGGCCTTTATGATGGCAAGCCTGGATGTGGTGGCTAGTTGCCAGTCCAGGCTCTAGATCACTGTAGCAAAGTAAATTCGGATGGAGTGGGGTCGAAGAGCTGTCCTGCTTCTTCAGTAAGCTCTCCCCATACTAACCCCGTCAGGGCACAACCTTGGTGGTGCTGCTGGGGAAGAGACACCTGAGGAGAGATCTCTCTTTTGCCTTGCCTAGCTAGAGATGGAGATACAGGGAGAAAAAGAGAGAGGGGGGAAAAGAGAAACAGGTGTTCAATACTCCTGTGTCAGACCAGGAGGGTGTTTTCCCTTTGCCCTTTAGCAAATCCCTCCTCTTCCACGCCTGCCAGACTGGTGGGCATCAGCATTCAGTGACAGGAGCTGACAGAGACATCCCAAACTTCTGAGCTCATTGCTGCATGGACTTTTTAAGAAAGCATAAAAATCAAGACCACAGGAGATTTTAACCACTTTCTAAGTATTCAGCTACTGAATGCTTTGCTCTTTCACCCATTAGATGTTTTAATAAGAAAGAAAATTACACGAAAGAGAAAAGCATCTAATTGCTATTTTATTTCAGTCCTGGCCACTACTGACAGTGATGAACCCAGCTCACCAAGCAGGGTAGCACAGGGTGGGATGATTCAGGGAGCTCTGTACAGATTCACAATGCTTCCATCGATAAAATGTCTCCAACCCTTCTGCACGTCCATATCTTTAAAAGAAAAAAAAAATTAAAATGTGTGATTTAAAAACAGCTGCCCTCTAAAAGGGCAGAAGAATAAACTGATGAGAGATGAAGCAGATTAGTTGCCGATTGCAAAACTCTTGTATTGTATAAAGATCTGTGCAAATGCAAACACTTTTTGTGGTGGGGCAAGGACATTTGGGTTTCTGAAGTTCTATCTTGAGCCTGAGTAGTTGCCCTACTGCATAATATGGACTTGAATGGGAGGGAGGTGGCCTCAGGTGGCTCTTGATGGGCTAAAAATGTCACTTCTAAACACAAACTGTCATCTCTCTTGGTGATTGATAAAAAACCCTCTAATCACCTGAGGACACTGAGGTTCTTTACTTAAGGACACTTCAGTATGTGGTAAACTTTCAGCCACTAGAAATTACTGTCTTGGTGCAGGGTAAAACTAACTCTTGAAACCAAGCAGCCTTCCCACAAGAGCTTAAAGGAGAGCCTCCCGAGGACACCCTGAACCAGGAAAACACTGAAAGCCCAGACTGGCTGGGAGGATCCCAAGGGCTCAGGAAGCAACCAGGAGGCCATGCACAGATGGTGTCAGTGTGCAGGGGACAGCAGGGACAGAGCTACCTGTCCCAGTGGCTGGCTGCTCCCAGGGCTGCCCTGGCTAATCCTGGCAATTGCAGAGCTTCTACAGAGTCGCCAAACAGCTTCCTCAGGGGAAATATTGTGTGAAAAGTTGAAGTGGTTTGATGTTTTCTAAATGAAGCATTTCAAATTAACATATCAGAGTAACACTTTATCCCCAGCTTTTGCTTGGTTTTGTTTTTAGAGAAGCAAAACCTTTTTTATTTTTTCTTTTTAAATGCTTTCAGTACTAGTTAGAACAAATATTTTAAACCTATAATAAGGAAACACTTCTTATATTTATATTTCCGTGTATATTACATAATAAATATTTTTTAAAAACCAAACTCTAATGCAAACTGCTCTGTTTTGGTTTGCCATGATGCCAGGACACAGTTGTGCTCTTATGTTTACTCTTCTGCCAAACCTTCAGGTAACAGTAAAGTAACAAACCACCACAAGCGACAGCACTATCGAACAGCACTACTGAATATCAAAAATGAGAGGCAAAAGATAGTGGATTTTTCTAGCAAGGAAAAGGACACGTCAGTCCAGGGCCACCATCACATTCTTGAGTGCTGGTTTTGGCACTTTCAGTCTGAGATCTGATCCCTGACGGGTTCCTTAGCAGGGCTTCCAGGGCTTCCTCTACTTGTAATAAGGAAGTCACTAGCATTATATAACTGCAATACCAGAGATCTGATTTCTGGTAGTAAGTCACTCTAATGTTACTGCACCTTGCACTATTTCTGGTCTTTTCCTCTTTCTCTGCGTGTCAAAGTTTTACATTCTTGGAAGTTTTTCTCCCTTTCTTGTGAAGGCAATAGCAAGAAGGAGCAGTTGCAGCACTTTTTTCTGGAATTTAGGAGGTGTGGAGTATTCTCCCTATGGTCTAGTTAAAGCTGTTAAACATTTTGCAAAGGTTTTTGATAGGTCTTCATATGATCACATTAATGATATGTTGTTCCTTTCTCTATTTCTTCCTCCTTTTTTTGTTTTTCCCTTTGTCTCATTACAGTTGAAACTATAGAGGAAAAAACTGCAGACTCCTTGCAAGATTTGTACAGAGCCTTGGAGCAGGCCAGCCTGTCTCCTTTAGGAGAACACCGGATTTCCACTAAGCTGGAGTATAAGAAATCTTTTATAAAGAGATGTAGCGATCCAGTAGTCAATGAAAAACTGCACCAGCTGCGAATTCTGAAAAGCACTTTAAAGGTGAGATAAAACAGGGAGGAAAAATCCTGCCCCAGGGTTGGATTGGGCTGTATTGTAATCAGAGATTATTGTGTGCAGCTGGAGTCCAGGCTGAGCCCAGTGTGCAAACAAGGGAGACATGGGGAAGCACTGCTTGAAAAGCAGAGAAAAGATGTGCCTGCGAGAGCAGTCAAAGTGAGGGGATCTGTTTTTATTTCTTTAGTTTCCTCTATTTAATCCCAGTCAGCTGCTCCTCCTCTAGCTACTTTAACAGAATTTGACATCAAATTATTGGAGGAAACCTTAATCCCCCTTTTGTTCCTGAATGTTTTCATTTACCATACACATTCACTTTGTAATTGCCGATGTCTAAAGTTAAGCAAAGCCAGCCTTCGGAAGGGAGCAGGATCTCCTGCAGCACTTGCCTGTTTTCTAGCTGATGAGCTTGTCCAGGAGGAAGCTGTGTGCCTGCTTTCTGTGTAAGTTGATAGGATCACTCTATTTAATCAGTAAGATTGATTAAATAGATAGATAGTGGTAATGATAGATTTGAAGATTTTTATGGTTATTTTAAATGTACCACAGCTCATTCAGCTTCATTGTCAGCTTCCTTTGTTTGTTACAGCAGTTTCAGTTCTGTCCTGATAGAGATTTCAGCAAACAATATGTTGGATTTCCCCAGGGACCCTGTTAACTATATTAAATTACCACATTTTTAGTCACCAGATAATTGTACAGTGCATTTTGTAACAGCTTTCATCAAAGAGGGCTTTATCAACATTAATTAATTTAGTTTTCCATCACCTAGAGAAACATTTAAACAATATTATTTTCATGCTGTAGGGCTCCCATGCTGAAAAAAAATCCTACACGTGCTTAACTTTCTGTACTGTATCATCTCATTGAAGGCAATTTGCATTATCGTCTTGGTATACGAGTCTTTGCAGGATTGAAGGCTGGCAAAAAAAGGCAACACTCTGTGGTCATGGGCTGTCCACATGACTTCTACAGGCGTGAGAAACTGAAGCAAAATCACAGTGCTCTCACACACATTGGGATGGCAGGAGGTTCACACTGTAGCTGTGCTTTTGTACCATGATGGGATCACTCACACCACAGCTGAGGTTCAAATCAGCAGCCTGCTGCCCTGCTGAGCTGTCTGCTTTGTTAGTATTTATTGATACCTGAGATACATTTTACCAATGGCTTCCTACAAATGAAATTGCATTCCTTCAGGGAAGTCCAAAAACAGCGCAGCCGCTTCACCCAGAGGGTGCCCATTTTTGTGCCTCTCTGGAACTTCTTTCCTTTGGACCAAGCAAACACAATTTGTTCACTCTCTGTCCATGAGCCATATTTTCTCAGCCTGTCAACACTCTTGTTTGCACTGTGATTGGTGTGAATCATTCTTAAGTACATGACACCAGTAATTGAAAATGCAATGTCAGCAAGGAGCAAAGACAGATAATTGTTGTTTCCTGCGTAGAACAACAGTGTAGAGTGACACATGCTTGGTTTGCAGTGGATCATGGTAACCTGTGTCTAGCTCCATTACAGCCCAGAGCTCCACTTCTACCATACCACTGATAATCATATCAACCAGTAGCTACTGCAATTACCTAATCAATTGTTCTTTCTTTTGATCAGTGCCTTTGATCTCTCCTTCCTGAATGCAGCCAATGGCACTGGCCTGTTGGCATTGATGTTCTGAACTCTTCTTGAATTTTATCCCACATAATAGTAGCCAGAGGCAGCCCTCCAAACTGCTTCTTGCTCTTGATGTCCCGTCTTCTGAATCATTAATGAAAGACCCCTCTGCTCTATTTCCTGTGATTACACAAAATCATTCTCCTGTCATTGAGTAAGAACTGCCTGGCTGGTAGTACAGAGGTGTGGGACCAGCCACAACCTGTGAGAAATAGGTTATGGTAGTTCAGGCAGAGGTGTGGTGATCAGGAGTTCCCATGGTTTCTTTTCCACAGCTTGTTCTCAGCTTGCTCCTCTCTGGAAATGAGTATTCTAGCAGGTAGTGTTAATTAGCTGTTGTTTGCTCAGCATGACAGTTCTGCTTATGGATGATGTCTCGGACCCTTCTGATCTGTCCCATCACACACAGCTTAATATTTCCTCTTGCCACGCTATCCAGAAAGATTTAACATACTCATAGTATGGATATGGAAAATGTGAGTTAAGCCACGAGGAGTGTGCAACCCACCTGGCAGGGAGGATGGAGGGGAGGTTGCTAGTGACCGCACCATTCCTGTGCTGAGGAGTAGTGCTGGAAACCTGTGTGTTGGCTGTTTGCAAGGATTATGTCTCTGGCATCCAGCTTCCACCACTTGCAACATCCACGAGTGGCTACTTCTGAGGCTTACTGTGCCCCTCAGTTCTCTGTGAACCAATCCCCAGAGAGGGATTATGATACAGTCACTTCCCCTGCCTCAATGGTGCGTAAGGAGGTACCAGCAGCTATGTCTATTTTCCCCTTTTCTGCCTTCTTTTTGCCGCGTCAGTGGTCGGCAGAGGTTGCAGCCAGGCAGCCCATCACATACGGCAGATCTTTAGTGGAGATGAGCTGTGATTCCCATGGGACTCCGATGCCCCACGACAAGCCTGGTGAAGGCCATGTGTGCCTGCATCCCACGTGGGACTGCTGATGCTGATCAAGAGCAGACACGTGGCACTTTGGAGTGTGAAACCCATCCTGAGACAGCAAGCAGTTGATGGTAAACAATGCAGGGCTCGCTTGTTCTGGGGCTGAGCAAGGGAGCACCTGGGGGAATAGGGACACTGCCGAGGCTGCTGGGCAAGGAGAGGCAAGCCCAAGTCCCACAGGGGAAGTGTGACACCCTGTAGTAAGGGCTCCTGTTTGTGAGTGCTCGTAAAGCAGGTAGTCCCCGTGCTTTCGGGGGCTCTGTGGCTTGGGCTTGCACCCCTCATTCTCTCCTTCCACCCACATGATTGATTTTTTAGTGACCCATCACCCGCATTAACTCTTTGCTTGTTCCTTTTCTCTCACAGGCAAGGGAAGGAGAAGTAGCCATTATAGATAAAGTCCTGGATAATCCAGCTTTGACATCTAGAGACTTTCAAGAATGGAGAGAAATGTACCTTGATCTCTTCATGAACATCTACGAAAGCAGCCCCCGGAGGGACTCTGTTAATGGCTCGTCTGAGGTTGAAGCCCTTGTAGCCTCCTTAGCGCACACTCACTCCTACATAGAAACACATGTATAAAGCTCTCTCTTTTTGTCCATTTGCTACACTCCAGCCCTTTACTTAAGTGCATAGTTTTTATATCAATATGTGAGAGCTCTAGTAAATTATATTTTAATGTTACTCCGCTATGTGAAGTAAATCTTCAATGGTCAGCGATACCATTTCTTTAATGAGGATTTGTATATTTTATATGCTACCAATGCTCTGCTTGTGTTTACCTTCTGTGAATTTAAAAAACATGATCTTTAGCTATTGAAGAAAAGGATTTAAAAGCATTTTTGGAAGACTGTGGCCTTTATGCAGGAAGTTCCACATCCTAAAGCTTTTGTTATCAAAGGTCAGTTTTACAATGATATTTTATATTATATAATTCCAGTATTGCATTGCATTTTTGGAGTGCAGGTACTATTTTGGTGGTGGGAGAAAACCAATTTTTATATTTCGTGAGAAACTCTACGAGTTTTCTTAAATAACAGGGGAAAAGTGTAATGCAGTGGTTGTGTTTCGGTTTTGTCAAACACATAAAAGGGTGAAAATCGGCAGATAGAAAAATGACAGTTGTGAATTTAAGTGTCAAAAGGTTAGGTTATTATTTCCTTGTGCTTTTTTAAAGCCTGTTGCTAGGGTTTGCCACCAGTGCAAAGGGATGCTGGTCTGTATTATAATTAAGACCAAATTGTGTGTTATTTGTCTCTTAATCAGATTAGGTTGATTTAAAAAAAATAATTATTCATGGTACTGTGATTGATGATGCTTTTGCACTGAAGGTATCAGTATAATGTGCAGATTTTGCAAAAGAGAAAATGTAGACTTTCAACATTCTTGGCAGCAGCATTTCTTTTGCCCACAAAAGCAGCAGTGGAAAAGGTTCCCAATGAAATGCTTCAAATTTGAGATGCTTTGAGGATTCCCACAATAGAAAAGGAGTGAACAGGATTTTTCAAGTAGTTTCCTATGTGTTTTCTGAGCTGTGAAATTTGGCTGTATTGTACGCAGGGATAATGTGTGATGAGAGTAGAGTGGAGCACAGAACCTGAAAAATAACTGAGGAGTAAAAAAAGCCTCAGGTTTGCTTTTGAAGGAGAAGGGATATCTCTGGGCTCTGCTGAGTTCACAGGAAAATTAAAATGTTTTAAACTTCTATGAGATTTGCTATCTGCTGAAGACAACCCAGTGAATATGAGGGGAAATAGCTCCCTAGAGTTAGGCACATGCCTGAAATAAAAGTGGGAGGGAATTCTTAAATCATGTTTACTTTTTATGGGCTTGTTTTTGAAGAATATTAAGAGCGTGGCAAAATATTTCTGCTGCTCTTCAGTATTTTGCTGCATAAGTTAGGACTCATGACGTGATTTAATAACGCTCATGTGAAAAGGAAAATCCTCCTTTGTACTTTAGTGAGTTGTACTCTTAACCAACTTTAGACTATTGCCTGTACAGCTCAGTGAATGTACTTCAAACTTTATGAGCTCTGATATTTCCTGGCAGTTATATCCATGAAGGGATGAAGGAAAGAATGGACACATTTATTTCCTCTCTCCTTCTTTCTTTCTTTATTTTATTCCTCTCTCTTTGTCCCCTTTTTCTCTCCTGCTCCTCTTTTTCGTTCTTTTTCTCTTTCTACCCCTCATTTTCTATCTTCTTACTGCATTTGGATTGCAAATGTTCTGCAGATTTTGCACAACTGTACAGAAGAGTGGCCTTTCTGTAGCCCATTTTCAGTAACCCTATATTCAAGTGGTATGGATGACAAATCATGTATTAACGTTTGTATAGAATTCTGGATCCAGTGTAAGATTTGTACTATTAGAGGAATATTGTTTGTATAAACTGGACATTTATTTACTGCATGGGTACTGACTTGTATATTAAATTTGTGAGGTTTTTGTAAATTTCTCTTAAGAAATGCTTGACTTGAAATGGATTGTGCTATTGTTCCAAGCATTTAGATTCTCTTGCTATTGTTTTACTGGACCAAAAGTAAATATATTCATATGAAAAACTCTTTATATCTGATGGATGTATATGCACATTGTGTAGTTGATTCCTTGTCAAAACCAAGGCAGTTCAGAAGACTTAGATCTGTTGCTATGCAACAGCCATTCTGCCTGCACTTTACATTAGTAAAGTTAGCTTGATTGCTTTAAAGGTGAAAATTAAACATTACAGTTTTTTAAGCTAGTCTAGTGACAAAGAACATGTGTCCTCTCCATTGTGCTGCCTTCTTTTAAGACTATTAAATGTTCTTCTATATATATTTTTATTGTATTAACTCTCAGCCTAGAAAGGGAACACTGTAAAATGAAGTACAATAAATTTAGCTTTTAAATGAACATTTGTGGCTCAAGGTTCAATTTACTCCATACCAGACTGATTCTGTGGTGTCCAGCTATTTTATCTGCATTTCATATATCCGTGTGTCTTAAAGTACCCCTGTGTGACTTTGAACTCTTCCAGTGTGGCCAAAAATGAGTGACGCTATTGCTGATTCATATGTAGGCAGACACTGAGTAAAGACTTCTGAAAACCTTCAGTTACCTCCTTCCCCTTTGTACTCTTTGATGAAAGTAAACCCTTTTTGACTGCAGAGTTTCTCTCATGTAGCAGTTCAACAGCAATGAACAATTTTACCATTGTGAACAGGTGTGATAAAATGGCCCATGGTACCGAGGTGGATGTCAGGGCATTAGCAACAGCTCTTTACTCCTGTAACGAGCTTCTTGGGGCTCGTAATGAGGGTACCCATTTGGCTCTGGCCACCTAGGCTAACAGAGTTTGGGTACAAAATAAATGTACATCACCAGTAGTGTGCATCTTTAAAATAACACAAAATAAGTATCTGGAAGGTGTTCTACAACAAAGGCCACTGAGAGAGAAACGGCTTCTATCAAACAAACACTGTTTTACTTTACATCTGTAGCTGAGTCTACAAAGTGAAAAATCCATGCTTTCTGTCCAGTAATTTCATGCTGGTTAGTTAAGACATTCTTACCTAGTATGTAGCATATCAAATAATACATTTTCCTTGGCAGTACTTGCTACTAATTCTTGTAGGCATCAATTTTCTAGTCTTTATACAGTTCTCTTTCATTTTGCTTAGCCATAGCATAAAAATACAATAGCACTTACCAGCTGGGGAAATTACCTGTGGTTAAGAAAACAGAAAAGATGGATTATATTTTTTAATATTTGAAAAATATGACTTGCAGCACCTACTAATTGCTATCTAGGCATTACTCTCCAAAAGTCAAGGATTAGGATTTTCACTCATCACCTCTAAACATGCTACTTGCTACATCCTTGCTCAGATCAGCTTCCAGCTTTATAAATCCTAGATGTGTTTCCTGTGCTGGAGCCAGATTTTCCTGCCTGTTTCCACCGAGCATTTGGCTCATCGAAGCAAAACTTCCCCTGTCATGTTCAGTGCTGCTGCAATTTTCTTCTTCTCCAGGACCACCTGGCTTGCCCATCTCCCGGGATGAATATTCCTCAGCATGGGAGCTCAGCAGTTGGGCGTTTTCTTCTGCTGGCTGTCACAGTCCTGCTCTTCCGCCACCTCGGAGAGCTGGAGAACGGCGCACTGCAGCCCACACCACGGCAGAGGGGCCTTGCAGATCTCTTCCCAGCCGTCGTTGTCGATGTCATAGCCAACCACGTCTTGCGTGGAGACCTCCAGCGAGTTTTGCCATTTCTTTCCCCCAATAAGAAGAGCTGTTTCCTCTACCACTGCCAGGCCGTAGGAGAATCGATCGTAGACCAGTGGTCTTAACCGCGTCCATTGGTTTTGATCTGGGTCGTACCTTTCTATTTCAGAGAATGGTTCATATAATCCCAGAAAAGTGAATATGGATTCCCTGATTGTTGCCATCTGATGCCCAAACCGTGCAATGCTCATGGGGGCTCGTTTCACCCACTGCCCTTCATGTGAGCTCAGGGAATAAAGGTCATTGCTTGTGCTGGCTGGGGCCGAGTACTTGCCCCCAGAGATGTATATGGTGTTCTTGCAAACAGCACTGGCATGGCCATGTATCCTGCAGGGCAATTCCCTGGCCTTCGTCCATCTGTCCCTGCCGATGTCATAGACTTCCACAGACGAATGCAGTGACCCATCCTCACCCCTTCCACCAATGGCAAAGATGTCCTTGCCTAGGACACAGCAAGAGAACTGACATCTCTTTTCCAGCATGCCCGTGATTTGGGTCCATGTGTTAAATCTTGGATCATACCGATCGACCTTGTTTGTAACCAGTAAGGTCTTTTCACTTTTAGCATCACCCAGGGTACGACTTTGTATTTCCCCACCCAAGACATAGAGGAAGTTCCCCACCACGCACACGCTGTGGTTCTGCACCCTGTCCTGCAGCTGCGTGAGGGTTCGCCATTTGTGATTGTAAACGTCAAAGGCCACCACATTGGTGACGAGCCCCTCGCCTGCTGTCCTTCCCCCCAGCAGAATGATCCGAGTTTTCTGGTTCCTCAGCGTGGTGGTCTTGTCTTGCAGGACAGGCTGCTTGAATACAGATGTGTGATAATTTATTGCTTTTATGATCAAGCACTTAATACCTGCTGAGAGAGACACTTCTGACTGTGTGTAGGTTTTTCTCAGCTCTTCCACTGGGATGAGACCGTATCTTATGTGCTCTAAAAGGCTGCTGGCATGATCCAGCCTGGATTTATCGTGCTTCAACCATAGCAGTACAAGATTCAACAGGCGGCATTCTTCCACCATGGGGAGATCAGGTGATTGAATCACTGCTAGCAAAGACCTGAAGTTCAGCTCGAGAAGTCCTGACAAATCCAAGTCCAGCAGCTTCCAGACATTTTTGATAATGTATTTTTCTGTGGCTGCTAGGGCATCTGGCAGGTAGAACTTCCTGGCCACATTGGCAGAGAAGCAGCAGTTTTCCAAGGCAAGATTGTTAACCAAGTACTGATTGCACAAACTGATAGCATCAGTCACTTGCAAGTAGCTTGCAGCTTCCAAGGTATCCTCCAGGCTTTCAAAGGAAAGGGGCAGCAAGGATGTGTAAATGAAATCCAGGATGTGCTGGAGCCCGGTGGGTGAGACAACTTGTAGGTGAATGACACTGGCTTTAGACTCTTGGGTGTAACTTTTGAACATGGCTCGGAAGTAGTCACTGGAGCATGCCAACAAGGACTTGTGTGCAGGAAACTCATTTTCTTTCACTTTCAGCAAAATATCGCAGAGAAAGCCCTCTGACCTCAGGCTCTGGTACTGGGCAAGCACGGCGGTGCAGTGTGCTTTGCAGTAGGACAGGAAGTAGCTCATGGCAGACAATGCAATACTTTCCCCTTGAGCTATTAGAGCTGAAATGCAATTAGATATTGAAACAGCTGCCTTACTCAACAGCCATTGCTTGAATGCCCAGCAGACCTCCAGCTGTTAGAGAAAAGCCCAACCAAAAAGGAAAACAAGTCAGTCTCTTGCCTGGCATAGGGGCACAGTTAGTAGATTTGTAGTGAATTCAATTCATTCCTTTATAGAAAAAACAGCTGAATGTCATATCAGCTGTAGGATGCTTACTTTTCTTGCCTCCACAAGTTGTGCAAGGATGAAGAGTCCACGGCTGTGCCGAACACTTGCTTGGCTGGCCATCAGGTGACAGATGAGGGAGCTAGATGACAATCCCAATAAATGGCCCTTCGTGTCTGCTCAGCCGTCGCCCCCGACCCTTCTTGCTCCACAGGCAGCCCAAAGGGCTCCTCTCCGGCTGCCAGCGTGTGGCTCTGAGCAGACACAGATGAGAAGACAGCACTGGCTTTTCTCCTCTTGTTTGTATTTCAAACTCCGAGCAGTTTGGACGTCACCAGCCCTGGGACAGCAGCCCCCTTTCCGTCTTCTTTCTTCACGGTCCTGGGAAGCCTCCGCCGAAGATCAAATCAGCGCCCTGGGGTTATTACGGGAAGATTTTCTGAGCCCATAAATCTTTCCCCGGCAGGCACTAAGACAACCAAAATACCGTGATTAGTCACTGGTTCGATTTGACATGCATTTCTGGCTCTTTGCTTCACGTGACACCTTTGGAGCTCACAGCTACCAGAATAGCCACAGGCTCATCCCCTCGTCCCCCTGGCCTGGGAGCCAACCCTGGGCGGGTGAGAAACGGGGCCAGGAGCTTCCACTGACAGCCACAGCCAAAGCAGCTGACTTGGAATGACCTGGCTGGAAATCACAAGGGTAACACATTCGCAAAGTGGTGACAAAAATAGATTCCCCCAGTTCGGCCATAATAAACTAAATTCTGTTTACAGAGGAGGCTTTGCATAATTGTGCCCTCAGTTATCAGCTGGGAATGAGCCTGGAGCCCCCAGGGATGGGCCAGAGCTCTCTTGCTCAACTTTCTCACTTTCAGTTTGTCCCAATTAGAAGCACTTACACAGGGATTATCCCTGATTTTCACCTGGGTACTTCAGGGTCTAATTTCTACCAGGAATAGCAGCTCCAGGCAGGCTACACATTCTGACTTCTTAAAGCTTGCTTTTATTTCTTCTTTCTTTTCCCTGCATAATTCTGGGTGGAGGTGTTCAAGTATCTTCTCCTGACACCTTTCTTTCCAAATCAAACACCCTCAGGACCTGCAGACCTTGACAGGTTGATAAATGCCAGATCATTTTGCTGCACCGTGAGCCAGCAGACTTGGGGGCAGAGAAGGATCCCACAGGACTGGAAAATTTTGCCGTTTGCTTAAACCCAAGGTAAAGCCTTTTTCACTGTGTTTGTTTATATTTATTTATGTGATGTCATGAAATTGTGGCTCACCCCTATAACTGAGTGGTGTTTGGAGCTGACTGGATCCTAATGCAAATCATGCATGTTGTGTGACTGTTCCAGCAAGCTTAAAATGTCCTTCTAAACAGACTGATACCTACACATGCTCTGCTCTGTCTGTGGGGAAGGACTCCAAAAATACCATTCTTTGTTGCTGTATAGCTCTGAAAATTGATTTCCAGCTTGAATCTACTTTCTATCATGACATTATAGACCATAAATCAGGATCTTGCTAAAAGTTCTTACCCTTTGCTAGCAATGTGGCATGTGTGGGCAGTAGGGATGAAAGAGAAAAGGATTGCTTGTTTCTTTTTCCCAGTGGTTTTGCCTGTGTCCAAGCTGGGACAACTCTAAGGTGTTTCAGGTGTTGGTGACGCTGTGCAGTTGAGTCCAAGCTTCAGTTTTGATACTTCTCCTGGTTTGGAACTAGAGACCAAAGATCAGGCGCCTCCATCACCCTCGGCAGTCATGAGTCCTGGGGATGAGGGACCAGGCCTTAGCTGCTCCCAGCCCTAGAGATGCTGCTTTCCCCAGTTCAGCCCCATCTGTACCAGATTTCTGTAACACGAGGTGCAGACAAACCTCCACTGTTCTGAAATAGCAGTGGGCGCTGTCCGTCACAATGTCCTGTGAGCCTGAAGGGTGATGCAGGGGAGCACAGGAGCTGTGCCTGCAGCACAGGGCTGAGGTTGAGGAGAGTTCCTGCAGCAGTTCTGGCAAATGAACCTCCTGGTGTCTGCTCCTCCTCACCAGCAGTCCTTGTCCTCCACCAGCCCTTAGCCTGTGCCGCCGCTGTGCACTCTGAGTGCAGGGTTGGTGGGTGGCACTGCCAGGAAGTGACGCACAGGGAGGAATGGGGAAAACCCAAAACCAGAAGAGCAGAAAGGTCTCTGTGGCACAGGTCAGGTGCTCAGCCTCCCTCACTGTGTGACCTCCCAAGCAGCCATAGCACAGCAGAGATGAGCCACTGGCTGGGCAGTGGCTGGGACCCAACACCAGGATGGACCCCGGGCACGGCCCTGGGCTACTGCTCCTGAGCCATGGCCACCATCTCCAGGGCACTGCTGAGTGCCTGTGCTGGTGCCTGGTACCGCAGAGTAGCTGGGACCGAGGGCATGTAAATAAATCTGCTTCCCCCCCGTCCAGATGTACCAGATAGGGTCAAATGTATGGCTTGGCCAACGGAGGGTACTGCGTGCAGCAGCCAAGGAGTATTTCTGACCCCCGTGTGGCACTCCTGCCTCCCAAGTGATGCACTCCCAGTCAGAGGCATTGTGCCTTTCCCTCAGCAAGGCCAGGCACTGCCCAGCCTTGCACCACTTTTGCTGGCACATGTAAGGTACCAGCACAGCTCCAAGCACAAGTTCTGTCATTTCAGAGAGGCCGAACAAGGCTCAGGCTGAGCATCCCTGCCTGTGCCCAGAGTGATTCCATGTTAACCCAACTGGTTGTGCAGCACTTGCTTCCCAAATGAATTCCAGCCGTGGGCAGCTGTTTATACAGGTCAGTTGCTGGCACTGATTTAACTGGACTGATTTAACACCAGTGCCACATAAGCAGCTCCTATATTTGTATGCAGATTTGCTGTGCTATTCCCTCTCAGACCTACTTCATCTTCATGGCAAGCCAGCTAATAGAAGTAGTAAGAATCATGATCCTTATAAAGCTGTTTATTTGCCTGGAGATTTTTTTTTCTTTGGCTTATAATTGAAATAAAGCCACATCCTTTCCAGTCCCTTGCTCCAGAGTGATAAAAAAAAAAAAAATTGTCATTACCAAAATGAGGTTTTTCCCTGCTCCACTTCCAGGCAGTTAGCCTTGTCTAACTGGGGAGCCTGCTCAGCCAAGATCCTCCTTTGTCAACAAACAAATTATCTTCATGCAGCAGCTCAGGTCTCCAGCACCTTTGGAGGAACATTTAATGTCCATTAGTAAGAGAACAGACAGTGACTAAACAGCTAACTTACAAATCTCAGCACGAGACCTAGCACTAAGTGGGATGCAGTCAGACTATGATCTTATTTTCCTCAGGTGTAATTTGGAAGATCAGATCTAATTTTTGACTCACTACATGATGCATAAAATTAGGGAAATATTAGTGTTTCAATGATGCTGATTTGTTGGGAATAGATAATACATTTTTAATCATGTGCATCATTTAGACTTTAAATTAGATTTAGATTTCAGGCTTTCAGGATATTTTCTCTTGAAGTAATTGCTCTACTACAGTAGGCAGTCTGAAATAAAAAAGAACATTCAGATGTGTGCTGTGAAAAACATTGGCTTCCACATGTGCAGGGCTTTTTTCCTATACAAAACTGAAAAATGGCCCAAGTTGCAATGCAATGTTCAGTTTAATGTTGCAAGTAGGTCATCGGTTAATGAACAATTGCATTATTATTTTAAATTTTGCCAATTATTTTTTAAGATTAAAGATTATAAAAAGAGTTGTACCAATGGTATTAGGCTCATTAGTTACAAGTGGCTTACTGTAAAATATTCATTGCAAAAATCTGCAGCAGAGGATTCCTAGGCTACAGAGGACAACAGAGTGATGGTGATGTACCACATGAACAAATAATAGAAAAAGTGAGCCAAGTAATGAATATAGCATGCAGGTTTTCTAGAAGCTGCTAATCAGAAAGATTGTATTGATTTAAGTTCTGTTGTAAAAATCTTTGGACTAGAGTCTGTTCTTCATCCTTGAATAATCATTCACAGTAGTATTTGGGTCAGCCCATCTATTTAAAGCAAAGGATACTTAGCCCAGGAAAGCAATCCTTAAGAGCAAAACAGTAAGAGGGGGAAGTTTTCTTGCAGCTAAAAGCAATGCCTGGTGAGATCATGTCTGTGTATAAAAGCAAAAGCGAAGGCTCCTGGCTTGGATGAGATGGGCTGAGGCTGTGAGGTTTGGTATGGTCAGGAGTCAGAGCAGGGATCCCAGCCAAAGCCTGCTGCAAGGCCATGGCTGCTAAACCAGGGCTGTGTGGCACTTTTTTGTGGTTCTGTGGAAGAAGGAGGAATAAAGGAGGAAATAGCATGGGCACACCTGGGTTGGGAGTGGCCGTGTCCCAGCTGGGTTGCTCCAGCACCACCTGCACCTGTGCAAGAAAGCATCCTGTGCCAAACTGTGAAAGGCAGCATGAAATGACAGACTTTCAATCAGAAGGTTTTGAATTTATTTCCTCTCCCTGTTTTTTCAGGTTTCCTTTCGTTTGCCTCCCATGAAGACAGATGTTGTTCCAGCTTCCACTGCCATCTCAGTGGGTTCAATGTGAGCTTCTGTGATGAATAAAGAACAAGTCAGAAAATGTTTAACTTTGGGTTCCCATTCCAGAGCAACTGCAGTGGGATGAGTCAGGCACTGCAGCCGCAGGGTAATGAAGGAGAATGTGTATTTTAATGAGGCAATTTCAGAGCAGATGCACTAATGGCTTTCACAGCACCTCACAGCTGAGGGTGGAGGGCTGTTTGGGGTTCATCTGCTCCTGCGGAGGCCAGGTGGCACCAGAGGTGTTTTGCATGGAGCCCTGGCTTTCACCCCTGGACAACCTGTGCTGCCCCTGCTGCTGGCGGGGCAGAGAGGGACCTGCACCCCTGCCCAGGGACCTTCAGTGTGCATCCAGCTCAGGGATGCTCACCGACACCTGCGGCTGCTGACTGTGCACAGCGTGGATGTGCACAGCCCGAGCTGGAGCTGCTCTGCTCATGGGTGCCTTCTGCAGGTGTGGAAGCCCCCCTGCTGTAAAAGGAACATTTCTGACCCCCGTGCAGCACTCCTGCCTCCCAAACACCTCGGGGCTGGTTGAACTGGGTTCCCGAACTTCATTTTCTTGGGTACATGAAGTGGCAACAGCTGCAGCTGTGTGACCCCCAATGGCAGGAGGGCTGGGCTTTCCCTTCTGCCTGGGGTTGGATACACCCACCCAGAGCTCCCAGCTCTGCCCCACCGTGCCCCGCCCAGCCCACCCTCATCTCCATGGTGATGATATCCAGGACAAAACCAGGATAACTGGGATACACACCTCAGGTCTAAGGAAGGGACAAAGAAATGGGGACTAGCTTCCCATGGTTCTTTGGTCTCTTAATGCATTCACTTGAAAGGAAAATGAGGATCAGTTTCTGTAGGGATAGCGATGTAAGGAACAACTGCTGCTCTGAGACCACAGAGGAGACAACTAAAATGACATTTTCCTCTATTGGGACACCACAGAGATGAAGTAAAGCTGCAGTGTTGAAGTAAATCTGCAGATCTGCCTGAAATCAAGGTGCTTTTTGCGTAAGCTGGTTAGGATTCAGCTCTACCATCCTCTTCCATTTCCTAATTCACGTTCGAGCAAATGCTCTCCAAGACGCGGACTGTTGGCGAGCAAAGTAAAGGTTATAGTGTAATCAGCTGCTGTTACTGCGTGAGTTAATGAGATTCTAATGTGTGTGCTCAGCTGATCACTAAAGTGTCCCTAGAGTCTGCACACTATTGTCATCATTGTTCTGATCGCTGTCAGCAGCAGTGGCACATTACCTGGTGACTTGGAGTCGGTCCCTCCATGCCATGTAACTCTCAGGCTTATCCTTGGGACTGCAAAGACTGAACCACCATCTGCTGATCCTTTTTCATTCACTCACAAGCTCTCAGGTCTGAGCGTGGGAGAGCACCCACAGGTGAAGTGCAGCTGGAATGAAGTGCACGTGCCAAAGGTTGAAGGATGGATGACAAACCACCACGTTTCTAGAGGGCTTTTTTCCCCTCAATGACTCCTGACTGAATAAAGCCATACTGGAGTGTGACAAAGGCATTGATGGAATGTGTTTCATTTACCCTCCTAATCTTCATGAGTTACTGAATGGTGTGTGACCAGCAAGCCTCTCTGATCACTTCTCAGGCTGATCTCCAAGCCAGTCCACAGTGGCATAAGGTACTGGTAGCCCTGCTCACCAAGCAGGGACAGAGACCACACACCATCTCTAAATTCCACTCCTGAAAGAAATTTCTAGGGCAGTCACAGAAATTGTGCATGCCAAATTTTCTTCCCCAGGCCAGAGTCTCAGCAGACCATGGCTTCAGTCATCTCCCCTCTTTCCCTGGATGCCAACTCGGTGTGGATATAAACTGTGGATAGCAGTGAGCCAAACCCCTCATCCCCAAGGCACTCTTCAGAAACTAATGTACTATGAGCTCAATTTTCTTAATTTTTAGTTTAGGGTTCTTTTGACAGGAACAATGCAAATATTGACTTCCTCATGGAAGTGCAAAGTCCTCATGTACCTGCACAGAAGAAACACATAGTATCCCCAAAACAGCTTGAAAGGCTGTTCTACATTCAGCAAGTTTATTTTGATCTCATCTGTCTAGGGTAAGGGTTGACATAAGTGAGTCTCGAAGGGAATGACCACAGATAGCTCATGCCCTGAGCCCCAGCAGGGTGCACCTGGCATGACAGTGCAGCAGCAGCTTCCTGGAACAATAGCACAGTTTTCAGGACCTTTGCATTTTGCCTGAAGTGGGAAAATCATTGCTCTATGTTAGCCCTTCTGTCACACCCAAGAAATGAAATTGTAGAAAAGTGAAGAGAAAATCAGGCAAAGAGGACAGATGGAACTGAAACTTGGGAAACTGTTCAGGGAGAAACACAAACTTTGAAATGTCTAAGAGCAAAACACCTTCCCAGTGCTGCAAAGTCTTGCCTGTTCATTGCTCTTCCAGGTGGGCCATCTCTCCAGGGCGCTTGGTGTCTCTCAGCAGAACCATTGCACTTAGCTGACATTAGAAGTCAGCAGCCCTTGGCTGCACCACCCCAGCCTTGCTGAGGCACCAAGAAAGGCACCGGGGGCAAGCACACGCCCTCCTCAGGAATGCAGGTCAGCCAGAGGGGCCATCTCAGGTGGACCAGCAAAACTCCTTCTGCAGTAAAGAGACAGTGGCTTTGGGGATGAGGGTGGGCAATATGGGTCAGCAGGATGCCGTGTTCTCCCAGAAAATCCTTAGTCCTCACACACACAAAACCAGCACAGCTGCACCTTCCTCCTCCGTTCAAGGAAGCAGCACTGCTGCCAAGGAACCTCCTCTGATCCCAACAGTGTCATGTCCAAGGGGGGATACTAATGAGAGCTGAACTTCAGTGAGAAGTGTGGTTAAGTGGAATTAACATGCAATTGTGTCAATTCAATATCCTAGCATCGAAAGGAGGAAGAGAATAAAAATAAATGTATATGCCTCAAAGTCTTTAAAATTACAAATAATGACATAATTAGTATTTTCTGGAGGTCTTGCAATGACAGCAATACAGTGGTTTAGGCCAATTTGACCATCTTGATAGGGTGCAACCATGGCTTCCCTACCTTTCAGCCTCTTCCAGTCTTCCTCTTTGCTGAAATATGGTCCAAGTTATCGAGTTATCACAAAGGAAAGTTCCTGAATTTGCACTGTGAAAATGACAAACCTGGTCAGAAGAAACCTGATTTCAAAAGGTAAGTAGGTTTATATGTGTAGAGCATTAGATAATCTCTCTGCCTGCACTTTTATTCAGCTCACAGTAACATATGAATGTGCCTACATCTCTGGTTGAAAAAAAAAGAACTTTACAAACTAGACTGGAGGCAGACTTTCAGTCCATCACTATGCAGGCAGATACTGTGCACTGGTGGTGTAGCACTTCCATTACACCATCTAAATCAAAACTTCTAAAAAGATGAATTGTATTAAGCAAATTCTCTCATCCGTCCCAACATCAGCAGCCTGACATAATTTCCATCTTTTCTGTCTGGAAAGAAAACACTCAGGTTCAGAACGTACTTTGAAATAGCCATATCCACTCACTTTTGACACACACCAACTGTACATGTAAAATAAAAAGCAGTCTGTGCAAACAAACTGCACACCCTGATATTTCTGCTACTCCTGACTGTGGTTAAGAGGCTGTAAGTTGAAATTGTAAAAAGAAAATAAAAGCAATCAGCATTCAAATCACCTATCTGTTTTTCCCCAAGTGGGTTTATTTGCCTTGAATGATATCATGTATTTGTTAGAAGTCTAACAGATCTTCTGCAGGGAGGTGTATTTGCAACTTTCTTCAAATGAGCTTTGTGGTCAAATAAGTATTTTTCAGTCCAAAATCTGCAGGGTAAAATGGAAATAGATGCTGGCTTTGATTCCCTTGGAGCCAATAGGAATTTTGCCATCTACTCTGGAACAAGGAGAAACACAACTTTCTTAACATGGGGAAGCTTGGGAGGCTGTCTCAGCTTAATTTTTCAACCTCATATGCCACCTTTCTCACCTGACATGCAGGATATAATCAACACCCAATGGTCCTGTTGGAATAAAGGTCATTCTAAAAATCAGACCCTTTACGACTGAGCCTTACAGAAGTACAGAAGAGACTCTGGTGAGTTTCTACCTACAGCACTTTAATGTGTGAAGTCTTTCTGTGTAGATATTGCATCAGGGGTCTGTTTGGAGTGGGCAGGCCCTGGTGAGCAAGGATGGGGAAGGGCAGCAATAATCTCTGCTAGGATGCTCCCATTCTGCAGCCTTCACTGATGCCTGAGGGAGCAGAGCCCTCAGACACCAGAGTTACGTGGGTGCCCATGCTGACCTCCCTTGGGTTACTTCAGAAGCAGGACTCTTTCCTGCTGCCTCAACTTCTGGAAATGTTTAATTCTATGATATAAAGGTTGATTTTTCTTTTCCCCAGCTGGTCATATAGGGCATTCTCCTGATCTTCCTCATATTTTCAGAAAAGAGTTACTGGAGAAAATACTACATTTCTACAGCTTCTGGATTTGCAACACATTGCCATAATGTCCAGAAAAGAGGTACTGCACAGAACTTCAGTTCCTGTAGGCCATTCATTGTTTCCCATGTATTGAAATTTCTCCAAAGATAAACAAGAGGATAAATGGGCTTAGCTAAGACATCAGAAACAAAAGTATTCAGGTCACTTTCAAAGGCAGAAAGAGCAGATAGAGGCCAAGGTCCCTTCGGGCAGCTAAAGAATCCTAATGGTCATTGCTTCTCATGAAAATGTCCTTCCTACTTACTAAAATGCAGTGATTCTGTTATCAAGGTGACACCAAGCTGTCTGATTTGCTCAGGACAGCGCTGAGTACAATGGGCACTTGTGAAACACTCAGAAAGTGCTGGAAACTCTGCTGTAAGTCACTGCAGTCAATGAATCTTTTTGATCTTAATTGTTTGGGTTTCTCTTAGAAACAAATATTTACCAGCTTCTGGTTTGCACAGTCTTCTAAAGGTCACAAATGCTAGCTCCGAGGGGAGCCAGGCTATTCAGCCTTAAACTATTTAACCTTGGCTTCCTGTGGCAGCCTGCACTGCCATAAAAGCAGGCATCACTATGGGACGTATGTGCAAGGATGGAGGGGTAAAGTTCTTCTCCCCTTGGCCCGTTTCAGCACGTTATTTTTAAAAGCTTATGTGTTCAGAGATGAAAATAGACGCCTTCATTCTGCTTATTCTTTTGGATGGGTTTGATGTGTTGGATGCTAATGGTCTGCTGGGAAATTAGAATTACTTTCTTATTTAAAAAATGTGGATAGAGGGAAAAGGATTTTCTTGTGATTGTTGTCAGTGGTGGAAGTTTGTATTAAGAATAAAAAAAGGTTCAGGTTTTCACAAACAACTACAGTCCTTCTATGTCCCCTACACAACTATATGAGGGAACCTGTAGCTCCAGAAAAGCTTCAACTCATCTTAGCTACAAGTCTTATTTCAACTCCCTAAGACTATTCAGACATGAAATTATCTCTGTCAGTATTTCTTATACCTACCTTGCATTTCCTCATGACCAAAAATTCCCACCAGGAGAATTGCTGGGGAAGCTATAATGTAATTTTTTGCCTTGACTCTTTTCATGCTGACTCTACATTTCATTGGCATAATTTCTAATTACACCAATTGCCTCCATACTCATCTGGGCTCCTTGCTTTTGAAGATAATGTGTGGTGAGCTATACCTTCTGCGTGGTGAAGCAGTTTGGAATTTGACTTTTAAACTTTTAGTAATTTATCCTCTTTCCTTTATCCTTGTTTTGGTTTTGGTCTGTTCTCTTGTGGCATTGGAGAAGGTGAAGCCTCACAGGACTGGGAACCACTAGTTCTTCTGGGTGGGATCCTTTAGCTCTTGCTTGGGTTCAGCAAGAACCAGCTCACTTTTAAGACTCATTATTTTTGTCATCTGACCTAGAAAAATCACAAGAGACCGAGATCCCCCCTTGCATGTAGGTCAGTCATGTCTTGGGAAATAGAGGGTTTGCTTTCTCACCTCTGGGATGGAAATTGATAGGGTTGGCATCGTTTTCTGATTTGATTGCTCTACTCAGTGTCGTGTGTTTCCTGCAGAGGTATAACATGCAGTATCACAGATATATGTTACATGTATGCAGGCTGATAACAACAGCTCCAAATTAGGAAACAGTTTCTAACAGTAAAGAGAACAAAGGGCTAGGACAGGTTGCCTAGGGAGGTTGTGAGGTTGCCATCATGCATGGCATCATCTTTAAAGGGTGCTGTAGAGAATATCTTCCTTACAAATCTGCCTGGAGGCAAGGAGATGGATTAGATGGCGTTTTGAATCCCTCTGAGGGCTGTACTTAAGGATCTTCAGCTTCCAATAAGCCTTCAGTCACACAGTCCTCAGGACTTGGTGATTCACACAAGCAATTTCCTAAATTGAGCCACTTTACTTAAAAACAAAAGCCTTAAATAGGAGAAAGTCTGGGATGCATGCTGGTGTGTGATGCTTCGGAGACACCATAATTGCTGTTTGCAAAATTTACTAAGCATTCAGTAAGCTGAAAATGTTCAGGACAAAGGCATGCAAAGTGTCGGCCTGAAATCACTGCCTGTCTTCACGGAGCGAGCCCTTGGAAGGTCATTGCCCAGCATCGCTGCTCCTTAAAAAGCTGCTTCCCAGGGATGTCAGGACTTAACTTCTGCTGAGATAGATCCGTAACAAATGCATTTTTGACAACTGACTGCAGTAATGTGGAAATTAACTCTACCAACACTGATACCAGAGTTGGTTTTTCTTTTTTTTCCCCTTACCTGACATAAAGATAAATAAAACAGACAATTTTCTTTTTTAGATTAAATCGGTAGAAGATAAATATTTTTTGTTCTGGATATTAGTAATTTGCATTTCTGGATGTCATTTCTTCTCTCTTTTCTTGAAGAGAAAGAGCAAGAAGTGCAAAATATCAGTAAGCCAAAAAACCCAATAAGCAAGACTAACAACAGCCATGTTCTTCTATCTGATTCCTGCTGTCTCAAACCAAGCTGAAAGAGGTGCAGAACAGAGATGCCCTTGAAGAACTGGAAGTTGCTCTTGGTAAAGGTTTGCCAGATGACAACACCAGTGTGACTGCTGGGACACAATACAAATTCTGGAGAAATAATGCCTCCACATTGACGTACATTGTGTTTCCCGAAATCCTGGAATGCAAAATCACTTCCCCAATGTGCTGTTCCTCTTGCTGCTTCACTGCAGACAGAACGACTTCACAGCGGCAAACACAGCCACACTAACGAAGCTCTTGGAGGGATGAAATTGTCCCAGCTTTGTGGGGAAGGACTAGAAACCCTGGGCACTGGGCTTTCTCCCCACAGATGCGAGGAGCTCCCTGAAGGACAGCAGGGCAGGAAGCCTCAGCCAAGCAGGCTGGATGGGTGCAATCCCAGGAGAGATCAGGCTAGCAGAGCCTGGGTCTTGCTGGAGGGAAGGGCAGGGAAAGAGAAGACCCAGTTCTCTCTCCCAGCCCCCCAGCCTGCCTCCGCCCCGGCTGGATGGGGACTTGCAGGCTGTGGTTCCACCTCATGTCTTTCTGAGTGAGGCTCCTCCAGAGCTCATGATCTGCTGGGTTTTTCTTCCAGGTGGGGACTGGTGATAGATCCATGGTGCAAACCAGCACAGCTTCACCTACACCTGCAGCTGACCTGGCTTTGGGCTAGGACAGAGCACAGCTGCTTTCAGCTGCCTTGCTGGACATGTGGAATGGGCAAAGCACGTTCCTCTCCTCTAAAGGGCTAGGGAAGAGCCCACATGTCCCTTTTGTGTCTTGACTATATGAATTTGATGCTGAATTAATTTTCTCAACTATGTGGTGCCATCCATTGCCATTTTCCCAATCTCCGCAGAGCTCTTACCCCTCGCACTGCCCCACTTGATTGCTCTTAGTGTGAGGATGCTCAGCAGCATTTTATTGGAGAACCAGCCAGAGCAGGGAATTAAGAAGTGGCCTCATTCAGAGGTGTCAGTGGCTGAGTCACTGGGATGTCATTCAGGCATGAGGACAGACTGTGAAGGCCTTCAGATCACATGCGTGCATGACATTTAGAAGAGGTGGGTGACCTCACAGGAGATTATCTGAGAGACCTAAACTGGCCATAGAAAGTGGCATTGGAGGCCTTCATTTACCCTCGATAACCTTCAGCAATAAAAACAGAGGATGAGCGTATGGATGTGCATGCAGCGAGTATGCGAGAACATTGTGAAGGCCAGCGGGCTGGTAAGCCATACCCCAGCTCCAGTGACACGTGTGTGTCATGGAAAGAGGGGGGAGGAGGACACTGTGTACTTCACGGGGCAGAGGACTAAATTTGTTTTATTTGATTTTGTGTGTGTGTGCGTTTTCTACCTGTCTGTGCAATAAGGCATTTCAGAATGTGTGCTTTTTACCTAGTTTCTGTAGGAAAGCGCAAATCTGGATATTCTCCCAACCCTTCTAATTCTAGATACAGCCACCAGGCCAGGGCCAGACTTGCCAGCAACCGTGACAGCAAGCAGCGACACTGAGGAGTAGAGCCCCATTTATTCAAACCCTGCCACTTCCATTGCTCACCAGCATCTCCAAATCAGCGCCTCAGCGCACACCAGGACTGTTGGGGGGGAACAAGGAGAAAGATGGTTTTCCTAAGTAACAATAAGGATCCAAAGAGCTTTAAGATTTGTCCTCAAGTCTTTGGCCTCCTCTAAGCATTCATCTGTCGTGGTTCAGTCCAGCAGATATCTTTCACCAACCTGCTGGACCTGCTTGGGTGAGCCTGCTGAGCTATCTGTTTGAAAATTTGAGAAGAAGGAAGTGGTATGGCAGCAGGGATTTTAGAATCACAGAATCATAGAATTGTTCAGGTTGGAAAATACAAGATCAAGTCCAACCTTAAACCCAGCACTGCTAAGTTCACCTCTAAACAATGTCCATTGCCTTTCTCCGGACACACTCCAGCCCCTCAATGTCCTTCCTGTAGGGAGGGGCCCAAAACTGAGCACAGCACTTGAGGTGTGGCCTCACCAGGGCCAAGTACGGAGGGACAATCCCTGCCCTGGTCCTGCTGCCACACTATTGCTGATCCAGGCCAGGTGCCATTGGCCTTCTTGGCCCCCTGGGCACAGCTGGCTCATTTTCAGCTGCTGCTGACCAGCACCCCCAGGCTGACCCTTTTACCCTGCACAGCTCTCCATCCATGTTTCTCCAAGTCTGGAGCATTGCTTTGGGTTGTTTTGACCCAGTGAAGGACCTGGCAGTTCACCTTACTGAACCTCATACAAATGGCCTGGGCCCATCAATCCAGCCTGTTCACATCCCTCTGCAGAGCCTTTCTGCCCTCCAGCAGATCAGCACTCCCACCCACCTTGATGTCGTCTGCAGACTGACTGAGTTCATAAAGATATTAAACAGGACTGCCCCAAAACTGAGCCCTAGAGAACACCAGTTGTGACCAGCAGCCCTTTGGAAGTCCAAGGTCGCAGTTCTGCTGACCCTCCTCCTTCTCCAAGAATCAGAAACTTTTATCGTTTTGTGATGGCCTTGCCTGAGACACCCTCCAATCATCACATCACCCACAAGTCCTCTGTCCACAACAAAAGGTCCAGCAGGGCACCTCCCCTGGCTGGCTCACTCACCAGCTGTGTCAGGTCATCTTCCACACACTCCAGGAGCCTCCTGGCCTTTTTCCTCTCTGTTGTGGTGCATTTCCAGCAGACAACTGGTAAGTTGAAGGCCCCCATGAGGAAAAGGGCCCATGATTATGAGACTTCTCCCAGCTGCTTATACGAATATTTCATGGGAGATCTGAAATCACTCTTCTCCCTGACCTGTGTCTCAAAGCCGAAACCTACACACAGGCTGTCTTCTGCCTCTCAGCCCCACCTTCCAACCTTCCACGTCTCATTTTCTTTGAGTTCATCCACTTGCTCTATCCTCCTGCACCTGATGACTTGACCTACTGGATTTGGTTTGCCTGGGTTTTGTTTGGGGGGGCACAGCATTGGCTTCTGTGAGAAGCTGCTGGAAGCTTCCACTACATCGGGCAGAGCCACCAATCCCTGGTGGCTCCAAAGATGGATGGGCCACTGCCTAAGGCTGGGCCAATTAGAAATGGTGGTAACGCCTCTGTGACAACATATTTAAGAAGAAATCAAAACAAAAGTTGTGGCGCAGTTGTCATTTTCGCCTAGAGAAGGGCAGGGTGAGAACGTGTGAGAGGAACAGCACTGCAGGCACCAAGGCCAGTGAAGAAGGAGGCAGAGGAGGTGCCCCAGACGCTGGGGCTGAGATTCCTCTGCAGCCCATGGGGAAGACCATGGTGAAGCAGCTGTGCCCCTGAGCCCATGGAGGACCATGGAGATGCAGAGATCCACCTGCAGCCCATGGAAGAGACCCAGAGCGGAGTAGATGGATACCTGGGAAGAGGCTGTGATCCTGGGGGACACCCATGGAGAGAGGAGCCCCCAGTGGAGCAGCCTGTTCCTGAAGGACTGCACCCTGTGGAAGAGTGACCCTCACTGGAGCGCTGCTGCCTGTGGGATGGACTCATGTTGGAGAGGTTTGCAGGGAACTGTCTCCTGTGGAGGGACCCCACGGTGCAGCAGGGGAAAGACTCCTCTCCCTGAGCCTCGGGAGAAGCCACGGGTGTTGAACTGATCATAACCCGCATTCCCTGTCTCCTTGCAATTCTTGGGGAAGGAGGTAGAGATGAAGGGAGGGAGGGGTGGGGGGAAGGTGTTTTGAAGGGTTTACTTTACTTCTCATTATCCCGCTCTGATTTTGTTAGTAATAAATTCACTTCATATCTCTAAGCTGAGTCTGTTTTACCCTTGATGGTATTTGATGAGTGATTTCTCCCAGTCCTTATTTCAACTCATGAATGCTTCATTATATTTTCTCTCCTCTGTCCAGCTGTGGAGGAGAGTGAGTGAGCAGCTTTGGTGGGTGCCTGGCAGCTGGCCAGCATCAACCCATGACATCTACTCACATGGATCCTCCTCATGTGCAAGAAAATGTGTGAATCCTGCCCTTTGCGTCCACACTTGCCTCATGTGGGCCATAGCTGTGTTTTAAGGACAGGAGATGCTGTGTGCTGTGTCATTACAAGGTTCAGTTCAGCTGAGTGTTGACTTCTGCATTTCTGCTCATGCCAGGCCTGGACTGTCAGTGTCCTGTTGGAAGGGAGATGTGTTATGGATGACTGAGACTCTGCAATTGATCAGCTAGAACAGTATTAGATGGAAATGAAGAACCACTGTATCAGATGAAGATTACTCTCAACAGAAACTACTGCAGTACATGTGAAAAACATTGACTATGGATGCAGCATCTGTAAGAAAGACAAAATTAATTCCAGTTTCACTAAAGAGACAGCACAGGATTGAATCACTTTTCACAGTATGACATCCAGACAGAATCAAATTTAATTAGTTACCAGACAAGATTTACCATCCACCAGTGCTTAAGAAACCCACTTAAGTTGGTGTAAGGGCCAGAGCATTCTCACTTCACTTGCACTTGCAGTCAGTCACCACTCTTTCTGTCTTTGAAAGCATCCACCTCATAGATCACTGCAAGGTAATGTAGTGGGAAGTGAACATAACATATGAATAAGTGTGCGTATTTTATAAATGCTTTAAACTTCTTCCAAAGACACAGGAAAATTGGATTTTACCAGGTTTGACTGATCTTATATCCAACCCTCGGTTTTTTTCCTTATAACCAACCCTCTACAGAATATTTTATCTTGGGGCCACAGTATTTTTGAGGACTGAAAAACTGGCTTTAGGGGAAATTTTCTTTGTAATTATTCATGCAACACTAGTACTAGGAAGCTCATATACCAAAATTAGGATCTTTTTTCCAAGTGCATTATTTAATCTGCAAAAACTCATTCAAATTAAATATGCACACATTAGAGAAACTGGGACTTAGTCACAAGGGCAAAAGAAAATTGTTTCAATATTTTGTCCCTAAAGCTAAAGAAAAGATACAACTATTTTCCTTGGAACACCTTCTGTGATTCTCTCCTCTCAACATCAAATTTTTATAATAAAAACCAGCCAAAATACCAGGATTTTTTTACGCCTTCTCATAAATAATTTACAGACTGCACAAAACAAGAGATAAATAAAAGGACCTTCTTTATCACCCTTGGAGTACACTGAGCACAGTCTTGGTGAGATGCCATTGAACTCAATGAACTGTGCCTCCAGACTTTGATTTGGGGAATTCCCATCCATAAACACATGTAACTACAGATGTTTTACTGATACAGTAAGTAAAGCAGTACAGTGGGGCCTTGCTTTTACTGTTTTTGTTTTTTTAACTACTTGCTTTTACTACTAGCTTACACCATCACAGAAAAGACAAAACTGCCATAATAGTTCTATTCAAATAATATTCTAATTCAAACTAATGCATAAATCCAAGCCTCCAGAGTTTTAAGACAAATAACAGTATTTGTCTCAGAAATAGAGAAGCACTATAATCTTATAACTATAATAACTGAAAGTGATTAAACCAGAGTAGCGAATGGAAATAGATTCAAAATCACCAAAATTTTCAGGTAACAGTAATTATTATTTCACCTCTATCTTTATCTTTACCTCTAAGCAAAATGTGTTTGGATTTTTCAGATGATCAGAAAAATCATTAGAGTGTGGTTTTGTTCACTGGCCAGAGATTAAAAGTCTCTTCCCAAAAGTGTTGGGGTTTTGCTTTCTCATTAGGCTAAACCCTTTGCTGTGGGCACTGCATGATACCTATTTCTGTTTTTCTAACAGAACATGTTGCCACGACATCGTTGAGCAATTTCTCTCAGATTAACAAAATCTCTTTTTTGTCATTAGGAAAAAAATTACTATGCAGAGCACTGAGTAGGAAGTTAACAAAGGAAACTCTTCCCCCACCTTTCATGCCCAGCACTTGGTGACACAGGGACAACGCTGTCCCTTTGATTTACTCTCACACCAGCACCATATGGAGACTGGGGTGCAGGAATGACATTGAAATTCAGATATTTTGCTTTATTTCATGGGTTCCCCATGAAAGGGTTAGGGGTTATGGGGTGGAGGGGAGCTTATTTCTCTGTGGTTCGGTTATGATAAGTTTATTTGCAGCCTTTCCTCTGTCTCCACGCTCTAGGGGTGGTCAAGAGCAAGGTGTTAATTCACACCTGTCACTGAGTTGGGCTCATACCCACAAAGGCTCCCATGCAACCATAGGAAAGGGGCATGATTTCAGCGTGATCTGTTATTATGTATTTCTGTGCTCATCCTTTCTTGTAAGACCTCAATCCTTTGCTGAATTTGTGCCAAAATCTAACACCTGGGGGACAGAATTTCCCATGTCAGAAGTACCAGACTGCAGAGTTGTTTGGGGTGTCTTTCACTGGTCTCTGTATGCCCTACAGTCAGACCCTTCAATAAGGCTTAGATGAAAAATTTCCTCACCAGCACAAGATGGTTCAGACCAGTTGTAAACAGTTTGCTAGCTGAGATCCAGAGAGTCTTCAGAGCCTCCTTTTTTCCCAGTACTTAGTTGCTAATTTCATGGTTTATTAAGGATCTCCTGTAGTCCTAAGACTTAACTCAGGGTCCACACTGATCCCCACTCGCCATTAGCTGTCAGTCTCAAGGGAGTTTAAAATTATATATATATTGAAATTTTGTTTAAATAAAAACAAAGCTCAGAAAAAGTATTCTTTGCCTCTGACTGGTCCCTCCCCACTCCAAAGATGCTTCAGTGGCCCCGGGTGGTACCCCTCCATTTGGAAGCAAGGATTTGAAATCTGGCAAAAGAATCACACTTCTCTCTCAGGGAGAGGCTTTTTTCTTCGCCTACACATTCAGGTGTGAAGACTGGGATGTGGTCCCAACTCTCTCCATCCCCTGGAATTTCCACTGTGAAGTTCCCCAACTATAAAAGGAGGAGGGGCATGAGGTTTTACCTTTCCCCATATCTCTGAAATGAGGGTTTTTTAAGTGAGTAAAGAAAACAAAAGCTGAGGCCCTGACTCATCTCACCTTGAGCACACTTTTGGATCAAGGGATTATGTGTTTTCTCCTTTTTATCATTTCCGTGCTGGTAGGAACAATGCAGTCCAACATCAGTGACTGATAATGCAGTGTTGGGGAAAATTGTTCATTTTTGATTGAGCAGGCGTGTTAATCTCATCAGGATGTAAATGAAAGGTGCTCCTGATGCATTCTGTCTCTTGGCATTTCCATTTCCACCTGTCTTTCAGGGATGTTCACCTCCAAGAAATGTATTAAGGGAAACCAGAGCATATAAGAATGAAGCAGGATAGTAAGCAACGTTGGTATTGCATATTCAAAGTAAAAAATACAAGAATGTAATTTTAATTGAGCTGCAGCGAGTACAGATCCTTTCTAATTTCCTGTACAAAGTAATGCAAATATATGGAAACTTAAAATTTAAAAATCATTTCAGTTAGCTTTTGTATTATCTGATGGAGCAAACAAGAATTAAATGGATGTCACTGTAAGTAATATTCAACTTGAAGTCTGTTTTCTAACCAGAATAATCATCTTTATTTTATTTGAATAAACAAGAGCCAGGCAGAGAGTTTCAGAGTATATAGAATAGTTTCAATCAACATTTGAAGAATATTATTTTAAAAAATCTCCTCATATCCCTTTACAGTAAATAACATAAAAGAGACCAAGGAGACACAGTGTATTAAATTTCTCTAACAATAAGATCTCATTTCCAAAAATAGAATATGCATCGAACAGTCTTCTTTTATGTACAGTCCATATAACACAAGAATCAAGGATTAATCACTCTCCGTAAGAGCTGCTGTGGTCATACATTACTTTTGCCCAGCATCCATATTATGATGTCCCCTTTTGATTTGAGCTTTTGAAGATAATGATCCTTCAAGCTATATTCATGAACATGTTCCATCAAGGCTGAATGACTGTTGATTTGAATAAAGGTTGCAGGTTTTCCGTCAGCTACCTCACATCTTGTATATTCATTGTATAAAGGTGACGCATAAGTGTCAGAACAGCAGTGCATTTTAGATTCTTGAGGAGAAGAAATATTTTGTCTCTACAACAAAAGAAGAATTTAGCTTAACTCACCCAAAAGACCATAGCTTTTAATATTTTCATTTCCTTTATTACACAATACAATTCCTCTTCTATAACCAGGAACTCACAACAGGAAATAAGATCCTACACTCCTCATTTATTCTGCATTTTGTGAAATCATTTAAAAACTCTTTTGTACACACTGACGTTTTTCAAAAAGAAAGAAACCAAATTAATTACAAATAATGATGTAATTTTTTTAAGTATTTATTCTACTTTTGCTCAAATTTCAAATTACACTATTCCCCATTCTCAGGTCAAAATCATTCTTGTACATACACATATTCATTGTTAGTTGCTTCGTTCTGTTTTATTTCAGCATCATTTTCCTATGTTAAACAAAATGGACAAGAAAGTGTTGATATAAATGTACAAAGAAGATGCTTCCTATGGGGTATTGAAGAGTTAGGAAGTTCACAGTCTTCATACAAATATATAAAATATTTCAAATTATCTCCATTCATTGGAATCCATTCAGTTTCATTTGTCAGACCTGTGCAACAAATACAAGACCAAAAATTAATCATTATCAGTGCACTCATGGGTATTTTCAGATCATGCAGAAAAGCTGCGAGGGGGAGGACCCTCCCCACACCTGCAATTTTTCCTTCGCTGACAGCACTTGTTTACAGCCAAGCCCGGAGGATACAAATCTTTGTGATCCACTAGCTTTTCCCACCTACTCTCCAAACCTCTGTCTGATGAAACTTCATGATTCCGTCAGAACTTCAGGCATTTAAAGCTTTGAGTTTTGCCCTTGGCACAGGGTGCTGGAGCCCTGCCACGTGGCTCAGCAGCATGGCTATGTTGCAGGGTGTAGGGATGCATCAATTTATAAAAATCAAAATAGTATTTAATTTTACCATAAATATTATTTACTGTTATATACATATATGACTGTACATTTTAATTTTTTTTTTAAACTGCTTTGGTTATCCTTGTCTCTTGCCTTCTCTGTGCTGCCCATTAGAGCCTTTGCTGGTAAGTGAGACTCAATCCAAACCGAATAGCCCTGGGGAATTTCCAGCCTCTCTTCTTTGGTAGAGTATATATTCCTATAACTACTCTTGTCACAGCTCCCCTTCTCTCCTATTTCTGCTTTAATTCTCAGCACTGAGTATGGTGTTCTAGACAGAGCAGCAAAGTATTTTCTGTGCTCTTTTCATAAATCCCATTGATTTATTTGTTTATCTAAAGCAAGGCTGGGTGGGGGGGACACTTAGCTTCTGTCCGGGGAGTGATGAGCAATTTCCTTTGACCTGTCTGCAGCGACTCTTTCCTGCACAGTCACAGCTAATTTGAAGCCCAGCACAGGGCTTATTTCTGCTCTCTTTGAAGTTAAGAGATACCACGGTTGCTATTGATATCAGTGGTTCCAGACAGATCAATATTCAAAACATGAAAATAGGTTTTGCAATTAACTTTCAAAAGGACGAGACACTAACTTTCTCAGCATATAAGTTTAATCAGCTAAGATGTGAGTATTTGAGGTCAAGGAATATGTCTACTTTTGGTAAATTTTATTGAAATCATGAACTTTAACAAATGCTTGGAAAACAGAAAAAGTCACAGGGCAGAACAAGAAATGACAACCTTCTATATGTCACAATGTGTTACATAAAGTGAGTTTTTGCTGTGCTCCTGAACACATGCAGGCTGTGCACATCTGAAAAAACACTGGAGAGACATTCAAAAGGCTGGGATTGGTTAGCTTTCAGAAGAAACCATTCCCTGAAGAAGAGAGGTGCTGTTAAGAGAAACGCTACATTTCTTACACCAACTGCTTGAAAGTGAGGGCAACGTTTAAATAAAGACATCAAACGTTAATTAACTGGTCTTGAAAAAAACATGAGAGGGTGCCAGTGCCCACAGTGAAGCAGCCATAAAACCAAATGCAGTGCTACCAACACTCTCTGTGGCCATTGGCAATCAAACAACATAGCCATCTCATGGCTGGGCTCAGTAAGGCAATGCACTGTTCTGGTTCAGCTGAAATTTCCTTCCAATCAGGTAATTTTAGGTATTTCTCTTTCTGATCTCAAAAACAAAATCCAGCTTTAAGGCTGTACTCGGCTCCCTGGGATATGCACGCGTGTGTAATCCTGTCCTGTGTAATTACCTCCTGCCTACACACACTCTCCGTGTGCTTCAGCATTCAGGACTATTCTCCTTTCTCTTTCAAGCTCTTCTGTGCCTGTTCCTGAATATCACTGGGTGGCTGTTTTCAAGTGGTGTGTGAATAAAACATTGCTGGCTTTGACTGAACTCGAGGGCTCAAGCCTGGGATCTGGAGAAAGAGCGTGCAGGCAAATCTGAGCACAGGGCGGTCCTCAGTGTCACAAGTGTCTTCTGATCCTTCTGCTGGAGGAGGCCAGCAACAGGTTCTGCCTCCAAACACACCATGGGCAGGTTTGTGGCATGATGGACAGCTGTAATTTAGCATTTTGGGATTTAGGATTACATTTTTTTTTTGGGTACCTTTCTAGCAGACTCAGCACCTTAGATTGTAAGGCTGTGTTTTCTGCAGGTGTCACCCTGGAGGCGACACCTGCCCTGCGTGGGAGCTCCATGCTTACCTTCTCTAAGTAGTTTAGACTTTCCTTACTTCCCAGGTTCCTAACGACAGCCATCCTGTGCTGTGCACATCAAGCCCCCAAGGATCTTGGTGATCCAAAGAAAATGGGTACAAAGCCTTTGGGTGCAAAAAGGATGGAGAGACTTTCCTCACTCTGCCCAGTGACAGGATAGGAGACAACAGGCAAAAATTGAAATGCAGGGAATTTCATCTAAATAGGAAATGAAACTTCTTTTACCATCACACTGGTCAAGCACTAGTCCAGGTTGCCCAGGAAGGTTGTGGAGACTCCATCCATGGAGATATCCAAACCCTGACTGGACATGGTCCTGAGCAATGACCTGAACAGGGTCATGTGCCTACAAGACCAGCTAGTTAGCAGGAGGAGCAATTAAACGCAAAAACCATAGCTCCCAGGAACCCTGCCACTTGCCATCCAAAATAAGCAGAAATCAAATTGCCATGATGATAAATCTGTCCTCAGGGCTCAGGTGCTGAGGAAAATCAAGCCCACTGTTCTCAAATTTTGTCTAGAGCATGTTGCTTGCAAGCAGTGCTATTTTAACACCTGGTAACAATTTTATCTTTCTCTCAGGTATACTCTCTGCTCTCTGGTTGCTTATAATCACTACCTGAGCTCCCTTTGCAGTCAGTGGACCCTCTATTATCTCCCCGTGATGCTCTAATCCACTCAGACCTCCCACTGGCCAGCTCCAATTCTCTCTGTCCCAGCTCCCAAAGGCACGTTATTTTTAGAGCACAAACTCCTCCGGAGATCAACGGGAGGCTGTAAACTCAAAAATAGGTTGCTTATGGTACATTAATAATCCTCACAGTTATGTGCTCTCTGGTGATTCTTTCAGCTGCTGCGGATTATCACCAGACTCCCTTGCCGCTCCAATCAACTTTGCACCGAACAGCCCTCGGCTATTTTAAAAAAATATGCTTGAGAGGAAATGCCTAAATGTTGTCCTCATTAAGGGTGGACATAAGCACATGCTTAGGAGCTCTGTGAATCATGGAATTAGAGGGTTTTTCAGCCCTCAAGACGTTCTCCACTCCCTGACTGAGAATCTGCAGGGCTGTGATTGTAGCCAGTTGGATGCCAGTGTCAGCTTCTAGAATAAAAAAAGGCTGGATCCCTGAGGTTTCTAACCACAGGAAGAAGCAATAGCTATTTTTATGTAAGAAATTATTTAATGGATGTGCTGTTCAACACAGATGCAACTTCAAAAATAAATGTAAATAAAGGAATGAATTGCAAAATCTTGTTATTTTCTTTTCACTTTCAAAATTACAGTTTTTAATGCTGCATCTCCCTTTTATTCTGAAAACACCCAACTGGTTAACAGCAAGCAGATAAAAGATTTATTCTTAAAAAAGCACTAGTAATTCCAGTTGTCAGTATTTTCTGTTCTTATAGAGCATACTAGCTGGAAGAAGAAGAAACATGAAATCAATCCAGATTTTGGCTGTATCTCCATATATGCAATAAAATGACCACATTTGGTGCTAATATTATATAATTAAATACCATGCATGAATCACCTGGGCACTGAATAATTTTTTTTCTTTATTTTAATAGTTTCCAGCCCTATATATTTAACCCCAAAATTCTGTCAAGGCATCCTCTTTTATAAGAAGTAACTTTACAAAGGAGAAAACAGACATTAGCACTTCAGAGAAGATCGGTGATTATAGCAAGTGCACCAAGGTTCAGTAAATGCCTCCCACTCAACAAGCTTCCAAACTGAACGACCACATGATGTTTACTCCTCACCAGAACCCATTTATAGATCTCTTACTCACCACTATCTCAGTCATAAGCGCAACACTCAAAAAGAGGCAGCAAGGAGCACTCTGTTTGGGAGCAGACAGAGAGTTTGCAGTTGGGGTGCTGGCTCTTGTCTTCTCAATAGTGTTTAACCAGGCTGTGGATCATGGTTTAAGTCATCCAGACTCCAAAGGTTCCAAACAACCAAACACATTCATTACATACTGCGTGAATTGCACACGGAAAACGAGGACGGCTGCTTGAAGAAAATTCTGCACCATTTGGAAAAATTGATAAAAAGGGTCAAAAAGCTCCCCTTCAAAAGTGCAAGTGGGAAATCAAGGTAATGACTTCTTATGGAATTAGGAGACCCAGGAAAGAGTTTTGTTCCCATGATGTCATTTAAAAGACATCTGGCCATTCCTAGCAAATAGCACACTGGGAATGAAAAGGGTATCGGTTACAGTAAGGTAAGAAGGGGACAGAGGTCATGAACGTGTTAGTCTGGAGCAGAATTAGCCTAGAATTACAAACACACTGTTCTACAGAAGGAAAAACCTGGGCAAAAGGTAAATCCAGGGACATGTCTTCTTTGATTGCTCCAGTGAACTGTCAGTGTGGAATAAAGCCAGACTATCTCCTTAGACTCTAAGTCTCCTACACATCTGGGAAAAGCCTTGACCTTTTGGAGACAGTAACCTGGAGTGCCTGGATCTGCTTTAATTCCTCTCCCCTCACTTCGCCTTGACAGGCAGCATTTGCTACAATCAGCTTCTCCTGTGCAACTACTTTAATATTTATATCATATTGGGATCACTATCCACACAGATGCCAGAGGAAGCAGTAGGAAGTCAAATGTGCCCCAGGTTAACATATTAATACTGTGATGGGATGCCAGAGAGATGTTTTAAGTTGCAAAGTGGTATTCATCCCTTGACTCCTTTCCAAGGGTATCTGGTTGACTAAATGAAAGATCCTGCTTTAGGTTAAACTTTGCTTTCCTGCATGTTTTTTTAGAAATTATTTTAACACCGTTGTTATATTTCTGTCAGGATAATCAGAGAAACTCTCATATATCTGAGCATATATCATATGTTTTTAAAATATATTTTCTCTCATTTATATTTTCTGGGCATTGTCCCTGTGAAATACTGGAAAGATAAACACTTATGCTAGCTTTTAAATTTTTTTATTTTATTATACTTTACTCCTTTTTTCCCCACTTTACCTACAGTCAATAAAAACATGTAAGAAAACAGCTGAAAGTGGAGATGCTGGTTGCACATACACATACATGCAGACTTTCAAAACAAAAAAAAAGGTCAGAAATTTTATTCTTTCAATTTTTCTGACAAAGAATGCTAGGCAGAAAAATATATCTTTTCCACTGAAATGCAAAAACCAATCTTTTTAATAACTTTGCCTATCTTCACCATGAAGAGATTATTGAAAGCTGCATGCTCCTTTTCACATACATATGCTGTTTCTCTAATTTACACCTTAGTTCAGATAGTGTGGCATGGGGAGTGAGGGACAGTTTTGACCCTTTCAGCGTTTGCAGCTCAGTAGGGCACACACAAGGGAGCTGCAGCCAAGTGCTGTGTACCAGCAGGTCTAGTCAGCCACAATAGACCCTTTTGTTTAAGACAAAAAAAGTCAAGTGGAAACATTCCTTGTGCTATACTGTTCTCAAAATCTCTTGTTACCTGCACCGACACAAAACTTTGCCACCAAAGGAACTTGCAAAAGAGACACAGTTTAGCTCAGTGGTTCTGAAATGATAGCTGTCAAATAGAAGTTTTTCAGATCAACATGAATTCTAAATTTTTGTTCTCTGAAAGACCTAATGTTGATAAAGACATGATACTTGTTATATTGCTTTTTTTTGTAAGGGGAACCCAGATGCTGATGATCCACATGTATGTGGTTCCAAACAGTCCAAGATGTTGCCATTAGTAGCAGTTTCAAAAGTGAAAAAAACCCCTCAGATATCAGCACTTCCAGTGAAAAATAAACAAATATCCCTATGTCTTCACTAGTACCAGTTCAAGAGGTTTGGGATTTGGAGTGTGTTACAAACACTACAACCTCTAGAGCATGGAAATGTGTTCTGAACTTTTATATCTCTTTAGCCTTATTGGTTATAATTTTACTTTTGTTTGGGCATCTCTTGGCTGAGATCAGAAAGCTGCCTAAAACATTATGCTGGGCTGCCAGTTATCATTTACATGAAATAGCACCTTAATGAGCATGGGTTTTTTTAGCTTATGGATTCACTGCAGATGCTGATATAAATACATTGTCTATGGAGATAAAAAACAAGAGTTTCTTAAAGCTGAGAAATCATATCTTGAAGTTTATCATATCTGAGTAGTGCATAAAGAGGCTGAATTTTAAAGGGCTGATTATGCAGAACACTTTGAAATGTTATTACAAAGAAAACCCTATATAAACTCTGGTATACCTTCTGTTATTGGTATTACTACTTCTGCAGTGACTTTTTCTGGAGCTACCCTTAACATTTTCTCTCCACAGTGTACACGTTTTAAAGCACAGTGGCTGTAACATATGCTTACCTCACATTAAATTCAAGTTTTCATTTCAATTTTATGCTTTTCATTAACATTTTCCCTACAAATTCTCATAAAGTGGTACCGCTATAAAAAGATTTTGCAGACCCATCTTCAGTTGCTTTGGGACTGTATAAGGTCATTTGTGATTCATAATGTATAGCAAAGATTAAGCAGTGTATACCATATGCTGTGATTAAAGTTCTTGATAAGGAGCTGCAGTGGCTCTTTCTATCTCTGTTAATGAGTGCCATGCTGCAGCACTTTCTACCTTTTAAATTAGTGCCTTCTGAAGGAAAAAAAAAAAAAAAAGGGTTTTCCTCTCTGGCACTTTAGTAAGTTCTGCCAAGTCCATGCAGGTGTGTGCCTATAATTATGATTCTTGGCAATTATTTATCAATATAGGGAAAATATGTTCTCGGAGTTTATGTTAAGTGGTTCTCATTCACCTATACAATCTGCTATAAAAAGTATTTGATTTCCAGTGTAGGCATCACTCAAGAGCGTGGTCCCTGCTGTAAGGTATCATCCTGACCATATTAGCAAGTACCCCCAAACAGTCTGTTAATGAAGCCAAATGACTTTAAGAGCTTAAGTGGCAAAGAGTTTATGTCGCTGAGATTAGAGAGGGATTTCTTGGACAGTTTAGTTGTATTTCATTTTCATTCCCCATAACAGCAGACAGTGAAACTTCAGGAATTATTGTCGTAGCAAATTCATCAGTAAGGAAGCCAAGGCCTAATGTCTGATCCTGCGAAGTGTTTATTACCTCCTTTGAGGTGCAACAAATCCTATTGATTTCTCCAATGATAACCAAAACCACTCAGCTGCTTGCAGGCACAGGGTGGAAAACAGCCAGTAGCAATGGGTGGTGGTGCACCGTGGAAATGAAAAGAGGTTGCTAGGACCCCTTATGGACTGGTAATTGTGATGTCTACAAGACTAAGATATATACAGAAGGGACCAGGCAAAGCATTATTACATATAAAATAGTGATTGGTAAAATATTCAGTACAGAAAAAAACAAAACCAAAACAAACAATAAAAATATTAAAAGAGGAAGTTAAAAAAAAAGCTGTGACATTTAAAACAATGGGGTATCTTTGTTGTACTGAGAGTGGTGATGCAATGTGAAATGCACCCTCTGAGAGTTAATTGCATGACTGGGGTTTCTCACCCAGGACCTGTCATGGAAAACAAAGTTTCCAGCTAGGAGAAAATGTCTATGGTGGTGAGCGCTCCTGCTGCAGAGGTTCCCTGCAGTCAGCACTCGGCAGCCACCACGGAGCTGACTTGGGGAAAATGCCTCAGAGGTGTCTGCAGCTAAAGTACAAGAGGCAAGAACACGATCACTGCTACTGAACTCTGTAACCTGGAATAAACATGGTGAAACTATTACACAGCTAAAACATGGAATGCCTGGATTGCTCCAAAAGTGACTTGGGAGTGTGGGGACCACAGCCTTCAGGCTGGATTGTGAGAGAACCCACCAGAAGCATTACAGCTCCAAAAAGCCAACCCCTCTCATGCCCCACGCAGGGCAGCACAAGCAGGGACCCCAAAGCCATTCTGCACCTCTCCAGCCCCTGCTGCCTGCTCTCGTGGCAGCCCCACCAGGGGAGCCTCATCCACCAACCCCACATGCCTTGGGCAGGCACGCGGCACAGAGAGAGCCAACAGCAGCAGCTGTGCCTGGCAGAGATGGAGGATGTTCTGTGGGGCATCTCCCAGCCTTGCAAATCCTCACTCAGCAGCAGCTTGGTCGGTAACATTCCATAATGATCTCAATGGCTTGTGTCTGCACCAGAGCCATGGCATCAAGGGCTGGAAGCTGCTGGGCTGCTGGTGGTGATGCCTAAAGCAGGCTGCCTGAAACAGAGGACTAGACAAAATAAGGAGTATAAAAAGCAGACAAATTTATTCAAGGTCTTCAAGGTACATTTGAGCAAGCAAAGTCCCCCTGGGGGACTACACCCAAAATGGGCGTGGGGTCACGAGCCCTTCACCTTTTACAAGTTCTGTTCCATTTGCACATTGGCCCCTAATTCTCCAATTGCACCCTTAGGTGATGATGTTAACCACCCCAGGCCTGCTCCCCGCATCTCACAGTTGTTTATGTATTTTTGGACTCTAGGGCAATGAATGTGTCCTTGGATCTCTATTCAGAGGGATTTGTTTTGGCTAAAGGTGCTGGGAACAGAGGTTTTTAGCACTTTATAAGAAGAACAGAACTACACCGTTACAGATACATGAGGAAAAAAACCCTAGAAATTATTAAGGCATCATTGGAAGTTCTTAGAAATGTTATCTTGGGTGGACAGGGAGATGAAAATCTAACAAATCAAAGTTTCTTGACAAAAGCGCCTGATTCAGTTTAAAAATCTTGATTCATTCTTAGGAAATTGAAAATCCCCAGATATTCTGTGCTCTTCTGGGAAAATTCGGGCCACCCAGTTTTGTTTTTCTAGAAAAACATTTAATTTGGGGAGGCTGAAATTTGGAGAAAGATGATGTTATTTTTACTGACATTTTTATGGTAGGGTGAAGACTCTTCCAGTTGGACCCTGTGGTAGTTTTGCCTGGCCCAGTTTTTGCCAGTGAACAGGGTGGGGTACAAAGATGGCTCCTGCATGTCCTGAGTAAAGATTCTGGAAATTTTCCACCATGTCCAGCAGAGCCAGTCTCTGATGGCTGTAAAATGATGGACATGCTGCTGGTAAAACCTGGGCCAATTAGAGATGTTAGTTACGCCTCTGTGAAAACATATTTAAGAAGAAATCAAAACAATGTGAGCACGCACTTCTTTTTAGCCAGGGAAGGAGGAGGAGGAGGTAAAAATATGTGAGGGAGAACAACATGGAGGCACCAAGGTCAGTGGAAAGGCGGGGGAGGAGGTGCTCTAGGCGCCGGAGCTGAAAACCCTCTGCCAGCCGTGGTGAAGACCATGGGGGGAGCAGGTGGTCCCCCTGCAGCCCATGGGGTCCAGGGGATGCAGAGAACCCCCACAGCCGTGTG